>JACJUY010000293.1:105291-239206 GCA_014220935.1 Platorchestia sp. MABIK
CACATCTCATGCGCTACTTGGACCATCTTCATGCCACATCTGCACGATTTCTGCATACGCTCCTGAGGCGGAAAAATTAAGAACAAAATCTCTTTACCTCGCTTTTGGTATTTTGTGTCTGCGGATAAATGGTTTCGATGAGTCATTATTCAACAAAGAGTAGGGATGTTCAACTCAAACGTTTTTGATCAGTTATTCATCTTAAAGATATTAGTTTGACTTATTCACATTTACTTAATATGATTAAATCTATTTTCAACATTTTGGGAGAGTTTCAACATAAAAAATTGTAAATAGTATAAATCTGTAAAGCGAGATAGAAGCAGTTAGATATGAGAAAATGGAAAGCCCCTGAATTTCATTATAATTACTAACCCAAATTTAACGTGTAACATCGGATACGCTAAGTTTGTCTGGTATAATAATGGTCATTTTACAAAAAATATTTAGTCAATTTTTGCCTTCAATGTTCATGACCTGCCTTGAAATAATTAATAATTTCAGAGGGAGTAGGAGGCTCTGATATCTCTTATTCACATTCCGAACGACATTATACTAAAAAGAATTTATTAAAAGGCGGGATGCACAATTAAAACTCAGGCTTGCTCTATTCAACGTAAATTATCATCTCTTCAAAAGCCTATGAATTAATTGGTGAACCATTCGTTGAAAGAAGCCCAGCTTCAGCGTTATTTATAGATGAAAGAGAACCTGGATCGCATGCAAGGAAATGAACAAAGCTTCCTATTCAAACTTATGAAGTGCATCAACAAATTAAGGATCCGTCAATGAGCAATGCATCTTTTGTTTATATCATCGAAGAGCATGCAAGCCTGGAACGACCTCTGTGCTGCCTTGACGCAACTGGATGGACCAGCACCGAGTTGCGTAACATTTGATAACTTGTTATCATCCTGTATTCAAATGGAAGCAGAGAACTCCAGAATTCGAAGCATGGGCATCATAGGTTAATTGTATTAGACTTAAGAAACCATCTTCTGCAGTGTCGCTTGTGGTAAATAATAGTTTTAAATTGTTGAAATTGTTTAAACCCACTGAGTAAATCCGTTTGAAAATGTGGGATGCATTTTTGTGTTTCTAGTTGGACTGCTTTATCCCTAAAAAGCGTCTTTTTTGTTGATAGTTGTAAGATTGACCATTGAGTTGAAGTTGTAATAAAATGATGAAGAAATGTTGTGGATAATGGGCATCACATTGATTTTTTGAGCTGTCTTGGGCGCTCGTATATTATTGACTTTTTTACCTGTCTTGACACGCAGTTGTTATTGCAGTGTATTTCTTGGATAGAAAATCGTTTAAAATTTTATTTTAAAATGGCTCACACACACAATCTAAGCTCACGCAATTACATAACTCGTGGAAGAAAATTTTCTCAAAATCCTACCGTAATAGCTGTATCGTTTTGAACTCAAAGAACGTACGTTTGACAGCGAGGGGGCAACACCTTGCGCGAACTTTTGCTCGAGAAGTTATTGCTCCGTAAAATTCACCAGACGCGTCAAAAGCACTCCCGTTTGAATGTTGGTTAACATCATTTCATTTAATTTGTTGCAGTTCTTTTCTTCGCTTTTATAAAATCATTGACGCGCTGTGTAAGGATCATTTTGGTGTTTGAGTTTTGGCAGTCGAATGTTCCTCATGAGCACGGTGCATGGGGACAGAACCTGTGGCTTTTGGTTTAAAAGATACCTGTTCTGAAATCGAATTACCTTCTTGCGGCACAATTGGACTAAAACTTGACAATTTAAAATCAGGAATATTTGGAATGGCTTACTCTCGTGTTGTGATTACACTCAGATCGGATGCCATTGATGCGCAAGCTTAATCTGTAAATAATGAATCCGTCATTTATTCTTTCGCTTTATGATTAAATTCAGAACTGATCTTTTTGATGTCATAAGCAGAGAACAAAACCCTAAAAATTTCTGCGAGGGCTGATCAACGTTCCGAATAGAATACGTAACAGAAATTAGTATTCAAAAAGTTTTAATGTGTTGTACTTTAACAGTTCGACCTGAACTTCCTTAGTTTTCGAGCAGTTTTTATCAGGGAAGAATGAAGGTAGATTTTATTTAATTCTAGAATTATTTCAGGAATTCAGTCTCACGAAGTTTAACATGAAAATCGAGAAGCTCAGCGACACTGTGCATCTCTTGAGAAGCAGCAAAATGTTTTCGGTAGACTGAAAATTACGCAAAAAATAAGACATGAATGTACCTAACAAAAATAATTATTCAATGAGAAAGAACGTTCAATTGATTATAACCAGATGAAGGTTCATGGTAACTAATATTGTAGAAAATCCCTATTTTATTAACTGAAAGGCTGTAAAAGGATAAGAAAGTAAAACAATGAACAACTGTTTGGATGGTTTATTCTTCAGGATACTGAACATTCGGTCGAGTATGAACTGAAGGCGAAATAATTGTGATAATGAATAAATTTCCATTGCAGAGCTTGAATTAAGTCTTCAGATGCAAATGCCTATCGATCATGAGTGGTAATTTGGAAATTCAATGGGCCCTGGTTTCATTGATTACAGCACATTCTAATTACCGATTTGAGCGCAGTCTAATTACTGATTAGAACGCCCTTTAATTACTGATTACAACGCATTCTAATTACTGATTAGAGCTCATCCTAATTACTGATTACAGCGCATTCTAATAACTAGTTACAGAGCATTCTAATTACCATTTGACAGCGGGCCCGGAGCAACTGTTTCCGCTCGTCCAATTTTTGGAGCTGTTCTGAGACACGGATTTTTATCCTTCCATTTAACGGCCCGTTTACCTTTACAATAGAGGAAGGGAGCGTCACAGTGTAGGATGTAAACCAGCTTTCCACTAAAATTGCAATTGCTTAGAAATACTCAACTTTAATTGGTGTGCTAGGCTTAAAAAATAATCTACTTCTGTATCGCTTGTGGTAAATAAATTGTTTGAAATTGTTCAAATTGTTTAAATTGTTTAAATTGTTTATATGGTTAAAAACTTTTGAACTGCTTAAATTGTTTAAATGATTTAAATTGTTCAAGTTGTTTAAATTGTTTAAATTGTTTATATGGTTAAAAACTTTTGAACTGCTTAAATTGTTTAAATGATTTAAATTGTTCAAGTTGTTTAAATTGTTTAAATTGTTTATATGGTTTAAAATTGTTTGAACTGTTAAAATTTTTTAAAATCTTCAAATTCTTTAAATTCATTAAATTGCTAAAAATGAATGACGCAAACAACTCGAGACTGATTTTTGTTTCAACGGGGAAAAATTAAGAAAATTTTTCTTTCGAGGTCGACGTTTTGTTTTTATTATAAAAAACTTGCTTCCTGCAGGAAGATCATGGTCGTGTGAACGATCAACACCTTTGAATGTTGAAGTATGAAGTCCGTTTCGAAGTTTTTTTGCCGGTTCAGGTGCCAGGCTGCAGAGAGAGAAAGTTCTCGGTCTCGTATGAAAATCAGGTTCAGCGATTTGCGTCTGCTGGATCCAGCTCAGCAGTCAGGTTTTTTCCCTTGCTGAATAAATCAACTCTCATCTGCTTTCTCGGCTTCCCTGAATAAATAAGAACGAATATCAGAGAAGAAAGCGAAGAAGAGTTTGAGTTAAGTTCACTTCGCACCATAAATGTCACGCATGGCTGTCAGTCGCTCAAAGTTCAGTTTTCAAGTTCATTCTCTCTGCGATTGCTTCTGAATTTTCATAGTTTTCTAAAGTGAGATTAGGAGAATCAAAGCAAATATTGGAAGAGAAATGGCAGTCAAATATTGAATTATGAATATGACGCAGTTTTGTGAACAAACGTTGAAATCGCCGCTATTTCAATTTTAAAAGTTTAATTCAAACATCATTAAAAACTTTCGAAACTTTCAAACTTTGTTCGAAAACTTTCGTCAACCATCAAGAAACTGAACTCGAGAAGGATCTTTTCACTTCCATTGTGTCCTAACAAAATGCAGACACCTCATGAATAAACACTAAGGGACCTCAATAATGATTACCATGCCATTTATTCCCTTTGCAGAAGAGTGAAACTGAACTAAAAGGTGCCAAACTTGACAGCGATGTGCATTTACTTATTAAAAGTGAAACGTGTTCACGAGGCGGCTTGGGGACAAGTTTTATCCCCTAGCGATGGTGATGAGCTGAATAAGGAATAAGTCTACAAGTGCGTCAGGTGCAGGTAACAATTATTAATTTAGGCTGTGACGATGTAATTTGATCTATAGAGAGCATATCGCAGCGCTCAGTGACCTCGGGCTCTTTCTCTGACATGTTCAGTCTGAACAATAATTGAATGAACTGCGAATGGTGATTTTGCGGATTTATCAGAACTCACCAAGTTTATTTTTGAGGCTTTCCACTATGCAACACCTCCTCCAACTACACAGGATTGAAAAGAGATGGATTCTCTGAATACGAGGGCCGTCAAAGACACCTAATGAGGACATGTCAAATCATACAAGTCCTGTGATAGTTCTCATCTACCTGAAGCCAACTATTCTCAATCAATAAATTTTTTGTTATACACTGTTTTTAAATTGACATTTCAGTAATTACATAACGGACAGCTGTTCGTTCTAAAATTAAAGCGATGTAAAAGGCAACAAAATCTTGACTGTGGAAATTGATATCTCAACCGATTTGCTTTCTAATCAAATTCAACCAAATCTAGCGACAAAATGACTTTTTCTCAATGCGTCGTTTTGAGAGAAAAGCTGGAATTTACATTTTCGTATTGTCTTAAAATGAAGAAAGTTAGAGATGATCGTTCCAGTTTTAAGCCATTCATTTGTACGCCATTAATTTTAGCAGAAGAAGAAAAGGAAATAAAGATATTCCCTGTTCGCACTGGACTAACGTCGATCTGAGTAGCACTCAGTCAAGGATTCAAACAAATATGTTTTCATCATAGTTTGGGAAAACCTCATTACAAAAAATTTCGCCCATTTGTGGTGCTTTATTCACCTTGTAAGGCTGTTCAGTCAGGGTTTGTATGTACAGGTAAAATCATGTACGATTGGCGATAACAACTGGTGTACTTAGAGATCTTTTTGATAAATATTCCGACAAGTGTATAAATGCTAATTAATTTAAATGACATTCATCTATGCACTTCTGTGACATACTGGTCACAACATCCATGACTCTAAAGCTTTCTAAATTTTTAAAAATTCCTTGATGACCGTAGAAAAGATGATGGTGCAACAGGCTGTAAAAGGATAAAAAACACTCAAGCATTCTGACAATCAGTGCGCTAAGGATTACATTCGCTAAGTCAAAAACAATATTTGAGAGAGGCAGATAATTGCAAGAACTAATAGGCGGCTCAACGCCTCTGTAAGTCTCGCGCACTCCATAAGTAAGGAGTGGAGGAGCAAAAAGCTACGAGAAATGAAAACCTAAGACGGATGCCCAGGAAAAAAACAGCCTCAGCCGTTCTTGCTCATAACCAAAGTGAATTGTGGAGAAGGTCCTAGAACGAAATAAATGGTCGACGAAGGGCCCATTGAAGTCAATGTCACCCAACGGGTAATAAATGATTTACTGACCATAGAGATGCTACAAAGACACCTGGGAAGAAACCTTCATTTACTAAATTATGATCGTTTCATATTGAAAAAAAAGGTTAGCTGAAGAGTTCTGAACAAATTATATTATTTTGGATTTGCTGTTTAATTACCGTAAAAAGACAGTAATAAATGAATTAAGAAGTCTGAAGAAAATTAGACTTGGCCAGCAGGTAGGTAAACTACGTATTGTTGATAAACATGATGGTGGAGCAAAGTTGAGCCAGCATCATTTTTTAAGGATTTTCTGCCATTAATTATTGGAAAATATGATGGTGAAGCAAAGTAGAGCTAGCAACATATTTCAGGCTTTTTTACCATTAACTGCTGGAAAACATGATGGTGGAGTACAGTGGGGCCAGAAAGGTTTTTGAGGGCTGTTTTAACACGTGTTGTTGGTTAACATGATGGTAAAGTTGAGGTGAGCCATAATCAAGTTAATCCATTGACCGTAATTGATTAAATTGAAGTTCAACATTCAACTTAAATTTAAAGTCAACCGCCGTTAGCAATTTTGAAAATAGCAAACATTAACTTGATCGTGCCCTTATTTAGCTTGACTTCAGTATATATGAAAATTGAGTTTGAAGCTATTGATCGGTCAGCAGCATTTTGAAAACACTCTCCGTGGCCGCTGGTGGGTCACGTTGCGGACAAACCGTTACGGGTTATTTTTTCAAGATATGTCACACGCACTCTTCGCTGAAGAGAACGAAAACTTTATCTAAACTGACGTGAAATTATGGCAGGCAAATTTTGTAGCTCCGCCGTAGGACGAAAGAGACGTCGGAGAAACGTTGAGTGTTGCTGCCAGAGGCGAGCTTTAGGACACGCAGCCACGATGCTCAACAAGTCGGTGTAGGGCCTACTGTTTCAAGTCGCCGATAGAATATCTAGAGACTCAAATCGAATGAAGAATGTTTGAAAAAGAAGTGATGATCCAGTTGAAGGTGAAGGTCTTTAAGTATCATAGATTTGAAGCATGTAGCTGTTCAAGTATGATAGCACATTTGAACTGATCGACGAAGATTTTCTGTAAAAGAGTGATGAATTGAGGTAGAGGTCTTCAAGCCTCATAGATTTAGAACATTTCGCCCGTCATGTATGAAAACAAATTTGAATTGATTATAGCCGGAATTTTGTTACATCGTTCAAGAGGCGTGCAGAAACAGTTTTTATCAAAAATTCGCTTGGTACTGCGCACATTAGAACTATAATAATTTTCTTGAATGATTCTGAATACAACATTTTTGCGCTCCTACAAAATTTCGTATCCATTGTTCTTATTCTTAGTTGTTCAAGATGATGCTTTACTTTGGCAATAAATTCAGTATGAAATAAATTGTATAGATTTTGTACCATTCTTATGCTCCTAACTGCATAAAACGCTCTGAAAAATTATCTACCATCTATAATCATCTGAGTTTAAAAAATTTTTCAGGCTCTTAAATAAATGTAATTGTTTTCATAGTCGTTCACTGACAGTTATTGGAAGAAAATAAATTATATATGAAAATAAACATAAAATAAAGTCACTCAGAAGACAATATTCTTCCTAAGATCTCTGCCTTCATGTTTACTACGCATGTTTTAAGAAGCGAGTTCAAGCGAGCGCAAAGTACGCACATTTTGCTTCATATTTTTCTTCCTGCAAAGAGATGTTGTCTCAAATTCTTTCATCTCTGAGTCACAAAGAAGAAACCCTATTGATATCGTCGATATTGTTAAAATTTTTGAAAAATTTCTTCGATCAAAACACGAAAATTTTCAATCTCAATATCGTTGTAGAAAGGTAAAAATATTCCTTAGGAGTACAAATTAAGTATCATAAACAGTTTATTATAGGACAAATGAGTTCTGTTATTTACTTAGAATAGAGACCTCAGCAAAGGAAAACAAGGAATTTGTTTTAACTTTGTTTTTAAAATGTTGCTAAGTTTTCAAAAATTAAACACGGCAACTCTACTAGTCGAACAACCCAACTCGAACTCCTACAAAATCAGACTACGCAATCAAACAAACACGCTTCACGAGAGCAATTTTTTATGTGCAAACGTATTATTAGATCTAGCCCACAAATTCTTAGACTATTTGTCGAGGTATCCTAAATATCTAATGGTAAAGAAAAGAACCTCATTCACGAGAGCAATATTTTTTGTGCGAACGCATCAATAGATTTAGCCCACGAATGCTCAAACTGTCATGGCATTCTAAATATCTCATGGAAAAGATAAGAACCAATTTACGGTAGCAATTTTTTATATGCAAACGCACCATCAGATCTAGTACACGAATGCTTAAACTATCTGTCGAGGTATTCTAAAAACCTCATGGAAAAGTTAAGGACCTCAAAACCCAAGACAAAGAGCTAAAAAAGCAGAGCCGCTCGTTACTTCGGCCCGAGACATAACTAACTTCGTCGTCTATCCCATCCAGAGAAATTGCCGAAGTCCAGCAGATGTCCCGACCGTGTTCTGACGGCGATATTTTCCCATGGAAGTCCAACTGTCATTGACGAAAAGCCCAGCGGCCCTTCTGACAACAATGAGGAGCGAGTGAGAAATGAAAGCTTGTGAAATGGATATAATGGGGAGCGCAGCAAAAAGTTAAAGAGAACCGCATCAGAAACTTTGGTCGTGAGCAACGTTGTTCACAAAGATAACTGCTCGACATAAGGAAAGATTTTTGAGTTATTATAAATGAAATCTAGTTCATCATCTTTTGCATATTGGTCGGAGAGCAGAATGACCATCATAAATGAAATCATCGGTAAAAAGGTGCAGTGGCTGCGGAATAAGAGATTTGCTAAAATTAGGACATCGGGTATTTCTACAAATTGTTCAATCTCAATTTGGGTTTCAGAGTCATTTAAACATCCGAGAATGTGTAGTTCATTCAAATGAAACCTTGCCCTGTATTACGAACAGATTTCTTCATAGCTGTTCTGAGAAAGATGTGGGAAACAGCTTAAGAAAGGGAAATATTTTTAACATTTTCTCTTGTTTGACTTTCTCATTTTGATCATTCACCTCCTAAACTAAATTAACTAAAGTAATTATAAAACTAAATTACCACAACATTCGAGAATTAATAAAAAAACTTTTAGTGAAAACGAAAATGTTTTAAATTTTTTGAGAAAGATAAGTCGTTTAAGGTGGAAAAGGGTTCAACCGATAAACCGTTTGAAGTTCCACCAGTTTGTAGAAGTTAGTCTTCATTTATGAATTGATGAAAAGAGCAACGGAAACGATTTTCATCCCAACCTTGAGTTCATAAACTTCTCCTAAAAGGCAGAACTAAATATTTATACATTCATCACACATGGTGCGTTCGCATCTAGATGTTCTTTTTTAAACAGATCAAGTGACTGTTCTGCAACAGTATCAGGAGTTTTCGGCAGAATTCTCTGCCCTACAATTCCGGCCGCCAGCTCACTTTTCTTTCGAGGGCTGCAATTGCACCTGCAGACTGCGCCAATTGTGGCCGTTCTCTCATGGGAGTTTGGCGCTTCCACTCCCCAGCAAAGCCACCTCATCACATCTAAACTGTGCCGTGTAATTATTGTCAAAGCTAGAAATTAAAGCTGCCGTCTTTATCTGACAGCTTGGACAATAGCAAGACTCGCAGCAGAACACTGTCTGGTCATAATTACAACGCTAACTGCCTCTTCATTTGAGCTCTTTGACCCTCGACAGGCAGACTTGCTTCCAAGTTCTGTAGTGGCTAGCAAAGGTTCTTGGAGAGCCCTCCGAATCAGGAGCATTGGAAGCAATTTTCAAGTTGGGTCTTCGATGGCTCCTTTGTCTTACGGTCCATGCATTGTTAATTTCAGAAAATCCTTTCTTGGAGGGCAGCGAGAGTTTACTTCTTTAGAGACCGAATCTAGACACTGAAATTTCTTCTGTATTTTGCCTTAATTGTGGTTTAGGTTTTTTGAAGTGTATTTTTAACTTAGAAAGTCATTAACTGTGCTTCTGTTTTTTATCGTACTGTTATAAGCGTTATTATTACCATGCTCACTGTGTCGGCAAGATGATCTAAGGAAAAGAGCTTCGAGTTAATTTGAAAGAAAAAAATTCTGACAAGTGATAGTTAAGGAACTTTTTCAAAATGAACAAGTTGTCCTCAGATCCCGTGAGAAATAGGTCATCAAGAAGTTTGAAGACTGTCATACACGACAGTGACTTCGCCTGAGCGAAGAAGATCATCGAAATTGAGTTGAATAAGACTTTGTCACAGGGTTAACTTTTAACGAAAACGTCTTTGAACTCTGGTTTCCGTTATCACCATCATCGTCACTGGCATCCAGTAGTCACCGACATTAGAATAAGAAAGACATACATAGGTGAACATCAAAGAACACATTAAGGAACGAATTCAGATAGAAATAAAATGCATGTCAATGATACTTTCCAGAGAGGACCGTGTAGTCTTCCGAAACGTTAAAGGGTTGATGTTTCTTTTGAAAGACAGCTCTGAATAATTTTAATCAATATTATTATTACTATTATTATTACTAAAAAAAGGCGAGACCTTCTCCTCCGTAACGCAGAGCCAACAGTTAAGTATACTGTACGGTAGTTGTGGTTGAATTTTTTCGAGGGTTGTTTCGGCTATGGGAATCTTATAATTTGATTATATTCAAGGAAATTATGCAATTTGATTACTGTATCAAGACACTGAAATGAAATCTCAAGTTATCGGGGCAAAATCTTAGGCTTAGACGGCGGGTTTTATTCCAGCACGAATATGACTCGAAACATTCACGTAAACAAGCGAATTAAAATATTAATTACTATTTATCATAGTCTTCGATGAGCATTGACTGAAATTCAATTAAAAATCTGTCATGCGAATTGGACGTTTGAATACGTCATCAAAGTTCAAAAGACCTTGATGAATTCATACATCAGTGGAGTTAAGAGTGAAATAATATCCAGAACGAACATGTTCAAATTTATTTGAGGAGTGCAAAATTGTTTGACTAAAATGATCAAAGTGAGAGGACATGCCATTGATATCTACAACTCCTTTTATGTTCCATCACTCTATCTGCAGTGATATTCTTGTCAATTCACGTTTCAAATGATGTTCTGGTTTCACTTTCCTTTGAAATAAAATGTTTTACAAACAAAGTTCTGAATTCTTTTCTTGGTGTAACTCAAAAACTCCAAAATAACAAAAACATCAAATTCTCACATTTAACGAAAAATCTTTAGCAATATTAAACTTTGATGTACATATAACCGAATAACTATTAAACTATGTACTTCAGATAGGTAGTAACATGTAAATTAGAAAAGAAATACAGGAATACTTTGCACTACAAGGGCTCAAAAAAAGCTTAAAACCAACTGTTCGCTTCTTTTTTCTTAATAATTCATCCATATTCCTCGAGCCGAGTACGTCAAGATCCCGTGCAAGTTTGAAAACTTTGAGACTCGGTCTCCAAATATCGCGTGGCAAAACTTTTCTCGCTGTGGCTCTGAGAAAACGCCTCGGCAAACATGGCCACAGAATATTTCGAGTTCATATGCGCTCATGTGTTTCTTTGAACATCTTGCAGTCTCCTCGCACTAGGAATTTAACAAGGAGTGTGTTACATGCTGCATTTCTTTGAGCGCCTTACTCGGTCTCGCTGCGACGTCCGTTTTGCAGGTGTGGCTGTCGGATCTGGGAGAGACTCACTTGTCTGACTCGGAACTGCAGCTCTATACTAGAGCAGGGGTTCTCGAACTTTTTCAACCAAGGACCACTTTCATTACACAAAAATAAGCTGAGGACCCCCTCACATGTGTTCCCCTCAGGAATAAATGTATATGTACATTGTACGCACTGTTTCATAATATCAACAGTCATGGAAAGCTGTAAGTAAATACCTTAACTGCATCCACTGTTGAATTTTTTGAATTTGCGGACCCCGTTTTGAGAACCCCTGTACTAGAGAACTTTGCCCAGAAAGGCTTCTAATTGAATTAAAGCTTTATTTTGTGAATTATGATTCGTGATTAGAATTTCAAATTGACTTATATGAAGATATGCCGAGGGAGTATGAGTAATTGCAGCGTTGATGACAAGTCAAAAAGAAAAATAAGTAGCACAATATTAAGGTGATTTCAGTGCACTTGGCTTTTTTAATTGCAAAGAAAACATTGTTTATTTTATCAAGGCTGATGTGTAGTGAATTGACAACGGTGGTTCTGGGCCAAGTTGACATCATTGAGGGCTGGTTATTCAAAATAAATGAAATAAATCAATTGTTAAATAAATGAATAGGAGTTATGAAAAATGCAAGCCTTTAGAAAAATTTGCGTGTGAAACTAAATTTAATCTAAAAGTTTCTTCAATAAATGGACGGTTTTTCTTTTGCGTGCTCTTATGCCGTTTTTAACATATTTCTGTACAGTTTATCAAGGGATTGGCCGGTAATTTTTCAGAAGCTAAATCACTTTTGGAATTTTTTCTTCAAATCTTGTACGTCTCTTGGTGGAGTGGCATAATGTTCATACTTCAGGCTACCAAAGACGCCATTGCAAGGGGGGAAAGTAAGAAGATTTCGGTGGTCAATCATCTGTTTGAATCAACCTGAGAACAATTTCTCAAAGTTAACTAACATCGCGATGTAACTATAGTAGTAGTGGATGAACGGAAGTTTCCGGTAAATGATAGTTCAGGACAGCCTTTTTGGGTAACTAAGAAAGCCAAAATTAACTAAAAATCAATTTGGTAATTGATTTTGACAATGAGTTAATTGATTCTTATGTCTGCGGTTTTAAATGTTAAACAACACATGTTAAACAACACACTGGAATTAAAAAAAATTAATGGAAGGTACGCTACCTCTATTAAATAGCTGACTTAAAGTGAGACACTGGTCCAGTTCCAGCATGAATAAAAATTAAATCTTTTTCTACAGTGGGGAACAAAATCTGTATTCCTAGAATATGATAATTAGAGCACTGTTTTTCGTTTCAATACTACTAAGCAACGTTGCTTTTTCGGCATATATTCGTTCAGCTACCACTTAACGTTTGCTGTTATAATTTTATTCTATAGCTCTAAGCCCACTCTAATAGCCATGATAATTCGGTTCTATTGAATATTTTCGAATTAATTCAACCGCTATTTGCTTTGCTGTGTTACATTTTTATCATAGTTATTAATTCATTTATCCAACAAATTAGGTCATGCATTGTTCAGGTTATGTGCAACATGCTGGTCCTTTTAAAGTTTCCAATAATGTCGAAAAGTGCCATTGAAAAAACTGGCATTCACTACGACACTGGCAAACAGTGCCACACAAAAAGGTGAGTAAAAAAAAAAACCTGACACACAAATTTCCCTGACATCTTCAACAACACATCATCTGTGGCCGGAGTTGCAGCCCTCGGAGGAGGGAACACCTCCCTCCCCTCTCCGCTTGAGTCTTGTTTCGTTGCAGGAAATGAAGGGAAAACTTCTCTAGTTGCTGTAAGTGAAGTGTTTTTTTCTGAAGAATTTGCTCCATTCCCAAGAGCACAGCTCCCCTCAATTCGTTTTAATTTTGCTGACTTCCCCTCTGTTCTCAATATATCTTCTTCCAATCTTCCCGAGTAACACTGAAATCTTCAAGTGTTTACGGAAATGGGCGGTATCGCAGAAAATCATTCTGCACGAGTTAAACAATGCCGGTGGTTTATTTTCTTGTTTTTCGGAGCAAATAAAACCGTGCAAATCAAGGCCCGGAAGATAAAATATTGGAGAAGTGTCGGACGGGAGCCTCAGTTTCGATACTGAGGAGCGCTGGCAGAGCTAGAGCTCACTAATGTAGTGCGTTGTTTTATAAACGTGGGCTTGTTGTGTGTCTAGGATGACCAGCGGTAACATTGAATCGCTGAGGTTATGTGCTAGTGTATGTATATTATTAACACGTTCACTGCAATGGGTTAAATTGAATTTTAGTATTCGACTCAAGGTTAAACTGTAAAGTGATTAGAAATTTATAAATACCAACCATCAACTGGGCTCATTAAATATCATTAATTTAGAAAAGATTGTTGGAATTTTTTTAAACGACCCATCGATGGGTTGTTCGGTTGCAGGAAGAATCTAAGCACGACCCACCGATGGGTCGTATAGCAGTCAAGGTGTTAAGAGGGATGTTTGTTCTTCTTCTCATTTTGTGAAAGCCTTCAATAATTATGTCCCTTGAGTTGAACAAAAACATTTGCTTCACTTCATTTATTTCAAACTGATTCTTTGTTGATATTTTTGCTCAGAGTTGAAATATATTCTGTAGCTATTGGTACTCGATAATTAAAACTCGATATTTGAACAGATCTTGGTGCAGATTCGATGATCATATTTAATTTACGATCGCAACTTGTATTTTGTGACTATTGTTTGCGACCTTTTCATTCATGTAGAATTATTTTTGCTTCAAGAAATTATTTCTGTATTTGATAGCACACGGCATATCATCATTGAAAATTTTAAAGCAATTTCTGCACTCGCATGCTAAAATTATTCTCATGTTTACTGCAGGTTCCTTGTTTCCTTACATAATAATTTCTTATATTAATCATCCGTAAAATGATTCCGCTTCATTTTCGTAAATTGAGTAATTTCAAACTTATGAATCAGTTTCACAATAGAACTCTCAACGTTAAAATTCAACATAATTCTGATAATATACTATTTTTTTACGAACTTTTTTTTTACGAGGCTGAATAAAAAAGCATCTTTAAGAACCTGCACTAGTTTAAATGAAGTGCAAGGATATAAAAGTATCAGGGAAGTGAGAGGCCCGCCCAGTTTGCACGATGGTCTTCATTAAGAGTTGGCTTCCTTCCAAGGACAGTTTCAAATAAAGGCAAGATTCTCGGATCTTTTCTTATAGATTTTAAGGTTATCTTCGTCGATAGGCATAAAGACGACGCAACTTTGAGGCCGCCTTGACGTTTCAAGCTGCACTCCTCTGATATTTTTCTTCTAGAATTTTACGTATGAATGATAAATGCATTTCCCGACATCAATGCTCTAAAATGAACGCTGCATAATTGCTTAAAAGGTTACTGTGCAGCTTGAATGTCGAGCCAACGTCGATCTTACATAAGGAAAAATATCTCAGCCCATCACTCTAGGCAGGTACTGCTGGCATTTACAAGGTCTGTGAGAGTTGTAAATGATTCAAATTCAATGTATTTGAACATGTTTTTATAACACGATTTAAAGCATAATGGCTCAGAATTCTGCTGAATTCTACCTGATCCACTTTTCTGTAAATTAACGAACAAATTCAACTGCAATGCAGAGGGCCATTGCGGTGAATTTTGTACAATTTTAAGCTTCTCTCGAACGTCGTAATGTTGTAATAACAAAAGATGAGAACGTATTCTAACGTACATCGCTATCGTGTTGCACAGGTTCACGATTTTTTTCATTTATGAGGTGGAAAAATTCTAGCTTTTCTAGGCCGAAAATATCCTTGTTTCATCCTGTTTTCGTTACTGTAGTGTAGGCAGCGAAGTAGTCGAGCCATGAACCCATGGAGGAAGCAACCAGGTCTTCCGTGGCTTCGACTGTATTTAGGGGAGATAAATCTGATTTCAATGAAGTCCCTGGATTTGATTCTCGTGTCTTGCTAGCAGTTAAGATGATGACAGGCACTGATTTGCGGAACCTTATACAGGGAGATTTTTTGACTGTTATCCAAGTTTGGTCTCGTACCTACATTGAAAATAGTACGCTTCCGTTTTCTCGTGTATACATCAAACGGAATCTTGGTCTCGTACCTACATTTAAAAATGGTACTCATCAGTTCCCTCGCGTGAACACATCAAACTGAATTAAAAACAAAAAGTCCATCCCCTTAATTGATTGTATGTTTGAGGCTTCAGAGCTGCGAGACCTTTGCAGTTCTTTAACAGCTGAGGAGTTTCAGTGTAGTTGAAGGAATCTTGCTCTTCTTTTCATTACAAATATATCGTGCGATTCCGTGGTCATTCCATCAGGGCTAGTAGGGTCCGAGAGAAGAACACAGTTAAAAAAATATTACTGACTCGTCCTTCTCGCATACCTTCTCAGTTATGAAACTGTAACCTAGAACCGCTATTTTCCCAATGACAATCTTGTAAGAAATGACAAAACTGTTCTACTGGTGGTCAGGAATGTTTGAGTTGCCTATTTCATTAAACAATTATATTGAGTTCTCTGCTAACTTCTAATACATTGATCATCTGGAAGCATTCTTGGCATTATCCAACCATCCAATATTAAAAGTTAGTTAAACAAAAATGGATCTTGGTTATCGAAAAGTCGATTCACTTTTCAATTTCGACAGGTTATTCATTCTTTTTTAATTGATAATCACACTTGAAAAACACATTCCATAGAACAACTTCATCTGATTTTGACATCTTTGTAGATTTCAGCAACTTACGAGCACTAAGCACCAGTGATAACCTTATTAATGTCTTGAAACGCTCAACATCAGGAACAAGGGTTGGCATCTCCTTGCACTCTCTCTCGTTCTACAAGTTTGCAACGCGATTGTGTCATCGTCAGCGATGTCTGTGCTCATTAATATTAATTTCACGAGCCTCTCAGCTTTGTAAACTTTGTGGACCGTAAAACCTGGCATTAGATTGAACAGCATGTTAATTGGCTCTTACCAAGCTACACGGAGGATCTCATTGATTGTATCCAATATCGAGCTGCTCTGAGAGTCTCGCTGATTGTATCCAATATCAGGTCATTTGACGATTGTTCTATTCTTGCGATTACTGTCCCGCAAACTCCATTTCCGAACTCAATCTACACTGAAAATGGTTAACTGTCCAAATTATTGAAATTTTAGATATGATGACAAGAGTGAAATATAAATTTCACTTTTAATTGCCCCCAAATGCAAGATAACTGTTTTCGATCAGTTGTAAGAATAATTTATAGTTCCAACGGGATATTTGAAATTCGCTGTACTGCATATTCTGAATTCATTTTCCAATTAACAACATATCAATTATATTGAACACATTCAGTAGCATGGATTTATTCTTTTACATTTGTGAAATCTTGTGCCAGCCTAGGAAAAAAAATGCAATCACATCAAGTATTAGAAATCTGTGACAGGATTAATTACACAAGGGATCGCTCAGGCATTATTTATTGGAGAATATTCATTCGTTGCGTGTTAGAAATCTATGAAAGGATGAACTAAGCAAGATATCACTCACGCTGAAAATATTGGATAATATTCATTGCTTCTATTATCGAGAGAATGAGTCAAAACTTTAGCCGTAAACTTGGTACACGTAACTGGGCATTTAATGCTACACAAGTTCTCGCCATATTTTGAATTTGCTCTCACATCCAAGCTACCTGATCGCGTGTGGCTGCGTCTAATTAAGTTATAAACTAAAGCTTCATGCTAATAAAATAAAACTTGCGCGAAATTCACCAGGACAAGTCCTTGCTTTAAATGAAATTAATTACAATGGCCTAACTTTTGAGGGAGTTATGAAGTGAAGTATCTCAGGATCGCTTCACGGACTAGATTAATAACTTTTGGAGCGAACATGCGCGGCAGATATTGAAAGGAAAGGGAGGTAATGAATGTTTCAATTGATCTCTCTTTCTATTATCAGAAACCGCGTTTCTATGAGCAATATATTTGTGATTCCATTGGTAGTTTTTGTAGGACCATAGCGTCAGCGTGGAGTGATAAAAAAGGTGATCTTTGTTCTAACTAAGATTTTCAATATTGTTAAGAGAACTGCTGCATCATGAGACTGCGCTTTGAGGAACGGTTGCGTTTAGAGATATAGCGTCAGCATGAATGCACTGATGTTTCTGGGGGAAAATTGATGACTGTAATTGTGCTTCTTGGATGCCTGTGCGTGACTGGTGTCAGACGGCACGTACAACAACCCGAGAATGGGCCACTTGGCTAGCTTCTGTTGTCTTATTCTTTTCTATAATATTCCTTCTCATTTACCTTTCTTAACTCTGCTCGCTCTCGCCTTCTCATAGTTTATTGAATGTTCTGTACTGATTACCAGTGTTTGCACCTGGTTATTAGGATTGAACAAACACGTGCAGGAAACTTACTGTTGTAATATAGGAACGCACTAAGTGCAGGGATCTTCTACGTGAAAAACGATGCCACTTCCAGAATTCTGCAAGGCTCTTGATCAGCCGCGCACCAGCGAGCAATTCTATTGATATTAGATGACGCACAAATATTCTCTTTGAATTCATTACAGGACGCGAAATAATTAATTCCACTGAATTGAAAATCACGAAAGTGCTTGAATCTCTCCAAGCCATTTCTCTCACACTCAAGGAATCGAAATATTTCATTTGTGTTCGAAAATTAACATTTTCATTTTAATTAACAATTTTAGTGTCCACCAAAATTTTTGGAATAGATCTTCTTACGTTTGTTCTGTGAACAAATTTTTGAGAGAGAAGTTAGCTTTTTCAGCTTGTTAACGATGGGTCACGCTTGCTTTGTCCCTGAAATTCCATTAAAATAAGGCAAAGAAAATATGATACGATGCTTACTTGAAAATTTTAACACCTCTGGAGAAGAAAATTTTAACACCTCTGGAGAAGAGTTTCTACTTTGTGTGCGAAATTGTGTGATTGAGCTACTGAATAATGTCTCCTTCTGGAAATAATAGGCAATCAAAAATCGAAATTCATTCGCCTACTATTTTTTTTAATGTTGTTTTCTTACTTGACGGGGGTGTTGACAAATATTCTAGGTCTAAAAGTTTGTTAATTTTTTGTAACTTCTCTCAGCACTCGTATTAATTATGAAATCGTAAATTTAATGTTAGAGTTTCAGCTTTAAATTTAAACAATCATAAATATTCATAAAAAAAGCGCTATGATCGCATTTCATTTCTCTGTTGATTTTCTTTATTGCTTGGAAACTAAAAACCCTAAAATGTATGTTTTGGGATATTATGTTCCAATAAAATATCAAAAAGAATTTCTCTTCCTCTCCATCTCGAAAAGTTAGCGAGTGAAGAAAATTGTCTTGGATTATCACGCGACTCAAATCAATTTGCCGTTGAAAGTGATCGAAATGAAAGATTATCTTTTGCTTCTAAGATCAAAACTTGCGCAGGATTTATTGCCGCCATGGCTCGCGCATTCTGCTGTGGCTGAGGAGGCAGAAGCAGGAGAGCTCAGTTCCGGTGACATGAAAGATTTGAAAAGAGAAATTCGGAGCTACATTACGCAAAAGTTCTTGGCTAAAGAGCACGTTATGTTTTGAAAAGGTAATTCTAAAGTTTCGTTTTAATTTCGAAGGTCTTCATGTCCAGAGATTCTTTTCTTCTGGGAATAATTTTTGAGTGAAAATTTGGCCGGCGTTTTAGATTAGATGCGAGGGCAGCATCGAATATTCTTCCGACAAATTTGATGAAGCCATTTTTGAAGATAGTGATTCAGTGCATGAGAGATTTTTATATGCTGTCACAGTTTATTCATTTAGTCAACATAGAAATGTGTCAGTTATACATATAACACTGCCAGTGCTGACATAAACTCTGTCTAACTTTTTCGCCGCCTGCATGCATGTTTTTCGCCGCCTAAGCGATTAAAGCGATTAAATCGCTTAGGTGGCGAAAAATATACCTGCAGGTGGAGAAAAAGTTAAGACTGAGGAGCACACGTGTGCAACCCTAAAGAGTACATTCTTGATTTCAGGGTGCGTTCACGAGAAAGAACAACTGTTCAGCCTTTCTGTTGAATTTCTCTTGCTTTTATTTGTGCACAAATAAAAGCAGGAACATAATAAGTAAAAGCAGGAGTAATAATTACGCATTCAGTAATTACCGTTTATCTTTTAGACCCATCGTTTGAAAGGTGAAACAGCTAACTACCTTCCCAAAAATTTCCTTCCACAACGAACGTAAGAAAGTCTATTCCAAAAATTCAGGGAGGCTCTGAAATTATACGTGGTTGTTTTTTTACCATTGAATTAGCAAAAACACGTTTTTGTTGAATATATCACGTTTCCATGCTCACAATCAGAAGTACAATTATTCTCAAATCTGTTAATAGAGACTAGAGTAAAGCGTTAAAAAATAATTTCTCAGTTGCGTACTCAGAAGTTGTTAACGGAATACAGGTCACGTAGAAGCATCATACAGTGCGTTCTTTCACATTCGAAGAATATTCCTACAAAATAAAGAAATCTAAACACAACCTATGTAAATGCAAGGCCGAAAAATCTCTGGAGGGAAAAATCACATGAAATGAACTCTATAATTTTTTCAGTTAAAATAATCAGACTAACTTTTTATCGTTAGATCCAAGACACAATTTTCCAAAAATGATAGTCTCAGACGTTGTTCTCCTCGACAGACCTCAGTGTGACAACTCCAGACTTACAATAACTTTCAGAGGCTGTCAAATAGCATTGTTACCACTGACGACTTGAAGGAGTTAAGTGAAGGTATCAATCCTTGGATATTCTGCATCTTAACGTGTCTTCTCTGACTACAGGCGGAGGTGTTTCCAAAAACCAGCAGATATCTCGGCCAGATTTAAATGAGGCCATGAATTATAAATGCAGCTACTCTCGCTTGGGAAAGACCACTCGTGTTCTCTGTAGCACAGGAATTAACAGAAAGACCTTTCCGTTACTGAAAGACTGGGGTTTGATTTCAGTCGGTACCCACGGCACTTACGCCAGTCCATTCGTCTTCAGTGATGATGGCTGACGGAGCAAAGAGAGGAGATCATCTACTCGCAGAATTTTCTCTTCTCTCGCGGACTCTTCCTTCACGAGTTTTGAAGCTGACTACGACATGAGACATATATGTACTGCTGTGTACACATATACTATGTACTATGTACTACATTCTATGTACTATGTACTATATTCTATGTACTATGTACTATATTCTATGCACTATGTACTATATTCTATGTACTATGGACTATATTCTATGTACTATGTACTATATTCTATGTACTATGGACTATATTCTATGTACTATGTACTATATTCTATGTACTATGAACTATATTCTATGTACTATGTACTATATACTATGTGCTATGGGACATATGTGTGTACGACATTTGACATATGTGCACGACGTATGTGTACCACTAGGTAAATTGCTCATTTGCATTCCGGTATATATGTGAAGCATTTCAACTATTTTACTACTTTTCAAACTGATTTTAGCGTCCGAAGTGATATATTACCATGTAATTATATTTTTCACACTTTCTGGAAAGGATATGAATGGATTTGAGGAAAGTAGTCGGTTTTTCAATTCTGCCACTCACAACCTAACTGAACCAACCGTAGCAGTTGCACAAATGTTGTCAATGTGTAAAGAAGCTGGAAATGATTTGCACACCTGGATTGTAATAATGGAGCGACTTATGAAGATGGGACGTAATTCATACAAGCCCCGCCACTAATGCAACACGTAAGTTCACCCACTTGTACCTTTCGAAATAATGCACCTTTCAACTTCAAATTGCTCTCAACCGAAAGATTAAAACATTTTTTCTTTTGAGAGTAATTCGAAGTCGAGAAGTGCATTATTTCGAAAGTTACAAGTGGGTGAACTTACGTGTTGCATTAGTGGCGGGGCTTATCTGGAAAAAATCCTGAATATGTTTCCTTTGAGTGACGCGTCGTAAGACGGGAGCATCTGAAGACGAGGTTTGTGCCGAACAAGCATTAGGTGGAGGCTACAACACCAGAGATTTGCGTGGTAGCGCTTCTGCAAAACGCAATTCGCATGTTCTAAATGCACAACATTTAAGCCTGCTGGCGCTACAGAAATTATATTGCAAGTCGGAATAGAAATGGTTGACAGACCCTTTAGTTAGTCCGAAGTTGTCCCGAAATGCTGCGATTTGCTCCCCAGGAGAGATAAATTGACTGTAGGTTAATGAAAGACTGCGTTATCTCAGAGTTAATAGCGAAGGTAAAATTTACAAGAGTTGATATTTAGCTAACTCGATATAATTTTCATGGACAGGATTTAATATCATCTTTTCAAGGGTCTCAAATTTAGATGAAGGCACTGAGTGAATCTTGGTTCTAATTTTCTCCTCCTGATTCAGAAAAATACTCAACTCCTTTTAATGCGCGTAGGACACGTAATGAACAGTTTTGTACGACTTGATCTCGTCTCGAATTACGGTTTCATCTCTTTAGTAAACAAACGTAATTAAATGGAGAGAACACTTTTGAGTTTCTAGTCTTCAACTGAAGCGTAAAAAAGGCTTCGTCTAATTAGACGAAGCTCTACAGCCCGCCTGTTGGCAACGGAGTTAGATTCATCTTATTCTTTTGCCTGACTGTGAACAAGATTTTGGAAAAGAAGCGCAAGAAACTAATCAAACTACTTTAACTCCACGGTCGTATTTTACAGCAAATTAATGCACTAGAAAAGTGAAGTTCTTTCACAACAAGGAATTCTTTTTTGAAAACGCACAACCGATTTCATAAATGATATCGAAATGCAGCTATTTTACCATTTAGCTTAATTGTTTCCTGAGAGTAATAATTTCTTCAGGCGGTGGTACTGTCGTGAAGATTTATTCGGATAGTTTCAAACAACAACTACGGGATTTTAGCTCTACAAAGATATGATGAAGAACGTGTGTTGCGCTTGCATCGTTTATAGAGTAAAGTATCATACAAGATTATTTTCTCCACCGTAATGCCATCCTCATTAAAAAACTCTGTATCATTACTGCAATCCTAATTGCTCGCCTTTCCATATGCTTGTGAAAAATCTACGATTTTTAAATTTTCCTCTATAACTCCTCGCTGGTGTTCCCTTGGATATTTGTGTTATTTTCATGTGCACAGAATGTATTGCTTTCCCTTAGTGCATTATTCGTCTTCTTTTTCATGCATTCTTATTTTTGATGTATGAAATGATAAGAATTTTGGGCAATTCCATGATTAGCATTCTCCCATTGTAACGTCAGATTCTCAAGGTGTATGTTTCGAAATTTCCTTTTGAGAAACATCAACCTATCTTATTCGTTTAAAAGCATGAAGTACCACATTACAAGCCATTGTGTTATTCTCATAGAATCTTAAGACACAACTCGTACTTCTTGCGATCATTTAAATGTTAACAGTATTTGTTCTTATTGTTAATGATTAACGTAACCAATATGCTGAAACGCACTTGTGCATTAAAATTTAACAGTTTTTACTCTTATTAGTTTAAGCGCGGGGCTGTGGTCAATCGGGGCTGTGCTCGCGGTGGTACAGTGGTTAAGGGATCGGCCTTTCATGTTGGAGGCCCGGGTTCGTATCCCGGCACTGGCGCGGCGATTTTCCCCGTTGGGTATAAGGGAGAGCTCAAGCACAATACCCCACTCAACCCAGGTGTCGGAAATGGTAACCGGCTTCACGGAGGAACCGTCATGGTGTCCTATATATAGTGTTAGTTATAAGACGTTTGAAAAACCAATGCTTAAGATCATATGTATCAGGCTTGATTGGAAATAAAGCATCCTAAGATGCCGATGTTTGTTAAATCCGCTTAGGTGCATCTATTGCCTTGCTCGGGGCTGCTGTAGCGTGAGGTCTACCACACTATAGCGTGAGACCTACCTCTAGCTAGTATTATAGAGTATAGTATAAGGTTTCGTTGGGTTGCTTATAGATTTTACTTATTTCCACAGACTTAATTTTAGCAATAAACCCTAAATTTGTACACCTCAAACTGCACCTGGGTAGGCGATATATGACGGCAGACCTCACTCTTTAAAAGCACCCCTTACTCTTCCTATGTTCGTGTCTGACGATGTATAAGATCTATTTTCCCAACGCACTAGTCAATTCTTCTTCAACAGGTTCTTATTTAATATTAGCTTTCCTTATTATTGTTGAGCTTTCCCCGCATGGCGTTTAATTTGTCCACTAAACTTTGGAGCTTCGATTTTTTATAGGCAAAATACGGACGAAGAAAAATGAAATGATCAAGTAAGGTGTATAAATTTGACATTTAAACTTCAAAATAAAATTTTTTGAATTGAGGTTTTACCTACTATTCATTCGACAGGTGTTTCACGATTTTACTTTAAGTAAAATTTAGATTTTGTAGATTTAGTTTTAGTTACACGATTCCCAAATATGAACAACCAATTACACTTTTTAATTGAAAACTTGATACAATCATGAACAATTAATAAACTCGTGACGAACAAATCAGCTGAATTTTATGCACCAATTAGCTGTTGATTAGGACAATTAATAAAATTTGAATCACATGTATTTATGAGCATATACCAGCCTTGATTTTTCTTTTCAATGTTCTCGAAAAATAATTGCTAACTTGTATTTTTCTCACACATTTCAAAATAAAGGATTCAGAGACGAACTCAGTGGCTCACAGAGTAATTGAAATTTTTCACTCACTACTAAGTGCAACCTATGAGCATTCAGTCCTACTAACCCAATTCGACTTGAGCGGTAGAGCTAGATACACAGGTAGGTACGCATAGGGATGTAAACACGAAACGGCAAAGTGAAAATGCTTCTCAAACATTGTTAAAGATTTTATAGTCGTCACACGGGAGTTTTACTATTACTATTTATTAAAATTTGCTAGGTACATTGGTAGGTGTGCATAGGGAGGTGAACACAATATGGCTTAATAAAAATGCTTCTCAAGCATCGTTAAAAATTTTAAAGTCGTCACACTTGAGTTTGACTTATTACCACTCCGGAATGCTCCTAATTTTGAATTCAATAGAACACGTTACGAGTGTTCAATATGGCGAAAAATTTTGGAATTTCGGAGAAATTGCCGAGTTATTTTGAATCTTTTGAAATATTAATTTTGCTTCAGATGTTTTGCCTACTGCGCTAATTGAGTCAAAGTCAATTTATCACCACTTTTCAGTCGTTCAATGTACATCAACAGGGAGCAGATTTCATGACGGGTTTCGTCAGAAGATGGTGAGACTTTTCATTTTTTTCGCCGTTATTTTGTCCTCAGAATAGTTCGACAGTGATTGTTCCTAGATTTTCTGTGAAATAAGTGAGTCTCAAGCAGAATTTCGAGTCTAAAATTTTGTTCTCACCGAATCCATCTTCACAAGGCAGAAATTTCAGGACGTTAAAAAATTCCTTCATGAATGATATTCCTACATGCAAAATTTCATCACCACAAAATTGGTTTTTATGTGTAACTGCCAAGCTTTCTGTGCAAGAGGTTTCCTTTATCCACCAAGCATTTTTGCATCAATTTTTTCGAAGGAAAATGTTGACGAAAAAAAATCGAATTAACAAATATACTCTATAAATTCGACATAGAACATCGAAAGAAATTTCTTGAGCTAGTCTCAAACTTGTTTCGGATCTTTTCCAGATAAGGCCCGCCACTAATGCAACACATAAGTTTATCCTCTTGTAACTTTCGAAATCAACTTATAACTTATGCACCTAACGACTTCAAATTACTCTCAAACGAAAGATTGAAACATTCTTTCTTTCCGTACTGTAGACGGTACGGAAAGGATTCCTGTAAACTACATAAATTTCCGGATGTACCTATCCGACTCGCATGCCATTATAACACACAAGTTCACCCACTTGTCTCTTTCGAAATGATGCACCTATCGATTTCAAATTACTCTCAGACGGAAGAATGTTTTAATCTTTCGTGTGAGAGTAATTTGAAGTCTATCGGTGCATTATTTCGAAAGTTACAAGTGGGTGAACTTATGTGTGGCGCCAGTGGCGGGGCTCATCTAGAAAAGATCTCCTATATTTGCACCATCGTATTTCAAGTCTGCAGGGACAAGCCGAACGAATAAATCAATATGTATGATGTACATATGTATGATAACCGATGCATTCATTAATTTTTTTGAAGCGGACGAAAATTTTAATTTTTTCCTTCCAATTTTGTAACGGCTTGAATTTTATTTATTTACTCATTCATATCTGCTGCCACTTGGAAATAAACTCAAAACCAATCAAAGTCTGAATTCTGGAACGCGTCAACATCATGAATTTTCCCATAAGATCAATTGCATTCTGGATCAAAATATTCGCAGCGTAAGCTTGACCACAGTTCAATTTCATTCAAATGTTGTGGCTGTGACCAAAATTGGGCTCGTAGAATCAGACGATCTATTCAATAAGTCTTAGCCAGCAGACTGCCTTCATGCCAAACCATTCATGTCATCGGGAAATATGGAGAATACCTGTAAAGAGCCTCTTTCATCTCGGCGGGATAACAACATTTTATGGCGCGCACCTCCCATTTTTACTAAAGCCTAAAACTTTTGTTTAGCCAATGAAGTCATTCTCGGCGAGTGCAGTCGAAAGACTTTAATTTTTGTACGCCTCTGCAGCTATGCAGAGAACGACAGAAACAGGACTAGACGGCTATTCAAGCTCGCTACAGACGGTAGTTTTTGCAATTGTTGAGAGTGGCTGTATCGTGCGGCGAGGCACTTTCAGTAATAGCTCCTATGCCACCTAAACTGACTGGGCCATAGTCGCTCGTGACGCCTGCCCGACGGAATACCTGCGCAGTGTCGCACATCAACTTGGTGCCTCGTTTGGGTCTTGCTAATGGTCCTTGGGCGGCAGGAGAAATCTTTCTGGAGGCAACTTCAGTTACTTCGCCACTCAAAAATGAAAATGACGCTGTTAATTGTTCGCACACAGGAGAAATCTTTCCGTAGTCTACTTCAGTTACTTCGCCACTCAAAAATCAAAATGACGCTGTTAATTGTTGGCATACAGGATAAATCTTTCTGTCAACTTCAGTTACTTCGCCCCTCAAAAATAAAAATGACGCTGTTAATTGTTGGCATTCAAGAGAAATCTTTCTGGAGTCAACTTCAGTCGGTGTCTTCGTCACTCAAAAATAAAAATGACGCTCTTAATTGTTGGCATACGGGAGAAATCTTTCTGGAGTCAACTTCAGTCAGTTACTTCGTCACTCAAAAATAAAAAATGACCCGATAAATCATTGGGGTATTTTGTGAAAGATATTTACGTTCCTGATAGATTTCTTGATGTTTCGTTGCTTACTCTTGCAGTCATTCATGGGCAGAAATAGTAAAAATGCGCAAATATATTTTTCAGGTTTCCTCCAAGAAATCTGAAAACTTTAAAAGTTCATGACTATCTTAAACACAAATAATACACAATTGAGACATTCTTGGTGACTTTACCTTGAATTAGTTTTATTTTTAAGGCTAAACCTCACGGTCGTTTGTATTTGACCGCGCAGTTTAAGCAAATTTTCTCTCGCCCTAACCGGGCGCTATTCACCAAAATAAGAACTTCTCAAGCAACAGAAAAGATTTTAAATTTTACTCAAAGTTAAATTGCAACTTGAAGGCTGTTCCGGCGTACTCGGGCACCCTTTGAAGAAAGGGCGGAGCGTTTTGAAATTTTCTCCGTGCAAGTCCCTCCATAGCTTCTGTGCGGTTATTCGGTAGAGTTTCGAATGCGTTCTCCTAATGGCCTGTGCAAACACATGCACATTCGGGGAGCAGTTCTAGAAATTGAGATAGAGTTCATCACTTGAGTCTCACAATGAGGCCATTCTGTGTTCCGTAGTCTAGTCATGCAACATACCTCAATTGAAGTATCCTCAAGTCTAACATCTTCAAAGCGAGCGGGAGACGAACCAAACAGATGGTAGTCGTATGAAACTGTAAGCTTTTTCTCGTCGTGCTAATTTCGAATTCACTGAATAGAGTTTCCAAATTTCTACAGGGTGTTTTTTTTCAAAATTGTGCCTACAGCTAATTTCTTTGAAGCTTCATGAGTCGTAGCAGTGATCAAGCGCATAATTCAGTACCAACGGTCGATTTTACAATAACAATTCTCAAAACTTATCATTATACTTCAACGAGATAATATTATTCGGAATTTGATTAAAACTTTGACTGAAATTGCAGCCTAGTTTTCAAAATATTATCGTTAGTATGATAGCTTAAAAAATAAAACATTACGCTACTCTTTTTCATAGCACAAATGATACATGACATGCAGAATTTATTTTGGTCATTCATTTGTATTCTTAATAACAGTTGGGGTTGGGCAGTGACGGTTGATTATAGATTAGTATTTGTCTTAAATATTTGGGATAAAAGGAAACTTCACGTCACTCAATCAGGGAATGTTCTTTTCATTAAACCAGACGACATTTCCTAAGAAACAATTGGGTTCAATGCTGCAAGAGATTAAATTCATAAAATTCCCTCAACGTTGCTTGAATAGACAAAAATTTTTTCTCGGAAATAGACTCATTGCCCAAAAATTTTCGCTAGAATTTCTTTGTCATCGTAAAGCGAAGTTGGTCGGAAAGCGACTCAAGGAAGGCCTGGTAGCCGCTGCCGCGCAGTTCACAAAGTTGATGATTAGGAAATGCTTCGAGTGGTAGCTGAACTCCTCGACCCCGGGGCTTGTGAGGGAGGAGCATTTGGAGATGAAGAGACCTGGAGAGAAGTAACCTCGCAAAATAGCCGCTACCGCAAATGGAGGCGACGTCTGAACGAGTGTCTGCATCGCCGGCATTCCGAGAATACTCGTCTGAGCGCCAGGCTCGGGACAGACTTTCTAGCACTCGGGCAAACTCGGACTGGCGAGAATGACGGCCCTGGTCTGCATGATTGCTCGTCACGAATAACTTCCAATAGACTTTCGGGAATCTGGCTGCTTAAGAATGTCAGTTTTAATGAATATGGGTCACTTTTTCAACAAACCTTCCGTTGCTGTAACACAAAACTATTGACGAAAAACTTCAATAGATTTTTGGGGGCTGTTTGCTTAAAGAAGACGGTTTTAATGTGTTATGTGAGTTCAAGCGAGTCAAATTTTCACTGAACTTTCCATCGTTGTAACACAAAACTAAGTACGATAAAATGCAGGTTATAAAATCGAATTGACCGGCATAAGCCGTTCTGTAATCTTTGTATTTTAATGTAAAAAGTTACAACATGTTAGGGTAGGGAGTAACGAAAACTTTCAACATTGAACGCGCAGGGAAGTATATTCCAATTAAACATTAAAATGACGTTCTTTCATTTTCACTCAAATTAGCGCAGAAAACTAATAGCGCAACGTTGACTGTGAAGTTGGACCGGAACAAATACAATTTCCTCGAGCGATGTAAAACGTTCAGATGAAGAAACAAATTGGAGAGCGACTCAAGGAAGTCCTAGAGCTCGGAACTCGTACCCACCCCTCTGCGAATCTTCGTTCTTCATAGCAGCCCAGCGGGCGGACGATGGAAAGCTTCTTTTTTCAGCAAAAATGGTGTCAAGTTTAATGGCTCAATTCTTATTAACAATAGCCTGGTAGAGCTCTGAAAGTTCGCGTATTAATTGTTATTGTGTCATTTTACAATGTGTTTAGGCTTTAACATGCCAGCTTTACGAGTTAAGTGCCTCTCATCACCTCATTCAGGTGTTCAGACGGCTCGTAAAAGCCCTTGTTCACTTTCTTTCATTCGTGTTTAGTGGGAAATTTTGAACTCTGCTCCAATGCATCCTGATGTCTCGGTGTCAAGTTCTCTCCGCTAACTCATTCCAATAGCAAGGGCGATTACTGCTTTCTGTATCTTGAGTAAATCAGAACGAGGAAGAGAGCACTTTTATATTCATATTCTGTGTGCGAAATGAAATGAGATCTGAAGACTGAGGATAATATTTTAGATAAAAGGACATCTCTCATTTAGAGGAACATTTTATCATCGCAGAATAGCTGTAATAATGTTGCTTTGAAGCTGGAGACAGACTTCGCTCGAGCGTTCAAGCATTTGTAATTCCCATTGCAATGCATCAAAGGAGCTTCATGGTACACCCATTCGAATTCAAAATTTCTCGTTTTCTGATGAATAAAAGTGTGACGAGTTTATACTCGAGTTTTTCAATTAAACAATGGACTTTAAAATTGAGTTGCGTTCGTTTCTCATACATGAATATACATTCGCTGTGAAACGTATAAAATGAGAAATGTAAGTGTGGTTAATGTCAAATGGCGTAACCACAACAATTTGAGTGTTGAATTTTATTTAATTTCCAGGATGATATACTTTGACTTTGACGATTATCTACTTTCACATTTTCAAAGGCAAAGTTTTGTTCTAGTTTTTCTGAGCTAGAAAGTTCCAGGTGTTGACGGCACGATTTAATTGATGAGATTTTACTCTGAATTTTGAGCGCAATGATGGATTGCTAAGGACACAGTTCCTGTTTGTTTAAATTTCTATCTCGAAAAGGAATGCTGAAAATCAAAGGCTTTAATTTGGGTAGCACGAGTAGAGGAGAAAGATGCTCATTAGCAAATGTTCGTGCTGCAATACATTGCAGAAGAAAGGGAAAGGATTCCATCGAAGTGCGAACGATTCTAATGAACCCACAATGAACCGTTCTGTAGGACTCATTTCGCAACGATATTTTGCTGTGAAGGGAGAATAATCACAATACCAACAACTTTTCAACTGCCCACCTATTTTACCGAGAAATCATCGTTGATCAAAATCCTTCTGACAAAGGAGCATTTTTACCCTTTTCGCTTGACGCACTCACAGCACTGTAAGGGTACCGTAAAAAAGCAGTCTATCACGGTGCTTTATTCGAAGAACACGCAGAGTAGTCCTTGAAGAGCCAGGATAAATTTAGCGCACGAAGTTTAGAGATAAAGCAGTTTTGTCAGTACTGCTGTCGTCGCTATCGACTGAGCTGAGGGGCTCGAGCTCGTAACTCGTAGCCGCCCCTCGGCGAATCTTCGTTCTTCATAGCAGCCCAGCGAGAGGACGATATGGAAAGCGTCTTTTTTTAGCAAATGCCACAGAGAAAGAGATGTACTACTCCTTTCCACAAGCAAAATTTGGCGAGCGAAAAGCTTCTTTTTTAGCAAAAATCCCACAGAGAAAGAGATGTACTACTTCTTTTTTCGAGCAAAATTTGACGCATTCTTGGCTGTCAAAGCTGAGGTTACTTTGCGTTAGCGGACGATGGAGAGCTTCTTTTTTAGCAAAAATGCCACAGCGAGCAATGTGCTACTCTTTTTCTATAGCCGCACTCTTGACTATCAAAGCTGTGCTTACTATGCGCCTCTTATCACTAGTTTGCATAAAGCTATTCAGCTGATGGAAGAAGACGCTCTTTTCGGTCATACATGGCTTTCTTGTCCGCAAATTTAGAAAAAAATGAAAGGAATGGAGTAGAACACAGAAAAAGTCGAGTGATGGTCTCTTAACTGTACTGTTCGTCAATACCAACCAACGGGGGCAGGATCAAAAATGGATCGAAAATAAAATAAGTTTGTGTGGGAAACACAGTCATTCTACCAAATAAGAATCATAGAAGAAAAACTAGGACTATGTAGCATGAAGAAAGCTTCTCGAATGTAAAGAAGTATTACTCGAAAAATTAAAGGTTTCTTATTTTGGGTCAAAGATGTGTAACATAAAAACTAGATTTTGTGTCACTCTGTTGATTTCGAATTAAAATCAACGCACTTCGGAAAACGCTGCAAATTAAATAGCTTAAGCTTCCAAGGAACGTTTAATTCATGAAGTGCACCATCTTTAGAGGTTACCATCCTCCACAAGCGATCAGTGTTGAGGAATCCAGAAGTCCCATCGAAAGGAACGGTATCTTGATAGTCTACTTTACCCTTTCCTCTAGATGGAACTCCTGGATTCCCCGTGATACTCTGTCATACCATTTCAGTGATTGGCGATCGATTGGCAAACGATTTCAGTGACTGGAAATTAAAAGAATCTCGAGACACACTGTTCTACCCTTTCATTGATTGGCAATCGAAAGAGTCTTGTGGTAATCTACTTTACCCGTTCCGTGATTGGCAGTAATTTAAAAAATCAGAACATAATGTCACTGCAAATGCTAACGTCACATTGATTGAATAAAATAAGGAATAAAAATTGTAGGAAGAAACTTTCATTACTGTTTTATCATAAGTTCAAGCTTTGTAAGCATGATCTCAAAACGAGCATTGTCATTGCAAAAAAAAAAACGCTCGGTTGTACTTTCATTAATTTATCTCAAGACAATTCTGTTTGCCCTCTGAATTTTGGCTTTATATTTACCCATGCGAAAAAGGCAACCTAATTTTTACGTAAGAGTTAAACGTTCGAGCCAGAAATTACGGAGGTTGCTCGAGAAAAAAAAAACACCCAACACAACATGGAAAGCAAACAGAAAGACGCTGGCAGCTCATTGTCGCAGAGCATGTCCGAGCGACGAAAGCAATATGGAGGACAAAATGTTCCATAGTAACGCCGCAGTGTACGATAACTATTTTATTAACATTTATTTTCTAATTTCTCAACTTTACGAAACAATTAAAGTTCATCACGCGATAAATTATGAAGGAATTCAATAGGCTTCATAGGTAGTACATATTAACGATTGACAGTCCTCCAATAAAGAAATGTTGAGTGACTTTCTTCGTAATTTATCGCGTGATGAACTTCAATTATTTTACTAACACTTCGACGGGGGCCGGTAAAACTAAAATTCAATCTTCAGCATAAATTTAAAGTCAATTGCTGCACGCAATTTTAAAAATAGCAAACATCAACTGGATTGTGTCTTCATTGAGTTTTGGTTAAGTATTTGTGAAAATTGAGTTTGTGACAACTTGTTGGTCTACAGCATTATGAAAATTCCCTCCATGACCACCGGTGGCTCACATCGCAGTGAAAGTGTTGCGAAAATCGTAATTAAATGATAGAAGAAGCAACAACACAACACGGAAGACCACGTCAAATCAATTCAAGACTCACGCTTACTTCCCTCGGTAGTGTGATGTATGTGTAGACAGACTTTGTTCGCCAGATGCTGTGCTAGTTTTTGTTAATTAGTGAAGCAAGTGTTTATTAGCTGGGAGTGCCATAACAGCGAGATTTCTGTAGATTTGAAAAAAAATTAAATCATCAAAGGAGACTTCTAGGTTGAAATTTTAAGAACAATCTTCAAGGTTATAGCGACAGACCAAAATTTACAGCACCATTAGTGCTGTTCATTTTGCTATTTTCAAAATTGCTCGCTACAGTTGACTTTGAATTTAGGTCGAACATTGAACTTCAGTTTAGCCCATTGTGGTCAACGTGTTAAGCGTCAGGATAAAAACTAGCACTACACTTTTGATTTCATGTAAAACTACACGTTGGTTATCATACCTGCCATGAAGTTCTAGATGATTTACTGTGTTGATCAGGTATAATTTATCGGTAGAGTGCCTCAATTAGAGTCCCTCCATTGTCTTGGAAACAATCAAAATTTTGTTTTGATTTGTCATTTATTTAAATTGGGTTCTATAGCTAAAGCATAAAAATAATCCATTTAGTTGTTTTGTCAAAACATATACGTTACTTTAAACGTGTTTTTGGTTTTTATCAAAGTGAAATCATGTGCTACAAACCTTTAACACTTAAAAAACCAAACAAATTTGGCTACTTCATTATTTTCAGGACAAATCCACTTCCTTGACCTCATTTTCAAATTTTCATTCACTCTTCATTACAAGCTCAACTGCTAACAAATATTTCATTCAAGCACGACATATCGATTATGGAACAGCTCCTACGTTACGTAGAATACCCTGACAAGTATTTCATTTGAACTCCGTGACACTCAAATAACTCCGAGGTGAACCTCATACACGGAAGTTCTTGGAATTGTGGGAACCAAAAATCTTGGCCGAAGATGAAACCGGAACCTTGGTTTCTCATCGGGGGCATGGCGTGATGGATGAACACTGGTCGGCGCCGCGTGTGGTGGCGATGGCTTTCAATTTAGCTGAGTAGCCTGGATACTCATGCGAGTAGTCGCGGCATTTGTGCTCCGTGTCCTGACCACGGTAGAGGGAAAAGGTAGAGTCATTTTTATGGGGGAAAATACACTTCCTCTTGTTCGGCAAGCCAATAGAACGGCTTCATTTCAAACAAACTTTAGGACGTCACCATTGGGATATGTCGTTAGTCCAGTAGTGGTGTCAGATTTAGGGCGAGCAGTGTTGCCAGATGCTAAATGAGCGCTGTTATTATTTCGTTGCCATGACTTTAGCCTTGCCACACGGTCGACGAAAAAAAACTGGTTTGACCCTGCTTTCTTTCTTCTACCGTGATCCTGACGGGTTCTGGGTACCTAGCGTAGCAGAGGGAAAGATTATATGAGCAGATACATACGCTTTTTGAGGTACGGACTTCTTGAATTAGACTAGAGAGTAAATTAACGAGAAGCATGCACAGCATAACGGATAAAATGTATGGAAATTGTCGAATGGAAGGAAATTGGGAAAAACTTAGGGTGGCAGTGAGGAAATTAGCGGTTGTCGTTTCTTTCTCTCTTTTTTCTTCTAGTTGTCATTGACCCTCATTTCGCCTTCTATTCACTTCCTTATTCGCTTTATTTTAGAACAGTTGCTGATTTAAGACTTATGTTGGCGCACCGCCTGAAAAAAAGGAGATCTGTGTTTCTCTAGCCTCTTCTTCGTTACACTTCCTTGCTAGAGTCGACCAACTTCTCAACCACTTTTTTTTTTGGTTTTCTTGCTGCCAAGGATTCCTTATTTTGATCAAAAGTCTTGCTTCTTTATTCCTACCTCGCGAAGCCCTCCGATACTTTTAACGCCAAGTGGTTGTTTGACTTTGATATTTATGCCTTCTTTTCATTTTTGTACCTAGTGTGCAGGTTATTTTTTCGGAAAGAATTCCATGATGTATGGTTTGGAGTTTTTTTTTCTTTAGAAATTCCATTTTGGGGTTATTTTGAGTAGCTTTCAACATCTGATAACGAGCTTTCAAAATCAACAAAAATTCGGATTGTTCTGTGAGTTGTGTGTATCTTCTCTCGCTCGTGAAACAACTGTGCATAATAGCTATTCGGAAGGAATATAGTATAGAATAAATGAATTAAATAAAATATAGAACAGAACAAAGACAGATATGGGAACAGTTGTTATCATTCTCTAGTTGTTATTAAAGTCCAAATTCACGGGCACCAATGACGCCGGGCATAGAAATAAGAATGATCATCATCATTCCTGGCTCACGAGCACCAAAACATTTGTTTTAGCATAAGAAAGTAAATGTGGGGTTGCATGATTAAAAGTCGTCAGCATTATCATTAAAATTAGATCAGTTACATGCTATAGTTTTTTTGACAGATGTTCAGTCAAGATTAATGTAAAATATTTGAAGAGATACTGTTAATGATCTCGCCTAATAAATCACGCATTCTATCATTTTTTATCAACACAAACTTTGGTATTCTGATTTCAAATTATGGAATTATGATTCACTTCTTTATTCTTCTCAACGAATCGCCCTTTTATTTCATTTTTTTTTCATTTTGATTATTTTTATTATTAATCGCCCTATTGGAAATATAATTGTGGAATTCTTGTCAATCTTCATAATTGAGATTACTCACGATTTGTCATTCATTAATGGTCAAGACGATTTTTGAGCGTACTCACTGTGCCTCTAAAAGCAATGTTTTTCTACTATCAATTGTTGATTCTGACAAGTTTAACTAGCAGAAAATTTAGGGAAAAAACTTCTTGAAATTTTCTTGTTCAGGCTTCGGCCTTTTTCTGAACAGATCTAATCCTTTTGAGTCGAAAAGCATTTTACCTTCAGAACGTTAGCGCCATCAATATATTTTCACGTCTGGATTATATGAAAGCGCACGTTTATTTGATGTAAAGAAATGCGTCCATGTCGTAAAAGTTCGTAGCTGAGGTTGCAGGTTTCATTGTATTTGTTCATTATAAACCAGTTTTTCGGAATTCATCATTTAGTAAGCTTTAAGTAAGCTAATTAATTCTTCAGTGTACAGATAGCATATACCACTTCTGGAGTTAATAATTAGAGGAACTCGGCACATCGACCGAGTTGTGTGCTGACGGAGCGCTTTTTGTAACAGAGAGAGCTGGCAAATTTTCTGAAGTACCGGATAATTGACGAGCAAAGAGTTGTTTAATTTATAACGCCGCAGCTGCAAAACATCGAAAATGAGAGAAATGAAGAACCTCTCCATTCGCACAACTCACATCAAGGATGACTACTTTTCCGCTGTTGGGAAAATGTATCGGTGTGCAGCGAACACTTCAACAGGGTTTGCAATTAAGTTTTTCGTGATCGTCGTCGTTGAGTTACATCGTTGAAGTTGTAATTAGGACACTACAATGGCTTTTTACTTATCGAACAATTCTGATGAACCTAATTAGACTGTTTTTGATATTGCATCATAATTTTGCAGTTAGTTTTAAAAGTCAACAAATGCATTAATTCAGAATATAGACGTGTTTTTTTCAACTCGCCTAAATTCTGCCGAATTTTGTTTTATGAGCAAAAAACTCATTTTATTTCGTAATTTTGTGAGAAAGAAAAATTTCATTACAAATAAATCTATTCAGAACATCTTGTTCGTTTTTTGACATTCCTCATCGCTACCTTCTTGATACAGTGACGAGTTCTCTCTGTCTAGTAGTTCCCTTTGTATGTACTTCTGTAGGGCGATAAACAGCGGCCAATTCTCTTTTACTTCATTGCAGGATGATCAGCAGGATTCGAACCCTTGAACCCCCACGCGAAAAGTGACAGCTCTTACCCACTAGGCCAAGGTGATCGCATTGAGAAGTTCAACAGCTTCCGTAAAATAATTACCAGGAGCTAGCGGCTGTGCTTCTCAAATCTTAAAGGCTTATGCCGGAAGTTTCTTCTGTTACTGTATGCGTAGCAGTATGCCATTAAGTTTGGAGGAAAAAATCACAGCATCAAAAATGGGTTTTCAGGGGCAATTGTAGGTATTGGTGGGTCTGCAAAGATAGCATTGGCAAATTTACATATCCATGAGTATCTTGCTTTGTGGCATTTAATCAAAATGAGATCAGAATGGAAAAAAAGGAAGAAACAATATATTTTCACTCTACGTAAAACAAGAAAATAAATTCTTCACCAACAGTCTCAGGTGTGAATGTGCTGATCAGGCAAAAAATTTGAAAGAAAAAGCCATGTTTTGACTTAATATTTTCTGCTGGCGATGGAGGCTGGAAGTTTTCCCAATGAGTTGGTGTTCTACTGTAGTAAATCTTGCAAGAAGATGCGAAAATTTTGCCTGTCGATTAGCAGTCGCCACTTCATTTTTAATTCCATTTTTGTTTTTTGATTACATTCATCAAAAGAGGAGTTATTAAATACCCGTGGCGTTTTAGGCTCCATATTTAAAAATCACCCTGCATTACTCCTTATTTAGAATCACCATTAGGAAAATTATGCTTTTTCGCATCGGAAGGCCTTACTGCACAACAACTTATCCCAGACAGGTTGCACAGTCTTTGGTATCGCATAACAAATATGGGGAAGTTTCATTAAACAAATAACTTCCCTCACCAACCACGGGACAAAAAACACGCGTTCAACCTCGGCTGACGCTAGGCTGTTTTCCCTCGCGTTAAGCCCACGGAACAAATTTAAGCATTCCTTACAGAATTCAATTCCCAATAAAAAGGAGACGGAACCAAGGCCAGAGGAGAAGAGTCACTTCAAAGGCACGCTATTGGCCGATATTCGACTCTCGTGCTGCTCGCATGGCCACCGAACTGAACACCTGTTGCACGCAATCACTGCACCACCGCTCCCTCCGTTCTAATACTACTGCACCGCTCAATTGGATGAGCGTTTCCGGTGTCAAGGGTTGCCAGGAGCAAAGGGTGCCGCTAGATTAAATGCTCATAAATTTAACGTTGAAAACTTCCACTGAAAATTCGTAATTTAAAGCTCTCAGTTTCCATGGAACGCGTGGACATAAATAGAGAAAAAATTAGTTTGTGGTTACAGTCAATTCAAGGCTTGTCTGCATCTTGTACGGCAGTCACTGTCAATTTTGAAGGTGGTCAACCGGATGTTGAGTGCATGGACATAGGAAATACATGTTTGCTTGCAAAAATTTAGTCACGAGGTTTACTTCACCGTCATCAAATCAATGTGTTTACAAAGAAAATGGCCGATGGTTCCCAGCGGGTCAAGGTATGCAGGAAGTACCCTGCTTGATTATTAGTATTTTTTTAACTTTCACTCAAGAAGCAAGGATAGTTTTGAATAAAATTTAAGGTTTCGATATTAGAAATGCACAACGGTTTTGAGTAAGCCAGCAGATTATCAGGAGAAAGAGATTTTGCCACTAAACTCTAATCCCCTTCCTTCATGCTTCTTAATGCTTCTGAATTGTCCTTAGGGAATTCAATACAGTATATATTATTATCTTCAGGGAATTCAATACCCTGTACTTCGTCTTGTGACGCGAATGTGTTGCCGAGAGAGCAACTCAAATGCGGGTCCGTTGCTGTGCTGTTGAGCTCTAATTTTCCTTTCATATTCCAAGTGCGTTACCATTTCAGATTAACACGTTGCGTAAATGCAAAATATTAAGAGCCGAGCAATTGCGAAACCTCTCCTTGAACTAGGAAAAACTCCACTCATGGTTGATTCAACCCAGAACTGTACGTAGAAAACTAGAGTGTACAGTATATCGTTGATTTGAGAGCTGCGCAGTGTTCGTCTGGTGAGCCCAGAGTACTTTCAATAAGGCATAGAGATGACATCGTTAAACCAGGAGCAAAAAATTAATTATGACAACGTTAACCATGAACTTTGTTGACGAAAATTAGTTGTGTGAGTAATTTTCGACAACGATCGTCAAAGTATTTGTGTACATGTGTTATCACAGCAAAAATCTTTCGAAGCGTGATTACGTTGAACATGAAACTCAACAACCATGACAAGGGGGTCAAGTTTTTCACTGTATTATTTATTTATTGATTTTGATACCAATTGTATGGAAAATACAGGGTGGGAAAGAGCAACAATATTAAGGAGTTTTACCCAATGACAGGCTTTTATCCGGTCTTTAATTCTGCCTCTTTTTTCGGTAGCCTTCTAAATGTGCCAAAGATTATGAACGTCATGGACATACAGTAATAGTCTACTGCACATACATTGTAACTACCTTCTAATTGAACGAAAGCACTCTATCGATACGTCCGTACGATTCCAAATGACAAAAAAAACTTTCACCAATACTGAGAGTTTATTTCCCGCATGAACTGGCAGCTCGAAAAGAGGGTCTCTCACTTCTGGCACAGCCTCTTGAAATATTGTGGGCTTTTCCAGCCAATATGCCAGCGAAGCTCCGTTAGCACTCCGTGGCGCATTCCTGCGTCACTTCGGTGAGGTGATATAACTTGGGAGAGCGTCTGAGTGAGAGCGTCCGAAGACTTATTACCTACCTTCTGCATGCCGGACAAAACTGTGTGGTTCTCGCAACTTGAGGTGAACGACCAGCATTCGTTTTCAATTTAGAATTTCTTGTTCACGCGTTTTCGTTTCCGGGGGCGTAGTGATGCTGTTATAGAAAAGAAATTTTAAGTTCTCAGAACAAATAAATCAAATTAATTTATATTGAGAACTTCGATTATGTCAGAGTTGTCGCACAAATAATTAATTATGCTAAACACACTTTTTTACTGTGCAATGTCTGTCCTATTTACCATGCGCTTTCGATCTGAGTCCCCCCGAACGCGAGAACAGCGACATTTAAAAGTCATCTAACTTTCCGTGAAAATTCTTGGTTTTCCAGCAATTTTTTCCTCATAGCTTCCTCTGATGCAAAATGCGCCGTCTTAGCCGTTCACCGAGCTTAGAACATGACTGCGAACATTGCTGAGCTTGACAGTGATACTCAAGTAAAGAAATTAACGGAAAACACGAGTCATTTGTTGCTTCTTAAGATCCATTCAATGAATTCTCGTGCTTTGTGAAGCGAAAAGCTCGGAATTAACTAGAAAACACAAATCATTTGATGCTTCTTCAGATCCATTCAACGAATTCCTGTGCTCTGTGAAAAGAAAAACTCCGTCTGATCTCCAAGCTTCGCTGCAGCCAGCGTTGAGAAGGCGGCGAAGTGTGCAGAACAGAGCGCAGTTGTGCGAGAATTAATACCGGGCGATCTCACGTTTGTTTAAATTAATGCCATTTAATGTACGCAGTTGATGTTTGGTATTTTTGAATTTGCTAATCACTTTTGAATTTAAATTTGAGTTGAATATTGAGCTTCAGTTTAACCCATCGCAGTCAACACGTTGAGGGGGCGAGGGGCCGGGAAGTGCAGGTTCCACAGCTGTAGCGAAGAGCTCGATAAATCTCCCCCGAGCTGAGCGTGCCCCGGCAAATGGCTGACCCGAGTAACTGGTACGGGAACTCCAACATACGCAAAGTGCTGTGGAATAAATAAAAGAGTTTGCTCGAGTATAAACTTTCCGTTATTTGCTCACTCCTCAAGAGAACTTGCCGAATTTTTAGCTTGATGAAAAAGTGTCCGCTTTTTTTGTTAAATGCCGAGAGTGTTTGCATAATCTGCTTCTGCAAGTTCACACAGATTTTTAAAATATAGCTATAAGTAAAAAATGTTCCAAATTAATCCTTGTTATGTGGTAGTGCGCACTAATTCGAATTAGCATTCTTACGACGTGATGTGGGATAAATCAAAGAAACGTTAACTGTGGAAACGACGAATCCGCACCAAAACTAAAACAGGGCCCCAAAATACTTCTGAAGCTCGTTTGATAAATTCAGGTCTGTTTTCATCTAAAAATTACCATCTAAAAACTTTTATTAGCATGTCAGAAACCATAAGTTATTTTCTTGCTTGAAAAATATGAAGAATGTGTGATAAACTGATTCCCCGACATCGACAGCAAGTGAACCCCATTGGGATTAAGTGGACTTTTGGAATTCAGTTAAAGTCAGGAAAACTCATCTAACCTTCCCTAACCTTACCTAACCTTCCCTAACCCTACCTATTCTTACGATACTTAACTTAACCTAACCTACACTTACCAAACCCTACCTATTCTTACGTAATCTAACCTAATATTATTAAACCCTTCCTATTCTCCTACACAACCTAACTTAACCTAACCCATTGTAATTCAACCTAAACTGACTGATTAATGAAATTATTCATGATTGAAGGTTTATAGGACAGATAACGGGACCTTAGGAACAAGAACAAAAAGGGCGTTCATGAAGTGTTTTTAATTGTTTTTGGCGTCATGTTATTTCTGAAGTTAATGAACAATCTTAATACCATTATTAACACTTTGGGTGTACCAGGTAAAACTGAAGTTTGATATTCAACTCAAATTTAGTACGCAATGTCGAAAATAGCAAACGTTAACTGGATCATGCTTTTATTTAGTTTTGATTGAGTAAAACTGAAAATGAAATGAGTACAATTGAAAATTGAAAATTAATTCTGGCCGGTTAGTGTGCACTCATGTAGTTTAGGTTATTTAACCGACTAAAAAAAACTAAACTTTGACATTCAATTCTAAACTTTATTTCAATTACCTTTGGTATTGATTTTGTCCATTACCTGTATTACTTATATTCATTACTTTTGATATGTGTAATTCACTACCTTCGTATGACATATTAAATGTGATATAAAATCTATATAAAAAGCACCTGACTTCGATTAAGATAGCGAGTTAGACTGCACTGGACATGTGCGAGTGCAGCAACTCAGTCTACCAGACCAGAGTGCAGTGATAAACACTCGTGATGATTCCCGTATCCATCAATTTACAGAGATCCTCTTTTCTCGATAATTAGCTGAGCTCCAATACTCCTCAATTCACAGCGATAGTTTCTGCGTAGTAATTTGCCTAATTCTATTTTCTACTCCTAGATTTGTTGTGACGCTACTTCCCTCCAACGTCGAGCGTCTCCAACATCAGACCAAGCCTTACCAGAGCTGTCGTCTGGAAGAAATCGGTTAAGGTCACATTCTGGAAGCCAGTTGCCGCAATTCAAGGGCGTTTTGCATCGCAATGACGGCCATCTTGGACTGGTACAGCGAAATTTTTGGGTCGTTGTGGAGCCTGTGACTCAAGGAAGGGATTTTTTAAGTCTCAGAACTGGGCATGCAAGGCGTGAGACTCGCTATGAGCTTCCCCAAGCCCCGACACAACACATTGTTATAGGGTATTAGTGCAATGGCAGCACCTCGGCTTACTGCTAAAAGTGAAGCTCCATTTCTGAAAACATGTCTCGACTTTTGCTTCGAGATCGAGCCGCCTTAAGCGAAAAATTTCAATGCGCATTACAGAAGCTCTTCTTCCTCGACAGCGGACACATTTGGCAGGAAAAATTAATGTTTGCTTGGTTGTGAAAAAGCTCGGTAGATTTCAAAATTATTGACGCTGATTTTACATTGAGCATTTTAGTGACATGATCAATATTTACGTAAGTTTGCAGCAAATTTATCTCATGTGGGGAAAAATAGCAACAGAATCTTCCTGGAAGCTAATTTATTCATAAAATTCCACATTCAGATGCGCTTCTCTGAGCACCACAATTTCTTCTCATATTCCTCAGGTTTGAGAAATCCATCGAGCTTCAAAAGAATAACTCCGACTTCGAAAGCCTTGATCTGGAAATGGTATTGTGTCGGACCAGCAGCGACGAAATGGCACAGCGGAAATTTGGGTTCAACTACGTCTCGTAACGACCATATTCAGACACCTAAGTGGCCAGGAAATTTACGCCAACCTGTTTTGAGGGCTTTTTGGCCTGAGTGAAGAGAGAAATAGAAATTCTAGCCCAGGTTGGCCCCCGTACACACGCTGTTTTGAACAGCGCAGCTCAATAGCACAGTGGTCTGTTCAATAACTCTGTCGTGAAGAGCGATTCATTTGGCAATAATAAAGCGTTAAATTGTGTAGAATACATTTGAAAATCATTTTCACATCGGCTGTTGTTGATGAAATTAACAGTGATTAGACTTCAACGACCATGTCGATGTTCAGGAAGCTGAACATTAGTATTATGACTGCAATGTTGCGCACAAATATTGCAGACTACTGCAATTACTCATGAATTTAGAAGGGTTTGAAACTGAACACACATGTTTGATCAGACATGCTTATTACTAGACTGACAGAATAAATGTTGTTTGCTCCATTTAACTGTACAGTTGTTTGAGAATCTCATCATCTAATGATCATATTGTTTCGTGATTTTAGACGTTTGCACTCCTGCTGATACGTAGGAGATTGTTTTCTTCAACCTCAAATTACACAGTTGTGAATAAATACAGCGGGAAATAAGGTTGTATAAGATCGAGAACAATCGAAGGAATATTCACATAAATTCATAACACTACAAAAAACCTCATATACTGGAAAAATTAGTCCATAAGCTTCGATAAACTTTCGAATCTATTTATTCTGAGTGTTGGAGATCAGTGTGTTTGAACCTCTTGGGTAACTAGAGTATTTAGTGGAATGTTTATGATTCTTTTTGTAGGCGTTTTATTTTGAAGCCTCATTCGTAGAAACCTTGTGGCTTCAATCACAAAAATGACTTGAATTTCCTGGTTTCCTCTTCGGAAAACTGCATTTTCTTTTGCGCCACAATTCCTCGATTAGATTTGTGTTTCGAGACCATGTCATGAGGCTTGTTTTGGCTGAAGCAATGTGTTTTTCCCTCATCTTATTATGGTGCTGTACTTTGAAAAGGTTATTCCGCTTAGCCACTTTTGAAATCCATCGGAAAACGAATGTTATGCTGAATAGTTCTGCCAATAATTCCGTGTTTCATTCATTATTCAAGAAGATGGATTCGATTGATTCGGTGGATTGTATAAATAAATAAATAAATAAATAAACGTTACAAATCACAGCAGTTCATCTTTAAAATTTCGTTATACTGATTGAATTGCTTGAGGACCACGAGCAATACGTGACACAACAACAGTATCTGATGCACCAGGATAAGTTCTCAAAACGCAATATAACAATGCTACAAAAATGAAAAAACCAACACTGGAATATGCAGCTTCACGAAAGGTTGACTGAGCTGCTGGTGCCTCAAATCAAGTGAACAGTTGAAACGGTTTCTTGATTGGCTACTGACACTTCAATGGACCCTGAAGCGCTCAAGTCAAATGGAAAAATATTGAAGTGTTACTTCCTTGCCGTCGCGGGCAATCTATGGAGCCACTCGCACTCATGACGGTCGCTGCGATAAAAAACTTCAAACTCAGACTGACAAAACATTTGCTCAGCTGGCGGTGTATTCCAGTGAGTGATCGTACTATGAAGCCCTAGTGCAACAAAGAATGTCCTCAAGTCAGCTGATGTGTTTCTATAGGCATCAAGCGCAGAGCTAATTCATCATCAGGGCATGGGAAATACAGATGCATTCTGAGGTCATCATTTGGTTTACCGTCACATCAAACGAAAGGGAAACAATACTGGAAGGGAATTAAAAAAGTTAATTAACAAATCTATTGATGCTGATGGTTGAAGAAACAGTACCGTTCTAATAACGAAAAAATGGTGGGAACATTGTGTATCATAGCTTAAGGACATAAAATTATTACTGGGACTAATATTCCAAACAATTTGCTAAGCGGGATTTTTTACATTGCACTAAATTTAGTGAGTTTCAAAACCTGCATCAAAAGCACAAATGATAAGCGTTTCAAAGGTTGAATTATTGCGTACAAGACACTATGGGGTGAAATGTAAATTACTGCTGAGAAGTACTTAAGTTTTCAATGAAACAGGCCCACTTTGTAAATTGAATTTCGTATACCGCTCACAGTCATTTTACCTGCAAAACAAAAACAACAGCAAAACAGAATGCGATACCGCGCCATAAGAAGTACTGGCATAATACTTGGAGTTACTGTAATAGAATTGAACACGAGTTTTTCCCCCATATTTTTAGGTCCTAGTTCAGCGGGTGGCTGCGTTCGGAAGCTTTAAATTTTCATTCGATCTTCGTTAGCTCCCTTTTGAAGTTCCTGCACCGTGTACACTGTGGGGAAACTCAGAGTTTTGTGAGCTGCTGCGGTGCAGGTAGTATATAGGGGAGTTTTAAAAATTGAAAACTGCGCGTATTTTCGCCCGATATTTCATCACCTTTAAGAATGATCATTTAGTTCGAGAAAAGTTTCCATAATTACTTTTCGAGTGAATGGAAGTAAAACAGTCATGTCCTCCATCTTTTTATTCGTTTAGTCAGCCATTTTTATATGTTCTGAACTAGATGAAACATTAATATTTTGTAGAGTATATTTAATGAAAGACTGAGGAAGAACCGAAAGCTTGTGTAATATCTAATGATATTTGAAATAGAATCCTCAACCAGAAGCATTGTGCTTCAAAACTTTCAACCTTGAATTGAACAATATGATATTCACTCATTTTTCTAGCCTCTGCTACGCCTGCACCTATTTCTGTTTTGAAAATATGAAGAATGTTATAGTCTTATAGCTATTTGGGTACCAACAGATGATCTCACAAAACGTCCCTATCATTTCATTGAAGTCACGTAACTCGCTCCAATTTGCATTATGCGTCCTGATCAATTCCATTAGCTGAGCATAGAGCGGCTTCAAAAAATGTTTCTCTGTCTCGGTCGGTCGTAGAGCAAACAATGTATCAGCCACCGCATATCTGCTTCCAATACTGCTTTCATATCAAAGAAAACGACTGCTCCGAACACGGCCACAAAGTCCTCTTAAATTTTTTTAGGAGCCCAAGCGAATCCTCGGGAAACAAGCAATCCGTCGCGAGCGAAACTGATATTGCTGTGCTCACTCGCTCCAAATTTGCTCATTGACGTCGTTTTACGCGCTTCATCGACGCTCTAAAAAGCCTGGCCGACTGTGATTGCATAAGTGCAAGTGCGTGGCAATTCTGGCCACGCGTTGCTAAAATTCGAACGAGGAGGCAAGCTTTTGTGCTCCTCTCCGTCTATGGACAGATAAATTCTATGTCCCAGAGCAGGCAGTACGAGGATTTTCGCAGCGTCAAAAGGAGCAGTCAGATTATCCTCATCGAACATATTCAATTCCCTTGGAGCGTCTCTCATATTGCAATGTAAGATGTTTCTGCAATGAGGTCATTTGCAACGGGGTCCCGTTTCCACAGCAAGCGCTGAAACAGTGAAGCCATAAAACAGAGCTTCCTTTAGAAACGCGATGGGAATACATCACAATAGGAGCCTATGTTCGTTCATGCATTCATTCGATGATTTCGTTTGGAATTATTATGACTTGTGTCGTGGCCCAGATTCAGTCTTGCATTCGAACATTCATTTATTCAACTCGATTTCATAGCTGTTCGATAGGCACTTGTGTGAGTTTATTAAACACAATAATAAAAGAAAAAGGGCGGTTTGAAGTTGTTCCTGTTAAACTAAGTTATTTCGTCAAATCTGTATCAATTGCTCATTTAGTTGCGTATCTATTCCATGGGAGTCATTCACCGTAAGGCAAATTAAACAACATACTTTGAGAATTTTCTCACTCTCTCGTTAGGACCGATGGAATTTTTTTCACTAAACAATTAAAGTAGGAAGATGTTCCAAAGAAGCAACTACCTTGGGTAACTATCACACAAAGCCCCAGGGGCCTAGTTTATTTAAGATATCGCTTCTTTCAACAGCACGGCTGGAGCTCGTATTCCAAATAATTGCAGCAGAATTTTATTGGCAGAGCCGCCAATCGAAACGGAGGCGGCCGCTATTGAAACAAGCTGCTAGTTTGGCCGCCTTGTATATGTAGGCGCCGTTCCAATTCAGGGCACGAGTGTACTAACAAGAGCTGGTATTTGCATGGGGGCAGAGCTCCGAGATCTAAACACGAAGTGCTCGTCCGTGCACAATAATGGAAGAGCGTCTTGGCAGTCGCAGAACGCCACCCAAGCGAACTGTACAATGTGGCTCACGTACAAAGAAAGACAAACGTAGTAACTTTCGCAGCACAACTTCAGATGAAGCGGAAGATTTGGCGAAAAATTTCATGTCAGATTTTGGTAAGTGCTGTTCTAACGTGAGGAAAAATGGACTAACTTTGGGAGTTGTACCGGTGATTATTTGGACGCGGCTTGAATAGTTCTGGAGCTAGACACGGTTTGGCACCATGGCAATACCTGCTCAAACTGTTACGAGCGACCAACTCCGGGGACCAGCGAGCAAAGGACTTCCTAAGGTACCTATTTGGACTTTCTTGCAAAAGCACCAGGTTCAGAGCAGAGCTATGCAAGGGATTGGTGCGCCCTTCACTAGCACTTCGACAGCTCGAGGCGAACTTCTCCTGAAACGTGCGAAGTGTTTGCAGAATATGGCACCTCAATTTCGCCTGCAGCCCATTAACGAGACTTTTTATAATTGAGCAGATTTGCGTTAAACTCAAATTATAACTCACTGTTCACTAAATAATTTACTAAGACGGGATTTAGTTTGTGGCGTCATTGAAGATATGAATGTGGAAATACTGAATGAGGATTGCGAGTGTTTTCTTGAAGGTATTGAAGAGTTTTATGGATCAATTGTCATACAGCTTAATGTCATTAACACTTTCATCTATGAAATTTAGGAATTCTAAGCTGAGTATTTATAACAAATTTTCATGGCATCCAGGGAGAGGGTTGAGTGGCAACCTGAACTAATTTTGTCGTGTTGACAGTTGATTTCTTGACAGGCGTTTTGATTCTCATTCTGTGATGGTATGTTGAACTTACGTAGATTGCGTTTTTTCTCGATGATAAAAAAGTTTTCATGTTCTGTAGATGCAAATGTTCATAATTCCTTCATTACAAAATTTCCAATAGGTCGATTCTTGTGGAATTTCATGCTTCAGATGATAAGGAGAACCAATGTTAAAATCTACTTTGTTACTTGTATACGTTTCAAAGTATTAGAATTCCATCTTCAGCGCCGACGAAATGAAAAAAAGAAGAAAGTCAGACTTAGAACACACGGAAAAGATGATAAAATAAATAAACATACATACATAAAACCTAAATCCTAACCTTCATTTAAATGCAAGTTGAATCGACACGTAACCTCATTCACTTACTCACTCAATAATGCACAACCACGCACAAGCACACACAACCAAACATGTACTCATGGAAACCTCACATATACAGACACGCGCACACACACACAAACACGTACACTCAGAAACATGTCAGTAGGTTGAAGCTATGTACAGTTTGGCTGCACTCAAGTCTTTATTTATGCTTGGCTTATGGGTTGAAATGAATAAAGACCCCTCCCAGCGTTCCATTGCAGCTTTTGACGAACATTTCTGAAGTTCATACTAAGAGCGAAGAGAGTGTCTTACTTGGCGAAAGCTACAGTTGGCTTATTTGTGTCCCTTTGATCTATTTTACTAATGGTTAACTCATATTTTGCTTTAAGATTTCACAAATTTAGCTCCGGACTTTATGGTTAGCTTACACCGATTCCACATTCTTATCGAATTATGATGCATTGTATGAGATTCGGCGATGATTCATCTAAGACACAAATTTGTTGAAAATTGTAACTTATACTGAAACATTATTGCTGATGTGCAAAAAAAAATTTGTTGCTTTCAAAATGAACGTTGACTAGATAATGAATGATGCGTTCTTGAACATGAACAGTGCTGTTTTTCTCACTCTCTCTCCCTTTGAAGCCTTTCTTTCCGCTGTTGCTCATACATAGAATTCGATGCAGCACTGTAACCCACATTGGGGGTTTGATTGATACTAGTTTTGCATAAAATGTTAGTACGTTTATATTTATGTTTAACATAGATTTATTTGCAGTACTCTAACCACGGCAGAGGAAAAAAGGTAGAGTCATTTCAACGGAGGAAAATACACCTCCTCTCGTTCGGCTAGCCAATGCAGGCTTTATTTCAAACGAATTGTATGACGTCACTATTGCGGCATGTCGTTAGGTCAATAATGGTACCAGATTTGGGGCTAGCACTGTTGCCAGATGCACATTGAGAGCTAATATTGGTTCATCGCCATGACGTCAGTGTTACCACACGGTCGATAAAAAAAAAGACTCGTTTGACCCTACCTTCTTTCTTCTACCGTGACTGTAATCAGGCATTGAAGGGTTTGATTAGTGTTTGTGTTGCATATTAGTCTATGTTGGTACATTTATATATAATATTGACCCCGTTCCGCAGGCGTAGCTTACGAGGTACAACAAAGTTATAGTCTGAAGGTCATCATGACGTCATTTTCTCGAGATTTTCCCTCGCGCTAATGTCATTACTGCCGGCAGTCAGGGGGCGTCTTCAAGACATTTTAGTCACCGCTCCATTTTTCGCATGAGCTTCAAAATCTCTCAGTGGAGATGAGACTCGTTATTTATTAGGCCGCAGTAAATTTTGGCACCTATGGTTTTGCAGCAAAACTCTGAAGGTTGAGGCTTTAAAGCACGGCGTGTTGGTCCCGAGTTTAGAATTTTAATTTTAATGTAGCTTGATTTGGGAAAATATTCAAAAGATTTGGGTTTAAATAGCAGCACGGACTAGCCATGCAATTTTAATGGTGCGACGATCCAAAGAATCGTCGACTTTTAAATTACTTTGAGATAAAAAATTTACATTAAATTAAATTAATTTTATAGAAGCAACATAAAGATCAACAGACTAAAATGTTAGGTGTAATTGAATTTCGCTTTCGGAATTCATTTAACGGAGAGTGCTAGAAAAATCCAATTAATTTTTTTGCGATTCTGCTCGATTTCTTCCAGCCGCCTAAATAACTTGGAAAAAATTTGTTCCAGGATCTGCCCGGAGTAAACTTCACATTATCATGGAAAACTGAAAAACTCGTTAAAATTTTAGGAACATTATGAAAAACTGGAAAAGTTAAACTTGAGGGAAGTGTAACCATTTTAAATTTTCAGTACAAAATACCTGCAATGTGCCTCACAGATTGAACTTACGCTTTGATGACATAAAATTAGATCATTCTCAGTTTATCTTACGATAAATTATATAAATAACTGTTCACTCGACAACAAAGTTATTCTTTCACGAAATACCAAACATAGTTGTACGAAATACTCTGTGATGCTCTTCTGCTTCTCGAACAAATACCAAATGACAAGGCGGCCTTTTGTGCTCAGACTCTTGAGTGGCATTTGCGTTCCGCATGTTCATTTCTTCATAATTTTGTCGTCGAGGGCTCTCAGTTCTTCAATAGTTGACAGTCTACATAATTCAGCATCATTAATTCATTCAAAAAGGTCATCCGCATAAATTACTGGATTGGTTACACTGACATTCCAGAATTATTATGGTGAAAGTTTGTAGCAGTGATACAAAAGTTTCCGATTTAATTTTTCGGAATTTTGATGTTGCATTGAGTGCATGTGAAAAGGTAATTCGCAATCGCTGGGTGTTGGATTAAAGAGTAGCAGTTAATTGTCAAAAATTGTACTAGTTTCCGATTAAATTTCTCGGAATTTTGGATTTGTATTGAGTGCATGTGAAAAGGAATTTCGCAATCGCTTGGTGATATTAAAGAGTAGCAGTTAATTGTCAAAAATTGTACTAGTTTCCGATAAAATTTCTCGGAATTTTGGGTTTGCATTGAGTGCATGTGAAAAGGAATTTCGCAATCGCTTGGTGATATTAAAGAGTAGCAGTTAATTGTTTAGAATTGCGAGCATGTCTTAGGGCATTTCAAGTCTGTCTGTATTAGGCTCCAGCCCTGTATATCTTGCACGCCAGAGGTCGGCCCCTACAAACCTCGTGGATTTCCTGGCTAAATGGGATGTCGAGACCAAAGATTCTGTTTGGTCAGCAAAAAAAATCTTTACTTTGTTTAGTAAGAGTCTACGGACTAGGCTGTCGCTGCCAAAGAACAGAAATGTTCCTATGTTCATATAGAACAACCATCAAAATGCTCGTAGGCAACGGAATTATACAGGCCATTGATGAAGCTGAAAATATGCCATCACTGCCTTGCTTCAATTCTTTTTCCCAGTTTAACAGTAAAACGAATTTTGAAATAATTTCAGGCACGATTTTTTCATATGCCGCCCTGCTTTGTCTCGAGCAAGAAAAATTGTGGTGTGGATGAAATAATATCATGCTCAATGCGTACTCGACATGAAATGACTGGAGAGCGAACCACGGCAGAGGAAACAAGGTAGAGTCATTTCTTTGGGGGGAAAATGCACCTGCTCTCGTTCGGCTAGCCAATAGAAAGGCTTTTTCCAACAAACTTTATGACGTAACCATTGCGACATGTCGTTAGGCCAATAGTAGTGCCAGATTTGGGGCTAGTAGTGTTGTCAGATGCAATATGAGCGCTGCTATTGGTTCGTTGCCGTGACGTCAGCAATGCCACACGGTCGACGAAAAAAGACTGGTTTGATCTTACCTTGTTTCTACTACCGCGGAGTGAACTAGTAGCATCTACATGTGCATGATAGGATCAATGGCTAATAATTATGTGAAATTCTACATTTACAGTTATTAGATTAGAAAAAGAAAGGTGATTCTGATCATTGTTAAGCTTTCTTAATTGAATTTATGCGAGTAAATCAGTGTGAAGAAACTTGTGTGCACATAGAAAAGATAATCGGAGGTGGTATTTCTGCGCAAACATTGTTTTCGAATCTGTGCTGAGAGTGCTCATCAACGTCTTAGAAATGCCGACAATTTCGATGAAGATACTATTTTAGTTTCGTTTACACCCATCTTCAGTGTGACTTCGATATAGTGCGATGAAGAACGTGGCACGGCTAATTTTGAGAAAATCACACACCGTAGGAGCTCGTCTGGTTTGAAATTCGTTTGGTGTGAAAGTATTATCTATATAAGCCTCTGAACTCATTCATTTCAAACGCTACAGTATAGTTCACCGGAGCAAATAAAAAACGATAACATCATCACCAACGGAGGTAATTTGTGGTATAACTCAGTGAAACCAGCCAGAGAGTCCTAAAATGCATTGCTAATAAAACACGTTAATAGAAACTCACAGTGAGCTCAAATTAAATATGACGCAAATAATTGAGCGTCTTAAAGTTGAAATATTTTCAAAGTTTGTGGGCCGTAAAGTTACGGCAATGACTGAGAAGCTGATTAGGGAGTAATGAAGAGGATGTGTGTCTATAGTAGCAGGCAGGAAGGTGTTGAGGTCACTAGGTCTGTGAAGGGAACAGATTGCACAGGGTTAGCTAAGTTGTGAGTGATTGACGGGCAAGAGAGAAGTAAGGTTCAAAATCTGACATGTGAGAAAACTATCAAGAGTCAGAAGTTGTCAAAAACAAGTGCTCTATGAAAGAATAAAAGCTGAAAAAAATAAATGAAGGAATAAAAATGAAGGAATAAAAGCCAAGTGTTGGACATCCAGGGAGAATTCATGAAGCTCCCAACATTAGTGTGTTTAAAGGTTAATTTTTATCGATGAGATTTTCCAAAGAGCAAATGACCTTCAGGAAATACAAACGTTCTTCTGGGTTGCTGTCTTGTTCTGAAAGTAACGGATTTTCCGAGATATGTTATGAAGCAGCTCCCTTTGGTGTTTCTTTAGTTCTTCTATAAAAGATAAAAATTGTGTTGTTGTGTATGGAACATTTGAGACTCGCGCACGAGTGTACAAATATTACTTTGTATAATTATTCTCGTTGTTGTGCAGTAGTAGAAGTGGAGCGAAACTTACTTTTTCAAACACTCAGTTGATCGTTGAATTTCAATACACAATTACGCATTCATGAGATAAATCTAAAAATTTGTCAGCGAAATGATTGTAATTCATGGATTTCATAACTTCTACGAAATTGTAATATTTCAAAAATGAATTTAAATATTACACAATATCATATTCAGTTGCAGTGCCTCCAGTCTTTCGCGAAAAAAATACATATTTTTTATCAAGGAGTTATGTGGTCTCATTCAAAAATCTTGATGATAGTAAATATCCTTCATTTAGATAATTATTTAATTTCAGGCAGAGAGTTTTTACGATATGCTAGACTGACCAAATTCTTAAGTCGCCACATGTCTGCGAAATTTGCTTCTAATTTTCATGCACAGGCTACTATTATTATTACATATTCTACCAAGCATGCCTCTCTTATTCATATGCTTATATTCTACAGACGTTCGAATGAAAAAAGTAGTGCAAGAATGTTAATTTGAAGTGTAAATGAAATCCAAGGTTCACTCACAACCAACTGTTCAAGTTTGCAAACAGCTTAAACTCTACGGAATTTACACCGAATATTAAACTATCTCTATTGTTCGGCATCACAGTTCATTTCATTGGTACACTTCTCTCACCAAGTAAGTCATTGAACAAAAAATGGTAATAAGTAGCTTTTATAGGTAATTATATTTGCATGTTTATTTATTTCATATAACTGAATAACCCTTCACGACTTTTTTGAAGATTTCTTGACGTGGCTACGTTTGATAAAATGTTGAAGGGAAATAGTCGTTGAAGGACATAGCAATTTGAAGGACTTGTTACATTTCAAAGGAAATCTTCAAGATGATGAGGTCGAGCTTGTATTGTCTTATAGACAGATAGTAAACTCGATAAAAAGACGATGCAGATAGTAGCGTATAATAGAGAGCAAATTCTATGCTCTAGCGTACAAATTTCAGAAGAATCTTTGTTCACAGGAAATAAATTATCATTCCATTTCCTCGATTACTAAAAAAATTGGTAACTCTCTGTTGGATTGAAACGCTGTTCATTCCTATCTTTTATGTAGCGATGAATTTATATTTTTTATCAAAAATTTTCCCCACTTGATGATCAAGCAACTTTTTCTGCTTTAACTCTTAGCTCTTTAGCTTTCTTCCGGTAAAATGGGAGTACCTGATCTTAGGCAAGCAATTCTTGGGAAAAAAACACTCTGCTTCAGCCAATATGTACAGCAGTAGCTTGATGCTACCATTCGATTTTTTTTAGTTTATAAAATGCTATTTAAGACTCAACGATTCTGAAGAGTTATAAATACTTATTTGAATGGGGCTACGGAAGCTAGTCGTAAATGAAGGATCTCTTTTGGATTTTACCATTGTTTGCAACGGACATCGGATGTAACATTTAGAGAGCGGTAGTTGCCTCGCACATACGACTCAGTATTATATGGTTTTGAAGCTGAGGCGAAACGAACAAATCTACTATTGGAGGTTTTAAAATCTGCTGTTGAAAACATTTAAAATATCTCGATGAAGGCGCTTAAACTTTGTAGGTAAAATTTCGTAAAGTCTGCTGTTGAAAGTACTTCAACCTAAACGTGGTAATGTGAAAGGTCATGTACGCTCGCTATTGTTTTTTAAACATAAGTTCTAAAAAAATCAAATAATTTGTTTCTTTCATACTACATGTAACAAAATTTCAGCGAATGAAATTTCTGCAGTCGGTGTGTATAACGGAACAAAAATTTCTAAAAAAAAAATGTTTCCCTCTAAAGGAAGTATTTGAAGCAAAGATTCGAGTTAAGCATGACTACTTGTATGAATAAGCAAGTGAAAATGAACTTCGCTTCTGACGATTCCTGAAAAGTTAAAACCTTTGCACGAATTAGCGACAAAATCAATCTAAGCCGAAACATTTATTACCCCGTTGACAGAATAGAAGCGCCCGAGAAGCAGTATTGGTTGTGCTGCCGCAAGGTAAGGTGTGTGCTGGTGCGCGTTCGTGACGGAGGCTTCGTCTTGGCTTTAGTGAAAGAACGTTCAGAAGCTCGAGTCAGCGTAGGTTGTCTGCAGCAATAACAGCGAGCTGTCGCTGGAAAGTTTTGCTTATTGAAGGACCGTGAGATAATTGAAAATATTGAGCGCGCTGAGGAATTTTTTTTTTGATGAAATTGAGAAGTGTTTTGGAAAATTTTCAGGAATAGAATGCTGTTTTAAGAACACCGCATTTATTCTGAATGATAATCGGATGATACCAATTTAATGATCTGGTTTTACTGATCTGGTTTAATGCGAGTTGTGAATGGAATAGCGTGGCTGTAGTAAGCGCCTGAAATGACCAATGAAGTATTTTTGATAGATGCTGTTGATGAGGCTAACTGAAATAAAATTCCAAGTGAGTTTAATATAAGAAGTATCATTTTCTTGCATCACTCATGACGCCTTTTGAACGATGGGGGTAAAACAAAACGTTTTAAAATTAGTTCGAAAAAATTGCAAACGTTTAAGTTTGTTGATTTTTCGGAATTCATTGAAGAAAACATGCACCGCAGTCGGATGAATTTGGAACGATTTTCAAGACAACACTTGAAGTGGAAAAAATTGTAAATAATTTGAAAAATAAGGTTTTTCTAGAACAATTTCATGAATTTATATGTAGTACAATAGCTGTAAGTCCTGTCACTTATATTGCTTGCTTCCAGTAAAATAAAAGGAAAATTTTCTTACAATGAAGCTCATAATGTATTTAAATAAACTCGTGAAATCGAGATGTGTTTCCAAATTTGAATGAGAATTTTCTATTACGTCCTTTATTTTTTGCTATCAGGTGGTACAAAAGAAGTTGCATTACAAAACAAAAACACTAAATTAGACTAAAATAAATAAAAATCATCAAATCAATCGAATTAAGACCTGATAGGCAAGAGGCTAAATTTTACCCTTCATTACTTCATTTTCAGATCGTGCATTCCATATCAGTACATAAGTAAAAAATTATTTCTAAGAAATCGTTCAGTTGCGCAAGCATCAGGACAAAATGCCTTTTGGGTGGCCGCGAGTGAAATGTTTTGGACGTGTTTGAACGGTTGAACATTTAAAGCGTTCTGCAATTCTTCTCGAACGATTTCCAATGATCACTTCATTTCTCCATCTTTGATGTTTCTAGAATGAACTTCCTAAATAGAGATTGAATTTAAACTGTGAGTTTTATAACTGGTACAATATCTTTGTTTCCTTCTTTAGATAAAAGAAACCTTTTAAATCAATATTGTTTTCTTTATTCTTAGAATCCTGATTGAAATCCCCACAAGGGTGACGGCGTAAGAGTGACAAATTCAGACGAGTCAAACAGACAATTTATCTAAAACTGATAGACTCTAAAACAAACTAGTAAAAAAACAAATTTTATAGAATTGAAAGACAATGACACAAAATAATTCTCGCTCACTCTGCTCGTAAGTTCCGATAATACCCACAGAAATTCCTGTTTAATATTTTTCAGCGTCAACCTACATTCACCCTAACGACTTCGTGAGCATGAGCCTTTGAAGACTTACTGAAGGCTAATGCTCGGCAGGCCACGGGTCTTCAAACCCAGTGCCATATTGAGGAGCCCTGTTCGGTCTCGAAAGATTTCAAATTGCGCAGACATGCGAGAACGAGATCGGCTCGCCTACAAAGCAACTCAATTTTAGAAGCATTGGGGATTCTATTTCACAATTTCAAAATTGAATTATTTTCGACATTTAAAAATGTCCTGGTTAAAGCGTTTATGCATTACGCTGAATTCTTATTTTGTTTTTATGCAGCAGTGTTACTATGATGGTGATGGTATTTCACGCGGAATGTTTAATATTTATTATTAGGCTGCAGATTTAGTCAGCATTTTGATGTTATGTTGAAGTGAGAGATACTTTTTTGGTAGCGAACTTGAAAGTTTGCTCGCATATTTTCTCAGTCCTTAATATAACTCAAGTTACAAGACGAAAGAGACTTTTCGTACATCGCTAACTGGGTCCAATTAACGTCTTTGGGAGCAATTTATTTTAGTACAGCAGTATGAAAGTAATAGTCATACTCTGATTGCGTCAGTCTCGAGGTGACGTGTTTGAATAATTGAGTACTAATCAGTTCGTTCGAAGATGTGGCTCAAAGGGGCATCTTCAGCAGGGTAAAAAAAAAAATTTTTGGAAAATTGTACCAGCATAGTACATCAACGTCGAATATTTGACGTTCGCTAACCAATATCAGAATCTCACAAAGGATTTTTGCAAAGGCTGAATTCAATGTTTACATTAGATAATTTGTTCTTCATTCAAAATGTTATTCCTGCAGTACACCCTGAGGAGTTGAGGGCTTTGTACAAATCTTTTGGATTTTTAAATAATTGTTTTATTTGTGTATTTGGACGCTGTTTTTTTGTAAGCTGTGCGAGGTAGGTCGCATACTTAAAAAGTTTGCTTACCTTATTTGTTTATTGAGTTGAAGAAAGGCAAAGTTTGGGGTTGTAGTGACCTAGATTAAATGTGCTACATGCATAAATGAACATTTTATTCATCATCATCTGGGGGATGTGTTGTTGGTTTGACATTTCATTAGAATTTCTCGGAAACACATCTTTCATTCGCGAGTGTATCTATAATGATTTGTTGTTCTATAGTCCTTCAACCACAAGTGATAGAAGTGAGCGTTGAAATTGCCTTTCATTTTATAAGTAAATCGTTGGACTGCCACCAGAGATACTTGAAAGTTTAGTTAAGAATAGATTTTACTGAAACATCCGAGTGATTTTCGGTAAACTCAACGAAAATTCCGAAAATATCCGTTTGAACCACAAACATTCAAATAATATTTACGCAGGAAATGTAAAGAACTTACTAAAAAACTTTCATGAGAAGCGATTACATTTAATATTTCATGTTAATTATATTGAAAACAAAAATTCAAATTATATTTTAGCAATTAAACTGAAATTATGATACATTGAAAACTGAAATTATGTAGTTATAATTATTTTAAAAAAATTTCAAAAAATGATTATATTGAAGACATTTTAACACAATCGCCAACACTACTCCTGGAATTTTAAATTCCTGCTTATCAGACAACGTTTGGTCTGTGCTATTGACTTTGAGCAGCATGTATCATTCCCTTAAGCATCTCCAGGACGCAGCTATACGGCACCGCTTCAGCTCAGGAAATTTGCCGTTGCCTTCACTCACGGAGCCAATTGCTTCCCGTGCCATTTTCCGCTTGAACAAATTTCCTGCTCTTCGGCTTATCTTGATTTGATTTGTCACTGGCAGAACGGCGCTAGTTAGTGCACCAAGGTTGCCATTTGATGCTGGGGAGGCGTTAGTGAAGGCTCGCGAGAATTGCAGGCAATCGCAGTCGAGAGCTTTGCCTAAAATCTCTTGGCTTCATTCCAGGCGAGAATGCACGTTTTGCTCTTCGCTTCTGCGCTCCTCGATGGAATGGCAAAGTTCATTTCAGGATTGGATTTATTCAACGGTTCCACGCGGATGGTAAGAAAACCTGAGTTTTCATCGAACAACAGCTCGTAGTTTTGCATAACCCACAACACACAGAACGTCAGAACGCTACTCCGGGAGAAGGAGTATGTCGTTTTTATGTTTTCGGTCTGACTCACAATCAAAATTCGGAGAAGAGATGCGAAAATGTCATTTAACCCTAAATCGTCGGTAAATTTTGTAAAATAACGTTAACTTTTAGAAAACAGTTAATTTGGGAAAGAATCGATAGCTCATAAAGACACTTTGAAAAATAGACTACCTCCTGAATTGAATTTGAAGGCCTGTTAGAAAAAATGGTTCAGAGGCGTTGAATGACATGCAAAGTTATTGAGTTCGTCCTAAGAAAATAGGCTGTTTCTAGGAATAAAATTAAAGCGTTGCATGAACAAAAAATAAATCAAAGGCCCTGAATGACATGTAAAATTACTAAGTTCGTCCTCAGACAAATAGGCCGTTCCTTAGATCAAAATTAAAGCTTTATAGGCACAAAAAATGTATCAGATGTACTGAATGACATGCAAAACCATTAAGTCAGTCCTAACGTTTGATGCGTTCCGTCTATTACGACAGCAAAAAGATGATCCTTTGAGGAATGAACGCATGGTGGCAGCGGAGGGCGCTTTGTTAGGATTATGCTTGAGTGATAGAGGATTTCTAAAGATGAACCCCAGTGCCGAGCTGCGCAAGTGATGTTTATACCTCTGTGTTTAAAACGTTGAATGGAAACCGAAGCTGGCTTTAAGCCTCCTCTTGCTTCTGAAATTCACGAGTTATTCAGGGGATCTTCAGGATCGGGAATCACTTTTCGTTATACCCATATCGAAATTCAACTAGAACTGAGATGTTTGAGTTCAAATGTATGCAAATATTTCTATGTTGGTGCATTTTCATGATCAAAAATTTCAAAGCGGAGGAACATCTCAAGAAAATATAAATGTGCTAGAACGCTTTAACTCTAAAGGAATGTAACGTTCATAAATCCAACTATCAATCCGAGGGATGAATTCTAAATTTGATCAATCATCAGCCACAAATAATTTTCGGGTGCTTAGATGCTGCGACATCATACTGAAAAATATTCTTCATCAACGAACTGTTTTTTCATTTTCAGTTAATGAATGTTATTCTTGCGCTTAATTTTTCAGTTGAAATTGAATCCTTTGGCAGCTGCCAGCAGATTACATTTCTATATTTTGGCAAGAGTCCGTTAAAAACTGGATTTCCAAATTTATCTGATTTAAAAACTGATTTGTAGCGAGACAATGTGTTGCTGAATTGGCATCAACAATTGACAATGTGCTGCTGAACTGACATCAACAATTGACAATGTGCTGCTGAATTGACATCAACAATTGAAAACGTGCTGCTCACTTGGTATCAACAATTGACAATGTGCTGCTGAATTGACATCAACAATTGACAATGTGTTGCTGAATTGACATCAACAATTGACAACGTGCTGCTCACATGGTATCAACAATTGACAATGTGCTGCTGAATTGACATCAACAATTGACACTGTGCTGCTACAAAAACCTCAATTTTTAACGTGCAAATCAATACAATATCATTCAATTGAAGGATGCAAATCAGGTTCAATCGCGGAGCATGTGCTTTGAATTAAGCTTTTTCTCAACCTAGGCAAAACTCGACCTTTTTGTGAAAGCACTTCTAAGGCACTTTCCTTTGACACAGCAGAATTAGCGCCCGCATGCGGGGCAGACAAAGCCGCTCCGAAAAGAACGTATTCGAGGGCGGGTTTCCGGCTCAGCAAAATGTCGCAATCCGGTGTTTTTGTTCCGCCTGTCAGCTGTTACCACAAGAACACGCAAGATAGAGGACCAAAATCGCTCAATGTTGGAGTGCAAATTCAAGTTTAATAGCAACTGGTCTTAAATTCAGAATATTTTGAGCCCTTTGAACTCTTCTTCTTCTTGCATTAGAAGTTTTACTTGAAAGTTTTTAATCTCCAATTCCTATTATTGTTTCACATGGATTATGTATTCCTGAATATGAGTGAGGAGGTTCAAGGTACCCATGAGAAACCCAGAAAGGTTTGCTTTGCACATATATTTAATGAGAGCCTTTGATACCATACGAGTTGTGCCCGGCGTACTCCATCATATTCTGCAAATTTTCTTTGTTCTCTGTAATTTGAGGTCGTAACTTAAATGAGCGAATTAAACTGATGCTCGTTGGACAAATGGTTCCTTATTCTACAGCGATTTGTAAGGCTAGAATTGGGATTATTCAGCAAGAATATGACATGCTAATTTTTGCTAGCTGACCTTCGCAAAAGCAAATATTCCAGCTATTACAAACGTGCTTAACGACCAGACCAATTATGCGTACTGGTCAATGTGGTCTCGTGTTGGCTACCGGTATTAATTAGATAATGATACGGTTTGCCATCGTACTTCTCATTGAGGGGCTGGTGAGGAGTGGGGAGGTGGTAGCTGTAAAGTTCCTTCAGCTCCTTCTCTTCACTCGAGCACTTGTCCGCACACAAGAGCCTTTTTTGTTTAGTTCATCTACCTTTTTTGTGCAGTGCATCAGCCTTTCTTGTGTAGTTCATCATCCTTTCTTGTGTAGTTCACCAGCCTTTTTTGTGTAGTGCATCTGCTTTTTTTTTGTGCAGTGCATCAGCCTTTCTGGTGTGGTTCATCGGCCTTTTTTTGTGTAGTGCATCAGATTTTTTCGTGCGACACATCAGGCTTTTACATGACTTGCATTAGCTTTTCTTGTGCAGTCCATCAGTTTTGCTCAGCTAGCACATCAACCTTTCTTAGTGTCACACATCAGCCTTTCCTGCACGACACATCGACCTTTCTTGTGTAGTGCATCAGCTTTCCTCATGCGTCACATCAATCATGCTCATGAGGTACATCAGCGTGTTTTGAGTGGTACGTTAGCTTTTCTCAAGTGATACATTAACATTTCTTGTGGGCCATATCAGCATTTCTTGTGCGGCACATCAGTTATTTTTTTCGCGACACATCTGTCTTTTTTGCATGATACATCATCTAGCTTAGGGTGATAGCTTTTGCTCGGATATGAAGCATCAGACTAAGATGCATTTATTGGTTTACCCTCCCTGTCTTTTCTTGGTTTACTCTCCCTATATCTTCTTGGTTTACCCTCCCTATATCTTCTTGGTTTACCCTCCCTATATCTTCTTGGTTTACCCTCCCCATAGCTTCTTGGTTTACCCTCCCCATTTCTTCTTGGTTTACCCTCCCCATTTCTTCATGGTTTACCCTCCCTATATCTTCTTGGTTTACCCTCCCTATTTCTTCTTGGTTTACCTTATAGGGAGGTTAACCTCCCTTGGTTTACTCCCAATATCTTCTTGGCTTACCCTCCCTATATCTTCTTGGTTCACACTCCCTATATCTTCTTGGCTTACCCTCTCTATATCTTCTTGGTTTACCCTCCCTGTCTCAAATGTTGGGAGCTCGTTGCCCTGAAAATATAATAGACTTCAACGACTTCCTTTGTAAACTTTAGAAGTATCATCGAAATTAAAATATCTAACTCAAACGCCGATTGAAATGGCTCATTCAAATTTGTGAGAATACCAGGGTATTCTATTTTTAATTCAGTTTCCCTTTGAAATTTCATTCATAAAACTTCGAATTATAGAAGTGATAAAGATCATACGGAATGAGAATCAGGTTGAACGAAGAGCTCAGATTGATTGCTCTCGCTTGACTCACATCACAGAGCTAAATTAATCATCATGTACCATTTTCTCATGAAAAGTTTTTACTTGATTGATGCGGAGTACTTTTCGAGTAAATCAATAAGGTTACTTTTTCTTCATTTTAGAATGAGGTTAGCGTAGTAATAATTCCATTGTAATAATTCTTTAGTTAAAAAGGAGAATGAACACTTTGAGAGACGCATTTTTTTGCAAACGTTTCGGAATTCATAGATTTGGATTTCAGAATTCATCAGTACTGGAAAAAAATACATGAGAGAAATTTGTAATTTTCCGGTATTTTATATAGCAAATAATGAACCTGATCTACGCTTATTAGTATACCTGTTTATGTTCACTAGAAAACCTCATTTAAATAGCAATTTCAGTGCAAAATAATTGTTCATTGCGCCTATGTCCTAACTTTCAAAATGCAGGTCTTAATGCGTACTAATAATGTGCTTACGTGCAGTGTCAAAAATTTCGGGTTCTGTGTACAGTTTGTAATTTTAGTTTAGGTTTTGTGGAATGACCGTCTTGCATGTTTTGTATCTGACATCATTATTTCATTTATTCCTCTTTTTTTCGTCTCTTGTGTTGTTTTACTGGACTGATAATGGAATCAATGAATTCTAAGACGCCTGGGAATAAATATGTTTATCTCGATGTTGGTTCTTGATTGTTTCAAGAAGAAAACTAAGTGTGAGACGATTCCCCCAATCAATGTAGACAGGCAACTGAAACATCACATTACGGTTATCAGTTTCTTGAGTGAAAGTTATATACCAAAGAGCTAATGAATGTTGCAACTGTGGTAAAGTCCACTGATTCTAGTGATATAAAAATTGAAGTGTACTCTTAAAATAATTAGCAGCGAAACTGGCTGCGCACAATTCTTCAAAAAAATGACGTCATAGAAAATAAAGGTATTCAAACAAGTTAAGGCAGAAACTTAGTGTCTGCTGCCTCATACCTCATTTTCGACTTAAAATGAAAAAGACGCACAAACTCAAATTAAAGAACTTATTACGAGAGCTGTCTGGTGCACTTGATGCTAAAAAAAATTATTTCCATTTAACATGTGATTCATCAGACTAGAAACTCAAGATGGCGGAACATTCATTGTGCTTAGTGGAGAGGTAATTAATCTTTGGCAGAGCTAGGGTTCAAGGCTCAGCGTGAGGCTGGGCTCATTTAGCTGGCTGGGCATTGGCTGGGTTCAGGTTCAAGGCTTGGTTAATCTTGTAGGTTGGGCTAAGGTTTCACACATTGCAGTATGTTAAGTTAAGAATCAAACCTTGATTCAAAGTTGGACTTAGATTTCAAGTTTGCTCCAAGTTTAGGCTTAACGTCTGCGCTGGGCTCAAATTTTTGTGCCTAGATAATGTTAGACAAAGGTTCACATCTTATATTTCCAATAAATCGATTCTTAGGGAACCTCACACGTAAGATAAAAAGAAGAACCAATGTAAAAACATACTTTTTGTTAAATGAAATTTTTTATGTTTCAGCACTGAGTATGGAATTATAATATTCAGAAACTTTTCCCGAGAAGTAAAAAAAAATGTTCAAGTCCAAATCTTGGTACAAGGCTGGAATGAAGAGACTGGCGGAGCATAAGACTGAGCCTGGACTATTGTGCATAATGAATCCTCATTTAATTGATCTCTAAAAACAAAAGTTTAGAAGTTCATTGGGATCGGGGCAGCCTTTTTCCTCGTAAATATATCGGAGGGCATCGTTAGCTATTAATTTTGCAAATAATTTTAGTGTTTCCGAGAGACAATTTTTTAAGTCTCATAAAAAATTCCTACGTAAATATTTCCCCAGCTCGTGATGCTTGCTCGCGTATTCGGGGCTGCGAGTGACCTTTGAATTTGGACGTGAAATGCACTAACATGGAAATAATCATTCCAATTTTCAAACTTTTGTTGATTCAGCAATTAAAGCATGTGAACCAACGCGTGAAGACGAATGGGGTGAAGCAGCTGCATAAATACAATGTATTTATATGTATCTATTTAACACATCTGTTTCACTCTCAGTGCAATGCATGTCAGGGAAATATTTTTAGGGCTCATTTTTTATGAAGTTGTATTACTCACTCAAAATTTTCACTCCCAACTTTTTATAGCATTCTGCTGTCCACGCATTATTTTAAGAATTAAAGCATGAACGTTATTGAATAGTGACAATTTAAGCAACCAATGCAAAATTGTTTTGTCGCGGTGATGCGAACTGCTTTTATTCTAAATGTGTTTTCAACTATTGATCAACTTTCAACTAAAAAAATTGAGATAAATTTTGTGCATGAATTTATAAAATGAGCTGGTATTTCTTTACTGTTCAACCTATAAAATAAAGCTGGCATTTTTTCCAGAACAATTTTCGCAGCAGAAAAGTTTTGTCGTTTTTCTTTGCGTCAAAAATATATTCAGCCGTATTCAATTACACATTTAAACGCCGTATTAAACATTGAATTACGCCGTATTCAATATTGCATTCCACCGTATTCAGAAATGTAACCAGATATTTACAACTATGCATTCAGCCCTATTCAATAATGCATTCTGCGGTTTTCAATAATTCATTTAGCTGAACTACAAAACTGATGAAGGTCCAAATAAAGACCCAACAGCAAGAACAAGTTTTTCTGCAATTCTGTGGACTAGGTATACTTCAGAAATATGGCCAGTTCATAGCACGGTATATACGACCTTATAAATAATCGTGAAATGACAAAGCGATATTTTGCGCGTGAAGATCCGTGCTTCCAACAATGTGCTGAATATTTGATTATTTTATCATTCATCCGCTTCTCAGTAATTAGTAATATGTGAGAACGTAGACATCGTTAGTTCTTAATTCTAAAAATGATTCTAATGTTTTGGAGAGACTATTTTCTGAGTTTCAAAAAAAATGACTTCATAAACATTTCATAGTATCGTGATGTCTGCTCTTGTATTCGAGGCTGCACATGACGTTTAAATTTGAACGTAAAATACAACAACTTGGGGACAATCATTCTAGTTTTTGATATTTGAGTGCGTGATATTTGAATACGTAATAATTATCTATAAATCTGGACGATTCACAAACCATCAATGACAGCGTAATCTTACTAATGATTTCTAAAAGTGTTGATCCCTGCCCAAATAAGTTCTCAATCCCTGTCTTTCCTTCCTCATTTCAGTGCATTAGTAATTTCGCAGGCAAGTTTGAAGAACGGATCTCACAGACTCTTGACCTTCGATGAGGCCAATGCTCTTTACAGAAAGAACTAATTTTTTGCTTCTGATAGAACAATGAATTTTTTGGCGGAATCCCCTCTTTTTTTGAGTTTCGACGAGATTTGGCCGGGACTTTACAGTACTTCAAATCGAAGCAATCAAGACTCACTGGGGCGATTTCATCGCCTCTAATTAGCTTCGATTGATGGGCTTCTGAAATCGTCAAATAGGTGATTGCCTTTGCTCAGCACGAATTGTCCTCTATTTTTACGAGGAAGAAAGGCTGCTCCGATCCCAATCAACTTATCAAGTCACGCTTCAATTGCAACCCGCCCTGCTCTGGAACAATACTCGTTACGCACCACCATGCGGCTTCACCGGCGTTTTTCCACTCACGAAATCGCTCGGAAGGAAAGTCGGCGCTGTTTTGAATTTCAAAGCGAAACTGAACTTGCGGTCAATCCTTTAGCTGCAAAATGAAGACACTCTATGTCGTCATGAAGAAATGAAATAGAAAATGTTTATTTTACTTGACATGAATCATGGCACATTCAAAGCCCCTAATACATTTATCCAGTAAGTAGATTTAGTTTTCATTTTTGACTCATTAGGGTTTCTTTCCATGTCATGTAAAATGATGATCATTTTCCCAGCGGATTTTTTTTATACACTTTGAGTGCTAGCCTTGAAAAACACTTGAGTGATACTTCCATGTTCTTTGTTCAGGTCCGATTCTGGAATAAATTCCCACCACTCAGCAAAAGATTAGCGGTATTATCTTGGGAATAGTATATGATAATAGACAAAGAAACGTTCAATTGACTTACATAATAAATTGTTAAAATTTTAGAGACCATCAAAAACCTCTATTTAATGTTGGTTATTTGAATGATTTTATTTGTTTCAATTTTGGAACACGAGTTTTACTAAAGTATTATGCTAGCACTGACAATGCATCTGTCTGTACAAAGAGTGGTTGTAATTTGAAAAGAAGAAAAAGTTATTTGTGCTACTGGCAGCAGCAGCAGGAGTAGTAGTAGTGAGGTGAAGTCGCGATTCTAAAGTTACTAGAAAAGCGGGAGCAAAATCGTGTGTTGATGACTTAGTAACGTTGCCTCTGGCCTAGCAATTGAAGCCACTTTAAAATTAAAAACTAATATATAATACCTTCACTACTTTCCCTGGGCGGCAACGGTTGTTTAAGTTAGGTTGTAAGTATCAGGATGGGAAAACCGATTTTACTGCTCGAATATATTCCTATCTTTTCTAAGAATTGAGAAAAATAGAATAGCTCGAGAATATTTTAGGTTAGTTGCTTAAATCTATTCTGAAAAGGGAGTGAAATTATTGAAATGCTATTCATTTACACCGGTACGTAAATGATATGATTGATCCTGTAGTGCAGAAATATCCCAATAAATGTCCTAGTGTATAATTAATCGTTAATAACATCTAAAACTCATGAAAGTAGCTATCGATCTCAATTCCACACAGAGCAATCAGTGTTAGGAATCTTTATATATATGGTTAAATTAGATGTTTGGTAATTTGATTAGAGAAAATATTACGTCATTTAGTACGATTGAATGTCTAGTTACTTGCTAAGATACGGGTTTTATGACTTGGTAATAACATTTCCTACGCATTTAGAAATATGTCATCATCCCGAGATACTTAAATATGGGTTTTTAAGTCCGTAGAGTTTAGTGCAAGAACTATTTGGGATACTTAAATTTTTGTTGTGAAATCCGTGGAGTTTTTTGTCTTTTCGAAACAAGATACTTAAATGTGTGTTTTAAAGTCCGTGGAGTTTTTTGAGCGAACGCCATGAGATACTTAAATATGGGTTACAAATTCCGTGGAGTTTACCTTCTGAACGACGGGAGATTCCTAAATGTGTGTAGTAAAGTCCGTGGACCTTATTGCTTGAACACGAGTTTATGGTGCACATTTATTTAGGTAGATGTGCGGCACGATAATATTTTGCCTCGGACTTAAAATCTATTCTAAAGAGAGGTGAGAAATTATTGGAATGATTTCATCTATACTGGAACATAAATAACACAATTTACCTAGTAGTACACATACGTCCCAATACGTAGTCCTCGAGTCAACAGTCATGAATATTTTCCTACATCACATTAAAATTTGGAATTGCTCATGAAAATCATGACAATATGCACAAAAAATGAACTGCATATGTCATCTGTTTTACAGCATTCCCTTGAGCATCACTTCAAAATTTTTATCAGAATGCACTTTTGAAATAGACGAGATGACGCATCTAGGTGATTGAAAAAAATAGTCAAAAATAGTTGTCAACTCAAAAATCACAGAACCAGTGATGTAACGGCATCGTTTAATCTGCATTTTCCCCCAACGACTGATCATGATCGCATCTCATAAATTCCAGGATATTATCTGAAGAACGGATTTCATTTGTCAGGACCCTAACAGGTTCTAATCTTCAATGAGATCAGATGCACTCCTTAACATTCCACAGGGAAACGAATGAGCGATCAAAGAGCCGCGAGGACGCAGAGTCACCTAAGCTCTCGTAACTTGTCTGATCAGAGCCTCCGAGTTTGACGGATCACGCGCAGAGAGAGAGAGAGAGAGAGAGAGGGAGGGAGAGGGAGCGAGAAGAAGTGAGAGTGTGAGAGAGAGGGAGAGTGAGAGAGAGGGAACATCCCTTGAACATTTTTGAAAGCTAAGGCCTGAGGAAGGCAGAGCGACGCCTCAAAGGGCCTCTGCGATGTGCAAATGAGATTTCCAGGGACTCAGTAAAACCTGTGCAAGTCAAGATTGCGCTGCGTGCTCCGAAGTTATTGCAATACTGCAGCCCTCGCACGGATGTCAGCACAAGTCGAGTGTCGTGCGTTCCCTTAGTGTAATTTCTCTTCGTGAAAATGGTGAAGATCAATCAGAAATTTAAGTGTAATGTGGAAAATTTTTTAAAAACAATATTTGTGTCTTTATTTTAGTTCGTTATTCAAAATGGTGAAAATCGATCAGAAATTTTAGTGTAGCATGGAAATTTTTTTTAAAAACAATATATGTGTCTTTACCATAGCACAGTGTTTAAATAGTGAAGCTCAATTGAGTATTTTAATGCAGCATAAAAATTTTTTTTTATAATATTTTTTTATTTTCAATTGATCGGTGTTTAGTGATAGGTCATCCTAAATAGTTGAAAATTGTTGTATGTTTGCTAGATGATGTTCTAGCATCGGCAATGCAATTAATCGGAATTATGTAATTTTGATGGCGTTCATTTTTAGCGCTAGATAAAAAGCTCGAGCTTTTTCTTCAAATCCTCATTCCAATCTTACGAATAACTAATGCCACTCGTTTGATTCTGCCTGCATTCACTTGCTTATGAAAATACCGGAGCATTATACCCGAATATTGTTGTATGCAAACGTTATTAAAAAGCTATCGTATTTTTCACTCGTGTAAAGAGTGTCTCCCAATTACGATTCTTCAGTATTTTATACCGTCCATTTTATTTCTAAACTACTATTCGTGAGAAGGATTCATTTTGAAGCCAAATGCTCAAATTCATATACAGCAACAAAATGTCTCAAATTCTAAAAACAAATGCACAGCCCTGGGTGACAAATTTCCTTCTGAGGTTGACACATACAAGAAAATTATTCATGAACTTCCATAGGAGTCGAATACCAATTAAGAAAACGGGACAACTCGGAGTACAGAAAGTATGACAAACAGAGGCTTGCCCTGGCAAAACTCTGGCATCTTATTACGCGACATTTTGCGCCACTCTAATGAACTTAATGGTAATCCAAGTCACCGAGGCCACGTCTGTCGCGACTCAAAATGCCGACTGCTGAAGTAACTTTGTCTTGTCAGATGCAGACTCTTGAAGGACGGCAGCTGTTCGCCGGGCTGTAAATTCTGAAGACTTGGCTCAATTCGAGCTGCCTTTGCTTCGTAAAACTCGTCCTAACTCTCGTAAAATGAAGCAAAATTTGACATCCGACGTGGTCTCTTGGCTGCGATGAGCGCTCTCGAGTCCCAGGGCATGAATTGGTGACGAGGCTGTGCTGTCGGTGGTGCGAGGGAACAACCGCCACGTCTTCCAGAGAGATGCACCTGGAGACATCAGGGGACTGCTTCCGAGGTGTCAGAGTGCAGGCATCTGTTGTATTTTGTGTTTGGGGAAAAAAACTGTAGTTTTTATTAGACTTTTAAATGGAAAACATTCGAGCCTTCGTTTTTTGATCGAGCGTGACTGGCAAAGTAACTTTTCAGTTCGAACAATAATCGAAAGATTGAGAGGGAGAGACTCTAGTTTTATTTGACTTTTCAATGGAATAGTTTTCATTCTTGGTGTTTTGATCGAGTAGGGCAGACAAAGTATCTTTTCAGTTCGAGCAGTCATAGAAAGAACATCAGGGGGCTTCTAGCGAGGTTTTAGAGTGTGAGCATCTGTTTTATTTCATGTTGGAGTGGGAAAAACTGTAGTTTTTGTTCAAATTTTCAATGGAATAGTTTCCGTTTTTCGTTTCTTGATCGAGCAGGGCCGACAAAGTCACTTTTGAACTAAAGCAATCGTAGAAGAACATGGTTTCCCTTCCGTTCATTTAGACGAGTTGCTTCACTTGTGTTCGAAAAAGTGATGGTTATGTTACACGATTTTATTATTCATTCCAAGAATTCATTTCAGATTGTTGAAGATATTTTTTACGCTTGTGGTTTATTTTCAAGTGATGTTCTCGATTCATTGAAATAGCACACATCTGGTCAATGTCTGCCGTTCAAAAATGGTTTAGCTGATTCGCAATAACTACCTTCCACACAACAGTAATTGTTAGTAATAAAATGCCACTGTAGCCTAAGGTATCGTCTCAGTAACAATTCGTCACAAAATAACTGTTCGTAAAGTTGTAGCAGACATCTCAACAATTCGTACGAGTCATTTCACTGCCCTTTCCATTGCAACTCTTTGTACTACCATAACTGTTTGTTCCGTGGTAGTTGTCATTTTATCTATTCGTATGTGTAGCTATCAATGCTAATTTAATTGCAGCTGTTTGTACTACCATAACTGTTTGTTCCGTGGTAGTTGTCATTTCAACAATTTCGCACATGTCGCTATCGCTGCTAATTTCATTGTAACTATATGTCCTACCATAACTGTTTGATCCATGAACACTGTTTGAACAGTCCCAACTGCTAGCGTTTTCTCTTTTTAAAAGTTTGCGAAATCGTAAGCGTCGCCGATGAAAGAAGAACAAGGACCACACAAACACGTCCGGAGACCTCCAGCTAGAAATTCCAGGTGCTGGAACTTAACCTTCGAATTTGTGCTCACTTTCTCGTTATAGTTTTAGGAGTCGAGGCTTATGGTTCAGCTTTGCCATTAGGCGGCTCAAGCAATTCACCGTCTGGCTTGAAGCATTTATAACGTTTTATCGCGCATAAAACCGACTCTGCTGACGGGGAAAGTTAAAGGCTGACCAAGTAGCGCTGTTGTTGTGATACACGCAACCTACGCGGCTGCTAAAACTCTACATCTTGATTACTTAAACGATATTTGGCCAAGCCATTTTGCTGTTGTGGTGCATTTTGCGCACCTGCTGATTTCTATGCTTTGGTAACAGAAGTTGAAGCCCATGCTTTTTACACGTTGTGAGTGCTTCACATCTAGTTTCCTCCTACATGTCAAGTTATGTGCTAAAGATGAACAGGCATTGCTGTACCTGCTTGTTTTCTTTGCATTCTCAAAACATCAGTAGCATTAATTTTTATTTCATTTTGCATTCTGGTATAATGTCATTCTTATAATCATCCTGTACGTGAGTTTATGCATAGCGCCCTTTGTCATAAATGTTAGGTTAAACATAATAAAAAAATTGTTAGTTACCAGTCTTTTAACAGTCTAAAAAATGTTATTAGGAGACATATCTTATGAAGGACAAAAACGTGCGTCATATTCTTCAACTTCTCAGGCTCTGAATAGCTAACACTCTTTTGATTTAACATTTGCATGAGATTCTACACTATATACTGACAATTTGCATAGTGTAAAATTTTTTAGATAGTTTCAGTTTTAGCGAATGCGAGCTCGGCATGTCTGCGCTTTCAAAAGAGTCTGTTTTGGATTATATTCCGTGTCATAGCAGAAAATTTTGAACGTATTTAAAGAGACTTTCATCTCCAAAGCTGTGTTCAATTCAATTTCTGATAAAAATTCAGATAAAAGAAATAGCAGAAAATATTTTTTAAAACTTTCATTATCCACGGTATGCTTTCGTAGGTTTCTAAAAGAAGTTTCAATATATCTGAGGATGTATTTTGAGCAAAATGACCTATTTTTCATTTACCCCTCCCAGATTCTTCATTAAAACTATGTTTTTGAGCTTAAAATATGTCATTAACGTCTCAAAAAACGCGATCAATTTGTCGATAATCCGCAAATTTCTGAAAATTATTACTCCAAGAAATAATAATTTTTGCTAACGTTACCCACGTAAATCAAGTCATGTCCTCACGTTTGTCAAACGCAAAAATAATTCATTTTTTTTCGCATTATGTTGACGTTCGCTGGAATTTGTTGATGTTTAATACTGTGTGTTGATGTTGAAACTAGTTAAATGTGCGTCAGTGGAGTCCTTTTGAAATGAGCCGTCCGGAGTGTTCGAATTCTCGCTTTTACATGCGTCGAAATGCTGTCCGATTTAAAAGAATTGTTCGCTTCTCTCATATGTACTCGCTAGAATATACTCTCGAACTCAAATGCGCTGCATTTGATTTTAAAAATATTGAGAAGTGTTGAGTTAATTAGACGAGCTTGTTTAATTATACGACGTCCCTGCTCGGTGCAGCGTCAGCCAGACACTCTTTAGAGACACTTCACAATGAAGCAGAATATTAAACACTGCGATAATTTAAATTTATGTTTGAATATGTTTGAATCCAAGTCCTCTTTCGAGAATATTTTCTGAGGCATTTTTACAGTAAATACTTTTAAAAGTTTAATGAAGGCTGCTTGCAATACAGCTAAGTTAGCGAGACAATGCAGAGAGAAATTTGTAAAATGCCGCAGAGTTCCATTTGAAATATATTTCGCCAGCTCATTTATCAGTGACAAATCAAGATCCGCATGTTGGGGCGAAGTTTGAAATCCAATTCTACAAATATGGATATCAGTTGCGATTTTCAACCAAAACTGAATTGCCTTGCACCCTGAGTAAAAAAATGTGAATTGCCCTGCACCCTGAGTAAAAAAAAGGGGATTGCCATGCACCCTGAGTAAAAAAACGTGAATTACCCTGCACCCTGAGTAAAAAAATGTGAAGATGTCAGTTTACCTACCGAGAGACGGACTTCAGAGCGAAAGTTAGTTTTGCTCGAGTTGGCATGCCGATCATCAATTTGGGTACATGTGAAAGAAATGAGCTTAGTTTTTTTCCTTAACACTTCGACAGCAATTGTTTGAACTTAAGTTCGATATTTAACTAGTATTTAAAGTCAATTGTAGTGAGCAATTTTTTGACAATCGCAAACATTGGGTGGATCGTGCTTTCATTTAGCGTTAATTAAGTATTAATGACAATTGAGTTTATGACTACTGGTCGGTCAGCAGCATTATGAAAACTTTCTACGTGGCTATAAGCTGCTTTAAAGATGTAGGCTAAAATTTACGTACGGAAATGACTGTCAGAAGCTCAGGTAATCAGTGCATTGAAGTCCGTCGTACTCATTCCCTACAACGACTACTCTTGCTTCAAGTCATGTGACTAACATCAACCTTCAAGCTTTAATTCGGACTGGACATGCTGAAAAAGATTAACTCATTCCCGAGTTTTAAAATCTCGATCCCGATCTCTTTCAGTTTAGATGCACCATTTCCACTTTGAATCAGGCATGATTTTGATTTAAGGGCCTCTAAATGGTCAAGAGTTTAATAGTACAGCCGTGTTGCTAGCGCTCTAAGTTGCATAACATGTTATATCGTAAAACTAGATTTACATAAAAACAAAAAGCTTGTCAAAAATTCTCAACGAGCCTTTCCAAGTGCTTGTGATTATGGCTCCTCCACTCCAGCCAGTAAAAGAAATTGAAACACTAAGAGAAATTATATCGAATTTAACTCCCCAATTCTAAAAGTATATCTGCATCATGAAGACACGCGCTTATTTTAAAATGAGTAGTTGTATAGTTTTCATCTCCTCAATTTTTTGATTCGTGTTATTATAGTATATTGGTACATCGGTCAGATCTGTATATTCTAGTATACCTAGTAGTTCTATATCTCTAATAAATCGACATCATTTAGACAAGCTCCGATTTTAAGCTGAGCAGTTTTGTAGGTGGATGATTGTTTCAATAACGCTTTGACCTTCAATACTTGTTCAATTACATGAGCAATGAGTGGTTTAAATTTAAAGAAATAACTATTAGGTAAGTATTATTCCATTCGTATGACATAAAAGTGTTGCAATTTAAGGACGAATATGTGATTAAATGATTAGCAATACACAAGACATGATTTTCGTCATCGGGACGACTACAGGCAGTTTATTCTCAAATTACTTAGGGCTATAATAATTGATTTTACATGGCGGTAAAGGATTTTTAAGGGGTATCATTAACAGCGGAGATTAAGAGGGTCTAAATTACTAAAGATCGTCTGATTTGATTACGCTGGAAACTGCAGAAAGTGCTCGTAACATTCAGCGTACATGCTTTTTTCTGAAATGAAGTCACTGGTTTGAATGTTAGTGACCATACTATTCTGAAAGAACCATAAATATTGTTGGTTGCGCAATAATTGCCGTTGGTTATAATTTTACCTCCGTTGTCGGAAATAAACCCTTTAAAAATTGGCCTAATGCAATTGCAGTATTGGTGCAGTATCATAGAGACACCAGCGCACTCTCAAAGCTGTCACATCAGCTTTTTAAAGCAGTTCTCTTCCTCGGTAGCCTCGAACGCCACTGCTGTAATTCTGTCAGTGGACTCCTCTGAGCGGCACCGAACAGCATTGAATTGCCAGTGGTTACTACTGAAGTGCTTGCGCCAATCGAGGCTCCAGGCTGAAAGTTCTGTAAGAGCATGCTTGTAGTTTTTATGCTCTGAACGATCTATTCACTATAAGTAGTACTTTTGGTGCTGCATGCAGCTTCAAACAGGCCTTGAAATGTATTTACTGTACAGAACTACTGGAGATACCGTTCTGTTTTTTCAACTCGTCAGTTTTTACTTGAATGGAGGTTTAAACATAACCACAATCTTCAGCAACTTTTGTAATTTATCAGTTATGGATTGAAATTAACTAAATTAACACAAAGAACAAGTCATTGCAATCGTCTGCTGAAGTTTAACGACGGAGATAAAAATCAAGCATGATGGTAAGATTTCGATCAAGTATGAAATGTTGAGGAAACAACTCCGAGCAATGAAATTTTCAAATATTTTAAGACTTCTTGTGCGTACGACAAATAGAAATTCTCACAGTTTTCGCAACTTTTTATCAACATCAACCTTAGACTCACTAGCATTGTAAAACTATTGTGTTCATCATCATGATCATCGACTCAGCGGTCTGTATATAATTTGTTAGTATATACTTAAAGCTGTTGCATTTTGAAATTCAGTTAAGAGAGTTGTTGTATTCATTATCTCATTAATAATGTTTTAAAATCTTTAGCATTTAAGAACGAGATGTACTACGAGTGAGTCGTGTGGGTCTTGTATCCTATTACAGGAACGACTTAATGTACTTATTCGTAACTTTCAAAGCCTTTTATTTCTACTGTCCACATTGAAAGTTAGTTCATTATGTGAGCACATTGTTCAATATTTATCTTATTTACAGTAGAATGGATGTATATTTGTTGCCATATGGTTTCGAAAGATAGAGAAAAAGCTAATGCGATGAAAATAATATTTTATTAGATCATTGCTTCACTTAAGAACTGATATTTTGTCAATTATTGTTTCGTACAAGCTCAGAAATTGAATCCTCGTTCTATAGTTGCCGTACAATCCTTTGTTCCACTTTAACATTAACGATGTTTTTGACTCTTTTCAGATAGCGAAAAAAACAAGCGCGCTCTGTATTTATATGATGAGTAATACGCTTGCGACATAAATCAAGCTTTGACATCTGGTCCGCTTATGACATCAATAATGTCCCGTGGAACGCAGCTTGGGCCGAAAGGTTGGGAACCATTTGTGCCCGATATTGGACAAGACGTGCAACTTCTGCCAGACGTACGACCGTCTATTACGGACAGCTTTTTTCATCCCACTCCGACCTAACGCAGACCGTCGCGTCTGGACCATGTAGTGGTCTTGGTAATCCCTACGTACAGTGAGCACCTGAAAAACTTACTTCCGATAGAAACAGTGATACTAAATAGTGAATGAATTTATTCCTTACATGAAGAAATACTCAAATTATTGATAGAAGTAGGAATGGAAAACTGGCGTTGCAGTGCTACAGTGTGATGAGAACAATGTATAAATGTATCCGATTGAAAACAATGATACTAAATGGTGATTAAATTTAGTCCTTAGGAATCGGATCATGGATTTTGATGAGACCACCTTACAAACTCGCCTACAATAACGCCGGTGATAAAATAAGGTGGAAAAAGTTAGCTAAAGGCGATGTAACTCTGCGCAAAATGAATATTATCATCACAAACTGACTTGCAATGAAGGAAATGATATCATATGGTGAATAAAATTAAAAGTTCTCATTGGCTTGAGCTGTGAAGAACAGTGGAAAAGAAACTTTAAGCAGACCATCGTGATTTATTTCGTGTTTCTGGTATTCCCTGAATGAGAAAAACGTGTTGCAATGAGAGGTTTTCGGAGCTTAAAGATGCTTGTGTGTCGTGTTTCTATTTAGTGAACGAAATGCAGCAAAGAAATATTATGAAATGGTTGTTAGAGGATTTATAGCACCTTTATGAAGACATAGAGTGTCTGACGAAATGAATTCGGATATAATGCTGTTTCTAAATTATGCATTAGATATTTTAGAATGAGAATAAGTTTCTAGTAATTAACCCTTCAAATTAATAACTCCTAATTAAAGCATTAAGTGAAGAAAGCAAACATCGGAAGAGTAAAAACTATAAAAAGCATTTTACGTGTATAATTTTGCGAAGATGTAGAAATACTCAAATTTTTGACGGTAGTAGAAACGGAAAATAGTCGTTACAGTGGTGCGCAATATCGTTGATGCCTTGATCAGTGAATAACTGAACTTTCAGGCCGTCTTTTTGCAAACATATTGGATGCTGGAATTGCGTCGGAGATCGTGATCCAGGAACAAAAGCTGTGTTGAAATGATTTAGCTTTCGGTTGAAGCTTGTCGTAGATTCAAGAGAACCAACTGAAAATATTACTTCGATCTAATTTTTGGATGAGAATTTGTGATATTTGTGACACCAAAAACTAGTGCTTCATCTCAAAACGATGAATTTCAAACGTATAATTTTAACATCGCTTCATTTTATCTTAACATCTAAAGCTAATATTTCGTCTCGGAACGATAAGTTTTAAAGGTGCAATTTTAACGCAGATTTATTTTATGTCACGTCGAGTCGACCCAGCCAAGTTCTTCGCTTTCCTCTAGAGGTCACCACATCCAAGACACACCAGCACACTTCATAGAGATCCAGGCCGGACTCCTGCAACAACCTTTTGTTCCTTCATTTTTCCAACTGAAGGAAGCAAAAAATTCGAGAAAAAATACCAGAAAGTTCTTGAAAATGCGCGTCGGCATTGACCTTCATCTGGTAGCTTTTGCGGTGCCGCTGCTGCTGTGCGGCGGCGCGACTGCCCTCACTGCCGTGGAAGTCGAGGCTGCTACTCTGGAGGCCATCAACAGTGAGTACCGGGAGCTTATTGGTCTGTGGAGTGTTGAATTTGTACCTTGCCATCAACAGTGAGTACCGAGTTGCTTGTTGGTATCTCTGAGGTGTTGAATTTATGCCGTACTTATCCGTTGTACTTGTGCATTCACCGATTTCTTTCCGTACTTGGAGATCATCAACAGCGATTAACGAGTTACTTTTTGGTCTGTGGAGTGTTAATTGGTGCCCCTGGGGTGTTAATTTACACCTTACTTATCCGTTCTACTTATACTCGTACATTTCCGATGTCTTTTCTAACACTGCCGTTTTTTGACGCTTTCGGGTCTCTCTGAGATGTTGAATTTATCCTTAGAGGCCATCAACAGTGAGTACTGAGTTGCTTACTGGCACTACTGGCGGTTTAATTTAATCCTAACTTATCCGCTGTACTTATTTATTACCGTTGTACTTATACATTACCGTTTTACTTATACATTACCAATGTTTTTTCTAAGATTGTTTTTTTGACGCCGCTGTCTTCTCATCATTCGGATGAATTGTTTGGAGTTTTAGTCCTGCTCACACGCCTGTGACTTTTCCAGCACTGCTGTCTTTCTTAACACTGCACGTATTTTTTGTGCGACTCCCTTCTTTTAATACGGCTGACGTTTTAGAAGTTATAGTCCTTCTCATACACAGCTGTCTTTTTCAACTCGTCTGTCGATTTTGACGTTACATTTTTTTTTATTTCGCTGACTTTTTTGGATTTGCAAATTTCTCACACACAGCATTCTTCTGAACAGTTCCGTCATCTTCAACAGTGCTCTCTTTTTTATGTTGTCTTTTTTATGCGGTGGACTCTTGTGGAACTGCAGTCTTTTTGCACTCTGCAGTCTTTTTTTAAAACGTACGTCATTTTCAACACTGATGTGTTTTTAACACTACAGTTTTTTTTCGGTTCGCCCGAAATTTTTGGAACTGAAGTTTTCTTACACTCAGAAAAATTTTCAGTTTTTAAAACTACTAACTCTTTTGACACTACCTTTTTTTGATTCGAGTGACATTTTTTGGAGATGCAATTTTCAAACACACTGCAGACACTTGTAAACACTGCTTTTCACACCACCGTCTATTTAGACACCGCCACCATTTCTATCTCAGCTATCTTTTTCACTCACAACGACTTTGCGGTTCTTATCAACTCACTTATAACAGTCCCGTTTGTTAAAACAGTCATCTTTACAGCTCCACCGTCTTCAATGATGCTACATATTATGTTCTTAATGACATTATTACAACCATCTTACTTACCCTGCGCTGTTATCTTTCGATTTGATACCGCATTCCTACCACTATCATTTCTTCAAATACAGCCGGTTTTAATAAACGTTATTATCCTAACTCGCATCGTTTTCTTTGGGATTACGTTCATTTTTGCCATCGTTAAAATCTCTGCTTCAGGCATTACGCTTGAAATCCGAATTACATCTAGAACTGGCCTCACACTTGCTAAACTGCAATAATTTATTCTGAGGAAAGTATCACTAAGAACCTGTATTAACAGAAGAGTTTCTCAAACCCTTGCTTCACAGCCGTTAAAAACTTCGATTTTCTTGCGAGAACATTTAAATTATTCCTGTGGCTCCGATAGCGTGATCACTAGCAGCCAACGTCATGACTGTTGGATGAGTTACGAATTTTAAAAATAAAAACAATGCTTTAACCAATAACTCCACCATAACTACAGGCGTTGTTGCCATTAATAATTTCACTAGCAGTGGCAGAGTCAGCATTATTACGTGAGCACTAAGCGTTTTTTTGATTTTCAGTCTTACGAGCAAAATTATTTCTGCTGCGCTTGTTATAATAATTATCTTTACAGCGAGCTACCACGCTATTCGTGCTAGAACACATATTTACGTCATCACAAATCTAGAACAGGATGGCATTATAGAGTTTTTTAGGTACATTTCCGTAATTTTCTTATTATCTAAAATAACTCCAGCATTGATGCTTCTAAGCTTGAGAATAAAAAGCAAGGCGAAAATCGCTACACGTAAAGTCATTCTTGTTAAACATAATCAAATAAAACTAAACGTTTCGGACAAACGGTCCATCTTCAGCAAAAAATCTCTGTAAAAAAAATCTCTCATTATCCATGAGAGTTTTTTATGTTATGGATCTAGCTTTAGTGGAAACACTCTGTATTAATGTTCTCAGACCTCATGCGAGTTATTTGCATTTGTTAAGATTATTACGCAAATATTTGCATTTATTCCACTAATACAAATAAGCCCTAGTTCCCTTCAAAGTCGTGGCAGATACTGAAATGTATTTGAATCTGCTCAGTAACGTCTGAATAATGTCTGCTCAGTAACGTCTGAATAACGTCTGCTCAGTAACGTCTAAATAACGCTGCGGCAGAAGAATTTGAGGGGAAGTATATTTTTTCCGATATATTCTAGAAGGTAAAAATCTAAGCACTGAAAGTTAGATTGAATAAATATTTAAATGACATTAAATAGCTTGAATTTTTGTGTTTGGAAACATTGAAGAGAAGAAAAGTTGTCAAATTTCTTTGCAGAAATAGCTATGGATATGATAAAAAAATCCCAGTGGGCTATAAAATTGTACGGGAAAAGAAGGCTTATGGTATTCCAAGCTTAGGCAAATGTTTAATTCCTAAAACAAGCTCACCGATGAATCAACAGAAAATGATTATTGTGAAAGCCATTTTAACACGGACCACGGTATTTGCTTGAACATTTTTTTACTCAGAGACCGAGACTTCTTTATTTCGGTCTGGAGAATCACAGTGAAATGCATAACCAAGCAGTCATGCTCCAAATTTGGTCGTGGACATTTCTAGCGTTGTTGAACAGGTTTTGCTAAATATTCTTCATCTAGAGACGAATGCAAACCAAGCCTGTGCGTACTCTACATGGCTCAAGTTCCGCAATTTTTAGAAAATTATCGTTCATTTCCATGGATCATGATAAATGAAATTCATGGATAGCTGAACAAAGATATTCGCTTGAGTCTGTCCCTCCATTAAATTATCTAGGAAGACATGTGCAGCGATCCATAATGTGGAGCAAAGAGACCTGAGAAACGAGGTGATGTTATCTGGCTAATGTGGGTTTGGCAAGTGAGTGAAGAGGTGGTACAAGTGCTGCCATGAGGTGCGAAATAATATTCATCGCATTTCTAGACTTGGGTTTGAACTTTACGTTCTCAGATCGTCTAAACAAATCACCAAGGAGTGTAAAAATGTCTTTATAGTACTTCTCTCTTAATCGTTAATGAGGAAAGATCTTTTTTATTAGGCATCGTTACTGCTTCTGATGAAGAGGGTCAAAATTAAACACGTAACTTTGCATTACAGCGGCACTTCTCTTTGGAACGTCACCATAATCTTCTAAGAGCCTCTTGCGTTTACAGTATATTTGAATTACTGAATGTTAAATTCTATCTGTGTGCACGGGAATATCGCATTTACACTAGGAATTATTACGGGCGTTTAAGATGGGTTCGCCAGTTTGTGCGTCTGGGAGTATATTTGCTCAAGATTAAGTTGATGTTGTGCTTGCTCTGCAAACATTAATATTACAGTGAAATCGTCGCAGAAAGTAATCGATAAAGAGCTTGGGTGGCAGGAATGATCGTTTCACGGTCAATATTTTGCAAAAAGAATTTCAAAGCTGCAGCTCAGTTTTCAGAGTGGATTTTTCCGATCGCTTTATCAAAAGTCATTCGAGTGGACTAATTGCGTAGCACGGAAGTTTTTTATACTCACATATTTTATCGGTAGTGTGAGCAAATAAAGCAATGTGAGGAGTAAGTAATCCATAGTTTTTCTATTTAGGAATTTAAAATTTACCTTCTTTTTAAAATAGAGCGCTTTAGTACACCGATTTGGTACAAGACATAATATTTTCCATCTCACGTGTGTCCTTAAGGAAGAAACAATAAATTGTTGAAGTCATTAGTATTGGCTGGCATTGATTAACCATTTCGGAGCTTGAAATTGCAAGGGCTAAAAAAGGAAGATTGATAGATCTTCGTTCACTGTTTCACAATTATTGTAATCGCACATTCAATCACTTTTTTCGTCGATTTGTGCAAAAGTTATTTGGGCTGAAATTAGGAAAAAGGCTCACAGTTGATACGTTAACTTCTTAGTTGATCCACCGGTGGTCACTGGGGGGATTTCCGTAATTTGGTTGGCCCACCGGTGGTCTCTAGAGACTGTATTTTAATTGCACAGAACCAAAGCCAAACAGCAGCACTTTTCAAATATTTTTTTTGCACATTCGCAACCTGAAATTTAAAATTGAGTTTGATGAGAGTTGATTCAAAAATTTCTGTTTACTTCGCTTCAGTTAACGCGTTGAACATGGTTCTGAGAGCGGCTCACTGACCTGTACGTGGCTAACTGTACGTGGGCAGTTACCGTGTTGAACATGATTCTGCGAACGGGTCACTGAACTGTACGTGGCGCTGACCATGTCAACTCTTTCGGTGTGCTGCACGAGTTGTCATAATACTGAAATCATGTTAGGTCACTTTCAGTCACAACACTAAAATAATGCAAGGTCACCTTCAGTTACACTACTGAAATCCGCCATGGTCACCTTCAGTCACAGCGCCGAAATCATGCACGGCCACCTTCATTCTCTAAACTGAAATCACACTTCGTCACTTTCAGTCGCAGTTGAAAAATCATGCATGGTCACCATGTCAGAATGCATGGTCACCATGCTTGGTCACCATGCATGGTCACCATGCTTGGTCACCATGCATGGTAACCATGTCAGAATACTGAAATCTTGCTCTGTCACTTTCAGTCACAACACTGAAACTATGTGCGGTTGCTATCATTCCAATACTAAAATCATACACGGAATATCTATTGACCGAAATTAACATTGCTCATTTTGAGTGGAGAAATATTCTTGTATGTTTTCAGAACTGTCACAAATCTCTGGCCTGCAGAACAGAAGCTTTGCAATACGGGACGTCAAATGAATTTATTCTCACAGAACAAAGCATTTTAGCGTAGGCTGGGTACTAGTGGGTAGTGGATGATGATTATAACCCTTCGAGTTTAAAATAGCTGAGGCCGCTTCTAAGTTGTTGGAATAGTGCATAAATTATGAGAGATTTAAAAAAAAATCTTCCTACACAATGTTAAAACTCGCGCTATGTTTGCTCGAGGAGAATTGCATTCGTCCCGCGCTAAGCAAATTCCTCACACAGCCTGTGTGTGATGTTTTGATTGAAATCCGTATTCTACTTTGAATAATGAAAGATTGATTCATGAAATTACATATTCATCATTTGCATATGTACCACTAAGTATGTGACGAAGGGAATAAATTTTCGAAACCCGTTTACCAGTCTGAATAATGAAAGATTTATTTCCCAAGTTAAACATACATTAATTACATATGTACGACTAAGTATGTGACGAAGGGAATAAAATTTGTCCATTTTTAAACGCATAATGATCGAAATTGTGCAGAGAGGAGTACACTTATATCTTGATTTAGCACACTCTCAAGAATGTCCCCTCTGTTAACGCCTGACATAATAAACGCCTGACATAATATTAGTACTCTTGTAGGTACCACTACAGCATAATATTAGTAGTCTCATGGGTAAAACTGGAACACCATATTAATACTTTTGTGAGCACCACTGCAGCATAATATCAGCAGTCTTATGGGTAAAACTGTAACACAATATTAATACTTTTGTGAGCACCACTGCAGAATAATATCAGCTGTCTCGTGAGTAAAACTCCCACTTAAAAAGTAAGATATGAGATAAAATGAGATTGATAATATGAAATAAGAAAATTAAAGCACAAAAATTATAGTCTCGTGAGCAAAATCCCCAAAAAACGTCAGTGGTCTCGTAAATAGAAAGCCTCTAAGAATATTTTGAAAGAGAGCTGAATTTTTTCTTAGAGTAATCGAGATTAATTTCAATTGCTTATTATATTATGAATGAGTACAAACGAATTTGCAATATTGTGACAAAACGGGGTCTTCAAAAATAAAAATCTATTCTCGATTTAATGAATCATGCATTTAACCTGTTACATTTCCCAGCACATCCAATGTTTACCGAATTAAAATGAGCGCTATGAGGTACAAGAAAATACACAAAAGTTATAATTGAGTTTCAGTGGTAAAAGTGGACTCCATTTTTAATGTGAAGCGAGAATTTTAGCAAAGCGATCATAGCGGAACAAACAACTTAAAATCAAGTGTTAAGAAGCAAGAACTTGATGAAACGAACTGATGAAATATCCCTGATGCAAAATGATCTCCTATTGTAAAACAGATGAAATTAAAAAAAAAACTAAATTCTTTGGCAAGAATTGATGAGGCGTTCATGTCGATGATCTGTGTTGTATTGTGAAGGTTTGTAGTTTTTGCTCAGCGCACGCAAGCATGATTATATCTGATATACATTCCTGTTCTTCCTTTTGGAACAAATCATCTTAACATCTGAGGGCCAGATGATCCAGTGACTGGAAGTTCGGTAAACATCAGAATGTTAGCATAGTTCAAAGAGTACAAACAATTCATCGCTATTTGCCCTCATAAATAAGGATATCATGCATCATTCATCCACATTCCTTCAGTTCATCATCATTCAGCAAATTCAATTCAGTTCAGCAAAAATCTTTTCTCCTATTGAGAATTTGTAAATGAAATGCAAACAGTTTTCCAGGAAATGAAATAGTTTAACGAATTTAATTATTGTTAGTTTTTACTGTTTCAGATATTCTGTCATTTTTGTAGTTGTTATTTTCAACCGCGCTTTTGCTAATTTATACGTTTAGTGGTAGTCTGAATACCAGATATCATGTCGATTATATGATATTAAACCATTTGTGAAACCTAGTGCACTCGGGAACGAAATTAGAACGACATTTACACCCGTAAAAAATAAGAGACGGGATTTAATACAGTTAAAAATGAGCAGTTTGAAAAAATTAGAAGTGTAGATTCCAGGATTTTCTCAGCGACATGTCGCCTCATACATCCCACAACGTCTGCACTGTGCGCGTGATGTAACTTGTAAGTAGTCATGCACTGTACAGTATGTCCCACAAAAACCCGTACCGAGTATTAATTTTCTTGTATTAGTAATACCATCATAAGAATACCATAAGCATTTAATTTCTTTCAAACTAGAACCACGGATAGAAAAGCTATAACTAATTATTATAGTATTATTTATACGGGAAAATAAATACTCGGGCCGTGTTTTTGTGAGACATACTGTGTATTGAGTGCGCTGGCGTGACTGTCAAATGTAGGAAAGTAAGCGTTATTTACAAAATAGTAGATTTCTACGTTGGAATTTGGAGAATAAACATCTCATAAATAGCGTTGACATCACATAATAATATGTCAAAAAGCCACACATTCATTGTGCAGACCTGGTCTGCTACTTAATTTTGAAATCATTCGCATCTATTTCTAAATCCGCTTGAAGTTCCATGAAGCAGAAAATTTTTCTTGTGTTCGATCTATCCAAGAAAGTTAGAAAAAATACATATTTCTGAAAAAGTGGTTATCGAGCAGCCATAATATCATGTTAATTTATGCATGCCGTTCGTACATCCTATTGTTCGCACCACAGTGCAATATGCATCATGTATTTCCAAATAAATATCAGGTTAAACGTGTGTCGATATTGGCTACCTGGCGTACATTATAATGAGAAACAAAATCTGTCGTTCATTACCTCCGCCCTATTTCAAAAATATGCAGCTCAGTATGACAGTATGATGCTGTAAAAGCTGATAATAGTCTCCTAGCATGTATTTACTTCAGACGGCATTCATCAACAACGATCAAATGAAAGTACACACAACTCGGCGATCTCCATTACAGAAAATGAAGGATAAAGAGTAGCTACTCCACTCCAGAAGAATGCAAGCAAAGCTCCCAGTAATTAAGAAAGAGTTGGTGTTATTGCCGCTTCTGCAATTACCGCTATTTTTACCGCACTGGAGGATTGATGAAACCACTGCCAAAAAGCTGGTAAAACTTTAATTAGCGTACCGTAATTACGGTGAACTAATTAACTACGTTTTTTCAGTGTTTAGCAATACAAATTTTAAACGGGAGTGAACTCAAAAATGAAGTGTAGAACTTTAGGAATCAAATTCAGTCAGTACTGAGAAATGTGTTACATGATCACACCAAGAAGTTTAGAATTCGTTTCATTGAAAGCAAGACACTAACAAAACAAAAAATTTGAACGGAGTTGAAGCTTCTCTTTTATTCGTTCTTAGATTGAACTGTTTATTTATAACTTACAGCTCTAATGAGTGGCCTAGTTTCTATATCAAACCATAGAAAATTGAACAAAGCGCAGGACAAGCAATCTATTTGACACATTGACTGCGATGAACTTAACTTTAGTTTAATATTCAACTCAAATTTAAAGTCAAAACTTGCTAGCAATTTTATAAATACTAAGCATTAACTGGGTTCATTAAATACCATTAATTTAAAAAGTTTGTACATTTATTTCGAACGATCTATCGATGGATCGTTTCACAGCAGGAAGAACATAAGCACGACCCATCGATGGGCCGTATCGCAAGCAATGTGTTAGCACCATGTACTGCATAAAATATGCATCATGTTCTACAGTAGCACCGTATAGGCAAATGTTTCCGGGCACACGTTTGTGCCTTAGTGAAGTAGGTTTCAGGATATTAAGCGGTCTTCCGGAATTGTGGAAGATGAAAGAAGAAGTACTGGCACAATGCCCCCAACGCCAACTTTCAAATAGCCTAAAAAATACAATTTCACGATGCAAATTATAGGAATATCAACGTGCGCTTCGCTCCCGCTGAATTAGGCCACTCTTGATTGCGTGGAATAATTCATTTCGTAATATGCATTTTTTACAATCCAGCGGAGGAGATTTGGATCGCAGGACTCTAGAGATCCAGCCTCAAAGCCACTTGGTCGCTTGTGTTTACTTATTCTCTATTCAAATTTCATATCTCTTTCACTGATGATATGATGTTGATTGCGGTAGAATGTCTCGATGAAAACTTAAAAATTGTGCTCTACTGAAAATCTACTTCGTCAACTCTAAGGTTAAACCTAACTGTATAGACATTTGTTTTAAAGTCTCAGGTTACTCGAAGTTTCGTCGTTGCAATTCTTGAAATTTCATGAAATGATTCACACCATGCAACATGAGTATTTCTCTGTTGAAGAAAAATTCAAAGAAAAATCACCCACAGAAAAATAGTAAGTTGTTTTCTGAACGCCTACTACTAGTCAGTTTTGTGTGAGTTAGATGAAGATGTCAACATATATGTGCCTCAACCAATATGAGTATTAAACATTAAATTTCATTCGAACCAACGAAGAATGTTTATAATTAACCACGAACGGTAACATGTGTAGCACATCTTGGAAAAGTGGAACGTCAAAAAAAAAGTAAAATCTATTAGCTAGCTTAGTATCAAATCTCATTTTCCAGCTGCATGGTTACATAAACATTCAGTTGCACATTGGTACTCATAGCGACAATTTCCTTCTAATTTCAAACAGAAACTGAATAATTTATGCTCAATAGACATTTATTTGTGCAATTAACAGTCCTCTGAGTACTGCTCGAGTGATGAAACCTAACATCACACCCGCTATTCTTACACTTACGGATGACTTTTATTCTTTCAACGAGCTATGCTCAAAATTAGGAACTATTTTAATCATGATCACTTTGTTCTTCTAGGCACTGAAAGAATGAAATCCTCCTCAGTGCACTTGCTATCGTACCAATCGTCGACGTTTCATAATCTAGCATCGTCGATCACAATAAATTTTTCTTTCCCCGATGTAAATGTTCCTTCAAAGTTCGCAGTGAATGCTGATGAATATTATTGCATCAATTGATGTGATCGTTTTCAGTTGCCATCGTGCATGAAAGATTCCTGGTCCAAGCTTAGAACATTTTTTCATATTATTCAGTCAAAGTTGTGAAAATCTAAGAACCAACGACGTTGTGTAAATTTAAGAATCAGTTCACTTCGCTTGATGAAAGAAATTCAGTTCTATTGCATAAGTTTTCAGTGTTTGTTTATATGCTGACAATGCGCCTTCTGGCCCTGAATTTTCTAACCCAACTTTCGTATTCCGCAGCTTTGGTTATTTCTAGTCGGTAACTTCCGATGAGCAAAGCACCGAGTGCATATTGAGTTTTCATGCACAGAGTATTGGACAACTCTCATATTATTTGTAAATTACATATTATTGTAATTTACAGACAACGTAAAAATGCAGATACAACGTGGAAAATGTGGTCATCGCATTGAATCATTAAGTTAAAACAGTTTTAATCATAGTTATTGCAGCAAAAGTTGCAAATCCTTCGAGAGGAAAAACAGAATTTAAGTGCCTTCTCACTAAATTCCATCTTGCGCTTATTTAAGTACTTTACAGACAGCCCAGAAATTCAAGTACTACGTGAAGAATGTGGTCATCGCATTGAATCATTTAGTTAAAGAAGTTTTAATCATAGTTATTGCAGCAAAAGTTGCCAATCCCTCGTGGGTAAAAACAAAATCAAAGTGCCCTCTCACTAAATTCCATCTCGTGCTTATTTAATATTGCCGTTTTGAGATTTTATGGCTTACTGAAGCCGTTTCATCAATGATTGGTGAGAGCCACGGATAACTTTTATGGGATATTGGACCATTTCGTTATGCACCTCGAATTCAGAGGCTTAAAAGTACGGTGACGAGTGGCTGAAACTCAACACTCTACAGGGGATGAGAAACAGTACTCGAGAGCTTTCAAGTTAAGTGAACGATAACTGTCCTTACTCCAGAATTTATTGAGGGCAAAGAGTTCTCAACAAATTGAACCTTTTGACTCTGAGAAAAAATATGGGAAATATTTGGGGCGTGTCTAAGGGTGTATTTGAGATGCGTTGCAGGTCAGAGTGGCCATGTTAATTGGTAAACCTTCTTGGAGTAGTTTTTGCTGATTAGTTACAGCATTTGGTTCACGAATAAGGAAAAGGATGGATAAATAGTTGATTAATTAATGAAAAGATTGTTTTACACACATTTCCAATATCAGCTTCCAATAAAGTGAAGGATGGATAAATAGTTGATTAATTAACGAACAGATTGTTTCACACACATTACAAACGTGAGTTTCAATGACTAAAATTCAAAGCGCCAACTATGAGGTGACGTTTTCCAGCTAACTCAGACTGAATTTTCAGCTGAGCGCACAAAAATATTCAGTTTACAACATCCACGGCCATGATTGCCTTTTTGAAAGTATTTTGCTGCCCGTACTTTAAAGGTTCGGCATGGAACTTCGATACAAGTACGGGCACAAGAACAACCTAAAGGATAAATGAAAGCTAAACAAACAAGGTTTTAAAACATTTCCTTGAGCCAACACGTCAAACGGGGTTTTCGCCTCTCTGCTTTATTGTGTTGATGCAATGTCTATGTTAGGACGAAAGTTTCCGCCATTAAAACATTGCCAGGCTAGAATGGAAGAGTAAAGTTTAATGCGAAGAAAAACTGAGACCGTCGTCATGGTCTTATTTTCAGCCTCGCTTATCTCACGGAGGAGCTCTTCTGGTTGACAGACGAAAAAATTTGATTTGAACGACGGGAATTGAAGCTCCAGCCACGACGAACGCAATAAAATGGACTCACAATAAATTTTATTGTTGCTCGCATGCACCACAATGGAATAAAATAATTCAAAATGTTCTTGTGGCCTCAAGATAAAAGAAATTTATTAACTGCACTTTCATGAAAGTTTTATCATTGATTTTATTTGATCGGAGATTACTAAAATATACAGCCTTTGCTTTTTAGTTTTGGAGTTCAAGCAGAGCTGAATCTGATTTTCTGCTTGGTAACTTTGGGCTTTAGATTCGCTGCTATAGTGTGTTGTAAAACTGATAATAAATGAGTCCATAAATATTCCGAGGCAATCCGATTGAAAAACTAAGAGTCATGTTTCAATCATGAACGGATTTGATCAGAGGCATCAGCAATGCCACGCGCAATTCACTGGGGAGAAAACACTTAAAATACAATTTCCATTTATTCGAAATGAACAATTTCTTTTAACATAAAACGAGGTATCGTTTATCATATCATGCGAAATTTATCACGATGTGCCAGATGGAGAGCTGATCAAAATACGTTGCACGTCTCACAAGGAGACTCAAGTCCATTCTTCGGGCCGAATGCTTCACTTAATATTCAAGAGAACGAAGACTTACGAAAATTTTTATGCGGCTTTCCACTAAGGCGACAGCAGGCACCGAATGGGCTTTATGAAGCAGTCCCAGCCCGACGACAAAACTCCGAGTTTACTGGGCTCACCCGCAAACTTTCTCGGAAAAACGTACAGGAAGCTGGAGGTTGCAAGTGTTACGCCCTGCTCCAAGAAAAAAAACTTAGCCTAATTAGAGAACACGAATAAGGGTTTTACGAAGAGTTTTCTGGAGTTGTAATGTCTAGAAAAGGCACGTGACATTGCGTTAGTTTAGACTTTCGAGTCTTGAAGAATGTTCCCTAGTTTGGCTGGTATCTAGTTTGCCTTTTTCTCACAACTTAAAGCTAAATGAGGATGAACTTTTGGCAAACTCGACGTAAATATGCTTGACTGAAAATAAAAAATTCGAAGAAAGCGTTTTGGTTGACGTATAGCACGGCGTATCAGGAATACAGTGCAAGCTTCGATTAACTCTTCCAGTACACAGATGAGACACTCCTGAGGATTCCCACAGATGTTGAAGTGGTGCACTGAAGTTCTCCTTCTGTGCTGAAAGTTACTAGGAATTGTGTCTATATTTTAAAAAATTTCTTGAGCGTGATTGTAATAACGAACATAAACGTTAAATAATTAAATTAAATGGGAGCGAATATAAATGCCTGGTCTTTATTTGTGCCATATGTTCGAAAATAGGCGAGTGTGTGTTTTCACCACAGCTCAACTGACGCACAAACCCCGCTCACTGACGCTCACTCCACTCATAAGGAAGTATATGCATAATAGATTACTGATTAATCCCTTCCGATTACTGATTACTGATTCCAAATTGAAAGGGATCTATTGACAGAGAGTTTATTTCTAAAGCTGTATAGGTACTGAAAATACACCGGAGCCAACTCGGAGATGCAACTTACGCCAGAGGAGATAAGACATGGCCACCGAGGTAGTGATGGTATAAAACACTGAAGTCAGCTTCAGCATCATGAACCTTGAAGTACACTGCTGTAATGGTACAGGTCCTCCAAGTGTGTCTTATAGTAACACTGTACTGGTTCTTGAAGTGTGTGCAATCTATATATAAGAGGAGTGTCTGTCTATCTGCCTGTCCGAAGCCAGTGTGTGATGAGCGTATCTGTGATACAAGCTTCTTCAACTCCACAATTTCCAGTGTATTAATCCATCAGATTCGAGTAGGAATGAATATCACGTGCATTCTTAGGAAATAGGAACGTGTGTCGTGTGATTTGTCGAACATTATTGTGCATTTTTGACGAGCCGTGTGCACTCGGCCTCATCAACTCTCGGGGGATTGAAATTTTTCATTTCTCAAGCCTTTCTTTCATTTCTCCAACTTTCTTACTTCAAATAAAGGGGGTGGACCACCTGGTATACTATGATAGCCCGTGCCGATTCGTCAAGTTCCACTCGCTGTATCAGAGGACTCTTTAAAGTGAATGGCCAGTGCAGTAAAAATTTTGGTCGATAACGATTGCCCGTTCTGGATTACGTTTCCCGATACAACTGAGTTAAAAATCGGCTGACACAGCCACTTAAGGGATCGCTTTGCCTGCCATAGACACTTCAATATCAGTTCTGGACGACGCATGCACTTCAATATTAGTTTTGGTGGACGCGGACACTTCAATATTAGTTTTGAAGGAAGCGGACACTTCAAAATTAGTTTTGGAGTACACAGACATTTCAAGAATTGTTTTAGAAGATACAGGCACTTCAACAATAATTTTGAAAGACGCAGACATTTCAAGGACTGTACTGAATGGGCAGTTACTCCAATATTAGTTTTGAAAGCCGCAGAGGCTTCAAAATTAGCTCTGGATGGCGAGCGTCATCGAACAGTCCGCTCATTTGTGATGGATGTCCCACATTTAAAGTACGAGGACAACCGGCGTAAAACAAAATAAAATAAAGAACTAATACCTACATCAAGTGACATGAATTCTGGAGTGTTAATGAAAAGTTAGATCATAGCAAGATAGTTGTTCATATTTTCTGCCGAGTTTAATCAGGTTGAACCTTCAGGAAATAGATTTGGAGAGTAACACTACTCAAACCTATTTCTGCCATTGAAACTTAGTATCAATATTGAAGCTTATTAGCTTTGCTGAAGCTTAATATCACTACTGAAGCTTGGAAGTGTAATTGAAGCTCAATACAGCTGCGTAACTACGCGTCTTTGAACAATGTATGCGGCTTGCTACAACATTGGTTAGTGCTGTATGAACGAGTGCACAGCAATTGCGTTCTCTCATATGAGCAGGCAGAGGGATACTCTAATATTTTTAGAAGCTCCCATGTAGAGTGACACTCAATGGCTCATTAATATTTCGTATATTATTATATTTCTTTAATAATGAAACATTGATAATTATCAATGTTTCATTACTATTTCAAATGCCCGACTATGCTCGATTTTTGATGGTCAGTGAAGATTGATTTTGTATGAACAACGGTGTGTGAGTAAAAAAAATTATAGTTGATCACAGCGAACTGTACTTCTATTCCTAGGAACTACGACAAGGAATATCAATATTGCCGCTGCCTAGGAGCATTTAACATAGAATTTAGCATCAGGTTGGCAGTAACCGTGATGATATTGCTGCTGATTGGATCTGAGTTTAAATTGAAGCATTTTAATCTGAATAGATTTGATGACTGGCTTACGTAGATTTCAGCGCTTGTGGAGGATTCTCTTCCATCAATTAATTTCTGTACAATTTACAAATTTACAGCAAAACATAGGACACAATGTTCGCTCACTCAAAACGGCTAAAAAAAAGGAATCAAGTCCAGGGATCAAGTCTACGAATCAAGTCCAGGAATCCTGGACAAATTACATTAATAAAACTACGACCGAAATTCCGTCTTCTCATTTGACTGCTCACCGTCTTCTTATTTGACGTGTTGAGTTTTCGATTTCGATTAAAAGTGAACGGCAGAAATATCCCTAGTTAATTTCATGATTCTGTTGACGGACTGCATGTTGCAATTTATTTAATAACAACTAACTTGACCTTGTGGGAAGAAGGAGAATCATTGTCACTCTGCACACACTTTTTCAATGTTTTTTCTTTGACACATGTCTGTTAAGAAATGTTGACTTATGCATTCGTTTTGTACACAGCGGAGTTTAACTACAGTGCGTAAAGATATTGATAAGGACTGGACTGTCGAAATACGTTTCGGTGAGATGGAGCGACAACCCACAGAGCCCGCTGTACTTAATTATGGTGAAAGTAAACCGATGAAATTTCTGTTAAAAGAAAGTATACTTCCCCAACTAAAAGTTTGGGGTTATTCTTGGGGATTTTCGTACGTAGGCGAGTTGACAGCAATGTTTGCAATATCACTGATAGATTTAAAACGATAACATGATTTTTGCGATACCAGTGACTGATTCAACACAATAACATGATTTTTAAAGACATTTCACAACGCTCAGATAGTCAATATATCCACTGGCTTTTTTCTGTAGTTATAGGAGAGTTCGAGTGGATTTGCGATGTACCTATAGGAGGATTCGAGACGTGTTTGAAGAAAACATATCTTACCAAAATATGTGTCTTTGGATGATCAATGTTGAATAAATAATTTTTGACGTTTATTTCTGAAACATTTTGTGTTTGGTGATTGATTTGGAGGTGATTTTGATATAAAAGTACCTTACGATATTCAACGATTAATCTTGCGAAACGAAAAATAACAATTTCTCAGCATCTTCTCGAGAACACAGCAATGAAAACTTGTTCAAGGCTGAAACTAGCCTTTGGTTGGATGTGAGCAATTACCAGAAAGCCCAATTTAGAATGAAATAGAATATAATACCATGGAAAGCAGAGGCAGAAACGAATCAAATGACCCATTCTCGGGTTGTCCCCAAGTCCAACAACGCTAGACACCAATCACACACGGGCACCAACGAAAATTTTAAAAATGATCAATTTTTACAATTAGATTCATTCACACAAGCACCGCTGCATTTTTGTTAACACCGGATCTTTTGGCGCTGCCTTAGCAGCTTAATGCTTCAGAGGTTTTCAGTTGCCATAGACTCAGCAGAGGTTCTTAACCTTGTTGGAGGTACTGAACCCCACAATCTCCATGCATGCATTCATCGAACCCTTCGTAGTTTCAAAAGTAAAATGTGTTTTTTATTCAAATTCAAAACACATGTATGTAACTATGCATACACTGTTTTAGTGCACAAACGGTACCATGCCGAGCCCAGGAGCTCAACTAACCGAACCCCTGAGGTTCGATCGAACCCAGGTTAAGAGCCACTGCCATAGAGAATGCCGGAGTTTGATGCCGTTCAGCAGCAGTAAAGGTAAAGGTAACTGGGAACTGCACACACCAGCAGCCAGCGAGGGGTGCTAATTAGATAGACATCTGAGCTGCGCGCAATGAAAACCGCTATCGGCTCAGCATAGTCAGCAGCTGCGCTTGGAGGCGCGGTATTCTGGTGTATGAGGATGCATGTTATGGATTTTTTTAAATTTGCCTTTTTTGTCTTCAATACAAGCGCTAGTTATGAAAAGGTCACTTATTTCAATTTTTACAGATTTTTCTTGTAGTTAATCGCTTGAAATTATAATGATTTTTAAACAGGAATGTATTTTATAACTTTAAATTAGGTTTTCCAAAAATGCACACGCGTGTAGAATCAGTTTAACCTGTGTTTTTCAATTTTAGATAGAAAAAATTTGTAGAGCCGTCTTGACGTAAAAAGCAAGACTTAAAATCTAAACAGATTAATACACACGCACACATATTTATAAATACATTTATATTTGCACACGAATTAATAGATACATCTATATTACTAATTATAAATATATATATGTATACACATTTTGACAATCGATGCCTTTAGTTATTTTGTCCGTGAGCTGCGACGATGAAAGCCGACAACATTTCGAGCTCTTTTTATAAAAGCTCTTTTTTATTGGAGATTTTTTTGTAAAGTATAGACGTACACACACGGTTACAGGATGCTTTTTAAAGACCCTTGTCTCTTTTAACCAAATATTGTACAAAAATTCTAACCATATAGAGGGATGTAGGATGTTTTTCAAAAGGGCTTTACTTCTTTTGATTGATTATTGAACGAAAATTCTATGCAAATGCATTGTTATAGAATGCTTTTCAAAAGGCCCTTATTTCTTTAAACCGATTATTTTACAAAAATATTCTATACACATACATAGTTGCCGGACACCGAATACTTAAATTCTTGTCAAAAAAACTCAAACTGAATGTTTGGCGACTACATTTTGTGAATTGTTGGAAAATCTCGGCCTTTAGACTCGACTTCCGAGTGCCGCCTTGAAACCTTCACACGGCCTTAGTACTCGACTTCCGAGTGTCGCCTTGAAACCTTCACCCGGCCTTAGAACTCGACTTCCGAGTGTCGCCTTGAAGCCTTCATTTTCTGTTCTGTCGTCTATTGTCGTCTTACGTTCTGTCCTTTCAGCTCGGTGCTTCCAAACTTGACGTTAAATGCACGAAATCAAATTCATTTCCACTCGCTACTCAAAGAACGCCATCCCTTTCAGTTGACAATTGCCTGCACTAGAACGTCGTAAAATTAAGTTTTAATTCCCAGTAAGTGAAGAATAAAAATAACGTTTCGCTTCAGCCAGGCTTCCAGGGAGTAATCAATGGAAAGATTAGACTGAAATGCTTGAGGGATATCCTTGAAGAGTGGTTTGTAAGCCTTCTAGAGGAGATACTTTTGTTTATTGATGTGTATGAAAATGTACATCGGATATCATTTTTATTTTCTGTTCAGTTCTATCAATCTGTTAAGAAATTTCGTTATACGTCAAAAGCCGCGCTGAAGAATGAAAGACAGAGAAAAGTCAAGAAGTTTCACTGAATTTTAAGGCAAATTAAATACCACTCCTACTCCTCCCTCCAGGTAATTTCAGCGCACGCTTCTGTATCTCAAAGGGAACAAATTTTATAAAGTTACACGGATTGAGTGAATGTTTTGAATGATTATTGTAACATCAAATGAATTTCCAAATTAAGTTTTCATTGGTATCCACGCTGGAATATGGTTGTTAGAATCAAGTTATTTGATGGTTCAAGGGACCGGAAGCCCGTGGTTTCTTTATCGATTATCACTTTGATCTCAGTTGGTTAAATTGAAGTTCATCATTCAAATCAAATTTGAAGTAAATTCTAGCAAGCAATTTTGAAAAAAATCGAAAATTAACTGGATCAGGCCTTCCTTTAGCTTTAATTGAATAAATATGAAAATTGAGTTTGTGACTACTGGTTGGTCAGCAGCATTATGAAAATACCCTACGTGGCCACCGGTGGCGCATGTTGCGGTCAAAGTATTAAGCGAAAGTGTTCCTGCTAAATACTCCACGCTTAGCCACTCTGGACCGTCAATGTGACTGACGGAAGCATTCCTCTACTTACACCGGTCCCTCTAGACAGAAATCCAACTGAACCAGCAGTGTCGCTGGCAGCTAACTGAGCCAGCTGTGTGGCTGGCACCCAACTGAGCCAGCTGTGTGGCTGGCAGCCAACTGAGCCAGCTGTGTGGCTGGCAGCCAAATGAGCCAGCTGTGTGGCTGGCAGCCAACTGAGCCAGCTGTGTGGCTGGCAGCCAAATGAGCCAGCTGTGTGGCTGGCAGCCAACTGAGCCAGCTGTGTGGCTGGCAGCCAACTGAGCCAGCTGTGTGGCTGGCAGCCAACTGAGCCAGCTGTGTGGCTGGCAGCCAACTGAGCCAGCTGTGTGGCTGGCACCCAACTGAGCCAGCTGTGTGGCTGGCAGCCAACTGAGCCAGCTGTGTGGCTGGCAGCCAACTGAGCCAGCTGTGTGGCTGGCAGCCAAATGAGCCAGCTGTGTGGCTGGCAGCAAACTGATCCAGCTGTGTGGCTGGTAATATTTATACATAAGACATTACGAGTGCAACGCATGTACCTGGACCCAAGGATTGCCGATTCCTACGTCTCTAGACGTCTCTTAATTACACGCGCAAAGGTTTCATTTGCCCGATCAGTGCGAACAGTTCTAGGGAAAAATGAATCTGACGCTCTAAATTCCTACTGATTGAGATCTGCTGCTGTCATGCTTCATTTACATAAAAGTTAAAGCGCCGAGAGTGCTAAGGAGTGACTTTGACGAAAATTTGAGTTTTCATTTTGTATGATTTTCCATATATATCACACTTCGGTGAACTTTCTAAGCAAACACTCATAAATACATAATTGGAATTTTTCAATTTTCTATTGGCCTGAGATATAAATATTTTATCATTATGTGTGAAATTTATTCTAAATTAAAATTTCAAACTTTGAAGCTCGTGGCAGTAACTTATAGACATTTTTAGCTTCTTCAGTGAAACGATTGTCGTACAGTTTGGTTTTAAATAGATATGTAACTCTCATTTCTTGTGCATTACGTGACTAACTTTCGTTACCATGGGAGATAGATCATTTCAAATGAATGTCTCCTTGATTAAAAGAAAGGGGAAGTCTTTAAGATATGTATTCTCCTCGCATGTCTTAGATTGGATATGAAAATTTCGCTCAACCCGAATTCTGAGAATCCAATTCTGTTCTGAGATAGCCGACTCGAATTAAGAGCGCCTGCATGGCTGCGAAGCTTCGACGAGTTTCGCAAAAAACGCGCTCAAATCAATTGCAGTCTAATAGAAACATTCAAACTGAATGAACTCCGATATTTACCAATCTGTGGTTCGTGAATACAGAAGAAGAGCAGACACGAAGACTAGTCATCATCAGGTTATAGCGTGACATGGACAGCGAGGCCACGTACGCTGGGAGGCAAACTGGCATTAACGGGGCGTACAAATGTCGATTTCGTTTGTGAGTGAAAAGCTGGCTTGCATTTTGAACCATAATCTTGATATGATGAGTGCTTCATGTTAACTATCGTACGATTCGCTCGGTCGAAGAACAAATTGAGACCTATCAGCGTTGCACAAAGAAAGCGCGAATCACCAGCGAATTGTACAGTACTTTCATTCTAGTATCTATCTTACTAATAGCCACACGAATAGCCAGGAATATTTTCTTTAGCTTTAGCTGGTCTGACATTAGAATATTTGGTTTTTATCCCTGCTTTTTATCGCCTGAAGCTGATGTTTTCATGCAAGTCGTCATTCTTCTCATTGCATTTGCCCATGTTGCAATTCCTGCGACACAAGTTTTAGACTAGGCTCATCATGGAACATCTTGGCCTCACTGCTTACATTTCCCTTGAGTGTACGGGGATCTGGGGCGCATCATAACCCTTTCAGTAGTTTCTAATTAATTACTAACGTTCCACTCACTAACAAAAATAGCAAAATTGGATGAAATGCTCCGTAAGAACTCTGTGGTGGTATTTGTTGCAGGTGTGGGGTCATATTTTTAATTTGAGTTGTCAGAGCAACAAATCTGGCAGTAAAACTTCTCTAGTCAACTCGGACAAGCTACAAACTTTCTTTGGCCGAAATCTTCAGAAGTTCCCTTATGTCGCTTCTATTTAAATTAAAATTCATTTTGATCGATAATATTTCCTAACGTAGTTGTTTTTTCCCAAAGTTTGAACTTGAAAATTTTCCCCAGAAAAGCGACGTGTGTAGTGGCAAAGTGAACAGAAAAGTTTTGGTGCGAGCTATACCGTTCCGACGACTGGAATGACTTGAACCTGGCTCCTGGTGTGACACACTCACTAATTACTTTTTGAAGCCATTCCGCTCTCAGTACACCCAGTCTAACTCAACATAAAGTCACTGCCGCTGCACGGCACTCACGGCATTAGTGAGAGCGAGATTAATGTCTGGACAGAGAAGTGATTAAAAATTTACTCCAAGAAAAAAATACAAGCCAGCCCAGGCTGCAACGTATATATGAGCACCAAATCTTGAGTAAAATTATGCTCATGAATTGAGGACTCTTCAATGAGTTGTAATCATTTCATATTGATAACTATAAATTCGAGCTCTAGTTAAATGAACTTTAGCTGCATCGTGTACTAAGACAGATTTTAACATTTTGGCCTCGTTCAAAAAGTTACTTTAAACAGCACACGGCACAGTTCCTCTAAATAAAACTATACAATTTCCTACAGGAGTTTCTGCTAGCGATATCTATGAAGTCCTAAGGGCTTCAAAATAGAGATTGACGACGCACGGTGTCCAGCGTGGAAAGAAAAACGCAAGAAAAAATCGCAGCCTTTCCTTGCTTGCTCATCCATCATTGGCTCGAGAGTAAATAGAGCTGCTGACGCGTCACGAGTTCTGCGATTAAAACAACCGCGTGATGATATAGCGCTGTTGGTTGCACATCCCCACAATACCAGTGAGGTCTGTGTGCTTTTTCTCTGTAAAATATGACTTTCGACGTTCGCCAAATGTAGAAGCAAACATGAGGGTAAACATCCATGAGTGATTGTCAATATTATCGTCGGCGGCCGCGACATCGCATGCATTAAATGTTCTTGTTTGCGATGAAGGTTTGAATTCTCTATTGATTGTCAGCGTTTGGAAAATGAAATTGTTTGTCTTACTTTGTGCCATAGTGGTGGGATTTTTTATTTACGGACGAAGAAGTAGAAAAATGAAAGATTTCTGGAACTTCTCGTTTGATTTTTTGTCAGTTCCTCAAAACAATTCATTGTGGTTGGAATAAATTGAAAGCTGGAATGGCCTTCTCGCATTACCTCCCATGAGTAATTCGCTTTCTTTGTTACTAGGATGTATTACCGCACGTTTTACATTCAGCCTCTCCGTGTACATCAACATTGGCCTCCATTAATTGTCTGAGTACATTGTGACCCAAAACGACCATGTTTTATTGGCTACTTACATCCACGTCAGAGTCATGCCTAGCTTTTGTCTGTGACATATAAAGTAATGATATCATAATAATACAATGATTAAAAAGTGATAAAGTGATGATCACGTCATAAAGTAATAATAAAGGGACAAAGTGATAATAAAGTGATGGTCACGTGACAAAGTTATAAAGTAATGATAAAGTGATCAAGTAATAAACACGTGATAAAGTGATGATAGCATACTAACATAGTGATGATAGAAGGATAAAATGATGATATCATCTAAAGGTCAAGCTGTTTTTAACCAACCGTGAATTTAAAAAAAAGGATTTGTGCCAGAAAATTCTAAATTCTCACGCATTCAAATGAACTTGCGAGCAGGCCTGTGCAAATTAAATCGTAGGAGCAACAAATTAGCTCTCAGTCAGGAAGTCTTGCTTGATATTGAACGTAATTAGCAGGAAGAAGTTTTTAATATTCCCTTTTAACTTTAATAACGAGCCTTATTTTCCGGCCTATAACCTGCCGAGAAAAAAGAGCGAGCGAAGCCATGATATATTTTACATCATAATCGGCGGGATGATTTTTCGTAATGTACTTTGATATCACGTGCAGTTTTTGAGATCTTATTGCATCATCAATAAATTTCATTTTTTTAATTGCTCAGCATCGTTCTGGCTGTTGTCAACAAAGATTTGAAGTTTTTAATTAACTTAGCTAGTTCAACTTTTTACCGTAGCAACACTCACTTTACATCTAACAATGTCGTATGTAATGTGTTTGAATATTTTTTGTAATTTTTGGATTACCTCCAGAAATTAAAAGAAGCAGTCATTTCAGACAATTTAAATTCATAAAACTTTGAACTCAGTTCGTTTGAATTAACTACAATTGTTCAGTAACAACAAGGTTATACTAAATTCTTTCACTCCGTGCGTTTATTTACTTTAGGTATAAAAAACAATTTTCCTAAACCTTTGCAGTTTGTTTTGCTTGTTCCCACGAAAATAAATTTCACTGTGCGGTATTTTTGGATGCATTCAGGAGCTTCATAGAAAAACATTGGTTGCTTTGACAACACGACAGACTAAAGTTGGCACATGAACAAATGGAGTTTGAAGCTCATCCCTTCCAACTAAAAATACAATTGCTGTAATTAAACTAGTAAGAAATTACATAAGCTACAACAAGCATTAATCTCGCTGCGTAAAACAAGGCAAGTTTTCAACTAAACAATGCGTGAAAATTAAAACCAGAGCAAATACTCCAAGGAATTCTAATTTTCGAAGACGTTCGTTTCTAAATCAGCCATCTAGTTTTTCAGAGCTTCTTTCCTTCAACGGAGCTGATACGTAAGTGACACTGAACAATTCGTGCTGTGTTGTCAAGATTCAAGCGTTCAAAACTTCAAATGTAGAGAAGAACAGCACACATCAATGCAGTCACCGACCAAAAACTTGAGAGTTGCTGCATGTAAAGGAAAGGCATTATATTAAACATTCCCGTGAGTTACTCCCATAGATAAGTTGTTTAACGTCTAAAAAATTTAACATCTACTTTATTTACTCTCCTACATAATCAATAAATAACCAAATGAAATAAACATTCACGAAATTCACTCCCATAAATACGCTATAGAACACCTAATAAAAGAAACATTTACGCGATATGTTTTGAAAAAATCTTTAAAACACCGAATGAATAAAACATTCACGCAATTTACTCCCATAGATAAGCTTTAGAGCATTTAATAAATCAAACACTCACGTGACATACTCCACTGATATGCTACAGAGCACCGTACATTTTCTCTTTGTAATGAATACGCAGCAACAGTTTAAACATCAGATAAAAGGAAGAACCAATATAAAAGGGAACATTCTTTTGATAGAGAACATTTTATTATTTTTTATTCATTATTATCTTACAGCTTTTTCGCAATTTGTTCACTATCGTTTTTAATTCTCTGTTATACAGCACTGATGTTGGAATTAGAGATTCCGAAACGTTTGCTATTAGAAGAATGTTCCCTTTTATATTGATTCTTTATTTTATCTTGTGTAATAGATTTCCTAAAAATCGCCCTTCCATTTTAGTTTAAACATCTGCAATGTCACTCTCATTTCCCAATTTTCAACTCAGAAATAACGTTCAGAAACGCAGATGCGCTGTAAGTAATCCTCGTATTGGTCAGCATTTAGTTACAAGAGAGACATCATACCTTGTTCTCAGGGGTGCGCTGTTAATAAGAGCATACAGCACTTATTTCTGCGAGCTCAGTAGCGTTGCATCAACGGCAGGTAACCTGTCGTAAACAATTAGCGACTCAGCGGCTTTGACGAGCTCGGTCTCATCCCAAAATAGCGAGGAAGGATCGACATGGCTCGGGCGAGTGAAGTGGTTTGGGTGGCACTTTTCCAGGGGTGGGATTCTTTCATACATGGTCACATACAGTTACTTCATACATGCTCACATACAATTACGGCATACATGCTCACATAAAGTTACTGCATACATGCTCTCATACAACTACTTCATACATGCTCACACACAGTTACTGCATACATGCTCACACACAGTTACTGCATACATGCTCACATACACTCACTGCATACATGCTCACATACAGTTACTGCATACATGCTCACATACAGTTACTGCATACATGCTCACATACAGTTACTGCATACATGCTCTCATACAATTACTTCATACATGCTCACACACAGTTACTGCATACATGCTCACACACAGTTACTGCATACATGCTCACATACAGTTACTGCATACATGCTCTCAGACAATTACTTCATACATGCTCACATACAATTACGGCATACATGCTCACATAAAGTTACTGCATACATGCTCTCATACAATTACTTCATACATGCTCACACACAGTTACTGCATACATGCTCACACACAGTTACTGCATACATGCTCACATACACTCACTGCATACATGCTCACATACAGTTACAGCATACATGCTCACATACAGTTACTGCATCCATGCTCACATACACTCACTACATACATGCTCACATACAGTTACTGCATACATGCTCACATACACTCACTGCATACATGCTCACATACAGTTACTGCATACATGCTCACATACACTCACTGCATACATGCTCACATACAGTTACTGCATACATGCTCACATACAGTTACTGCATACATGCTCACATACAGTTACTGCATACATGCTCACATACAGTTACTGCATACATGCTCACATACAGTTACTGCATACATGCTCACATACACTCACTGCATACATGCTCACACACACTCACTGCATACATGCTCACATACACTCACTGCATACATGCTCACATACAGTTACTGCATACATGCTCACATACACTCACTGCATACATGCTCACACACAATTACTGCATACATGCTCACATACAGTTACTTCATACATGCTCACACACAATTACTGCATACATGCTCACATACAGTTACTTCATACATGCTCACATACAGTCACTTCATACACGCTCTCATACAATTACTTCATACATGCTCACATACAGTTACTGCATACATGCTCACATACAGTTACTGCATACATGCTCACATACAGTTACTTCATATATGCTCTCATACAATTACTTCATATATGCTCTCATACAATTACTTCATACATGCTCTCATACAAAAACTTCATACATGCTCGCATACAGTCACTTCATACATGCTTCAGCCTGCTTCTACCCGTAGACCGCCGCCAATTTCCAGGCAGGTGATGTCGATGAGAAAATGAGATGATTTAAGAATAGGGCTTAACACAAACTTCATACCTGAATGGTTGTGGAGAGTTAGATGAAGTGAATTTTTCAAGTCGAATGTTACGAGTTTTTGCTTCTTCAATTCACATTTGATATTGGAAGCTGTTGCTCTCGGTGTTCAAAAGTAACTGTCGATGACTCTTCTTACAGAAATAAAGTTTTGATAAAAGATTTGGGATAAAATATTTCGGATTGCACTTATGATATCACGTGCTATCCTGTACAGCTAATGAGGTTGAAAACAACAGAATGAGTTTGAAGTTTTGATAGCAACAGTACGAGCAATGTTTCGGGAGTGATGCCATTCATCGAGAAGTTCGCTCTGATGAAAAACGTCAAAATGAGAGTTTCTGACGAAATCAGGTTGTTGGTTAGAATATAAATTTGCTCTTGCGTTCAGGCACAGGCTTCTTTTTTTGAGATGTTACAACATCATCATTAAATTTAATATTTTTATTTGCTCAGTATCGTTTTGGCTGTTGTCAACAAAGACTTGGATGTTTCCTCGATGCAGGGCTTGTGTTCGAGGTGAGCCTGCGAAAGGGCACGACTGATCCCTCCCCCACCAATGCCCTGCCTTACAAATGCCACTTCTGAGTCTCCGAGTTTACGAGGCACCCTCGAAAACGACCAATAAGGGCCTTTCCATGCCATCAGAAAACTTTTGTCTGATGTATTTGAGTTGCCACCAGACTTCTCTTGAGCCTGACACTTTCTTCAGAGTTCCAGCGCAGAGAAATGCGACGATAATGCAAAGGCAGAGCCAACTATTGTTCTTGTTGTCGGTCTGCATAATGTGAATGCGATGGCATAATAAGGAGGAGTAGGGAAGGTTGTCTCGAATGCCTGTGGTAAACAGAACTTTTTAGGATTGTGTTGCACTTGGAACACACAGGCGGTAAGGGCTGCATATTATTATGCAGTTCGCTTCCCATTGAAGTAATTTGACACTCGGTTCGAATAAGGCTACGCTTTTTAAGATTCCTTCCGTTTTTTTAGCACATCAAACGTCGCTTTTGATGCCGTGGTAAAATATTGATAGAATCCTACGCATCTCAAATGGAAACAAATTCAATGGAAAGGCTTTTTAGACGAGCTTTGCCACACCAAATAAAATATGAAATTTCAATGATGAAGACTCTGAAAGATTCCCACTGAGATTTAATATCCGATATTGAACGAGTTGAATAAATCTAATTCATTTTTCAAAATTCTGCAGAGGATCTAACGAAATATTTTATGCCAAGAAATCCCAGGATGATAAAATTCGTCTCGTCTGAACACAGTTGCGTACTCACAAGCGTAAAGAAAAAGTTCGCTGCGACAAAACAGCAGAACTCGCTTTTGTTTATACGAAGATCAGATTTTATTGTACTAACAATTACCTTTTCAAATACGTTGCTTGAATTTACTGAAAAAATTACATAGACTCAAAGGGTCATTGACGCATGAGTCTCAAATATTCTGCTAATATCCGGGTTTGAGAAATCTGATGGAAACAAGTAATTTTTATCAGATTGACTCAATTTGCTTAACAGGAGTCTTTCTCATGGATTTTTATTTTAAGTCGACCTTAGCATCGGCGGGAATATAAAAGATTGCTTTAGTTAGGGGCAGAAAATTGTTATTGACGAATATCCTAATGAGAGACACGTGGATCCGGTAAATTGTTTTATAAAAAAGATTAGTCTTGAGAATTATTCCACATTACTAAATATTAGCAACTGATATCACGTTTATTTTTGAAATAACTTTTTTTGTTCTTCGCTTTTTGAGTATGGTGGATTTTACTGGACTGTAAATGGTGATGTTTGCCACATTCTGAATTTTGCGTTCTCACAAAGCGTTACGATTGGCTGTATTGCGTCAGTAAATAGACTTCGTTTGTCCGCACATTCTCAAAAAAATGGTTTTGTGTTTGAAAATTCAGAAGCCAAACTTCTAGCATGTTAGGCTAGAGTTTTTTTTGAGTCTTATTTTGTCTATTTCATCAGGAGAAGAGGTCTGGTGCACGGGTGGGTGATCCCATAATATAAAAGCTTTCTTTCGCGTTGTTGGTTTCGCAGAAAACATAATTTGCTCTAAGAAACAATTATCATGTGAGAATACCGTACATCCTGGCCGTCAATTGGAATAAAATTGAGAGTGAAAATTATTCGATGAGTAAATTTCATGAAATTGTGTTCAAATTCTAAACTTTTGTGCTTTCAAACCTCGTTGTTTAACTGTATGAATTAAAAAAGGCATGCTAAATTTTTCAGCAAAAACGTTAGCAGGAACAATATTATTTCAGCAATGTTATCGAAAAAATATCCTCCTGAATATTAGTTGTTGCTATTCTACCTACTTCTAATTACTTTACAAATTTGATGTAATTCCCTCTCGGGAATTGCTTATTAATAGGACGAAATAAGGCAGAATCTCATTAAATCGTTCGAGCCTAAAACATGCGTGAAATTCACAAAGGAATTCCCTCTAGCAAAAACTCAGCAGCACAAAACAGTTGATGCAGAAACATTTTTCCGTTGTCACGAGGAGGGCGCGTTATTGGCCAATTCGGGCCCCCATTCCGTCATTGATTACTGGAATGAAATGAAATTCAAACGGTCCAATATCCGAAGAATTTGAAAGTTTTCTGATTGTGACCAAAACATTTTCATGCGATCCTTTTAGAAGATTTTCCATTCGAATCCTTTATAACGTTTTTTCCACGTTCCTTTAAATTAAATTCTTCTATGAGGTCTTCTTTTTTTTTTTAGTCTGTTCTTCTTATTGCATCTTTTTATGAGGCACTTATTCAGATTCCCTCAAGAGACACTCCTCATCGATTTCTGATTTAGGCAGGAAAAATTAAGGCGAGAATGATCAATTTTAACGCAATGTGCCATTTGTAAGTCGTTCACCCGACAGTAAGATTAGATATTATTTAAATATTTACATACATGCTCTCAATTTGGCGAAAAAAAATGAGCTCTCCAAAAATCGCACTTAAGTTTTTTATTAGAAACTCTGCCTTCACCGCTGCAGCTTCGCATAACGTTTGGTGCCCTGTACCACACAACCATATGCTCAACTCGACTAGACTCAACACAATAATTTATTTCGACTAGTGACATGGGTATAACGATCCTCACGTGTGAATCCTTAAAAATCCTTACTTTAAGATATTTTAAAAACCAATGAAGGGTTTTTTTTATTTCATCTATATTAGAAATTACCTGTTTTTCATTTCTTTTTCTTTCCTTTCTCCACCAATGCAATCCTGGTCACAAGGTGGCCCACACGAGTGGATGTTTTGAAGGTGGTGCGAAGTAGTAAATCTCAGGAGCTCAAGTCTCTCAGGGGGACCGCGATAGAGGAACTTGTTAGACGGGGGCTCTGCAGCATCCCCGGTGGTGAGGGTGCGATCCCCTGAGGTTTGCTTCGCCCGAATGGAGGTTAACTTCCGGGTTTAGGCCCTTAAAGCTTAAAACTGGATAGAAGATTACCCAGACGGACCAAACTTGATTTGGCGATGTTGCCTGAAAAATGGGAAATACTGTATTGGGAATTTTGTCAGTAACTTTGTTAGGGTAGAAGGGAGTATTTAAAATCAGGTTTTTAGTCCCACGCATTGACCTCGAGTTGGCTCGAAAATGAATTAAAAAATTGAACAAGAGAAAAATAAATACCAAATAACGTAGCAATAAAAAAATTGCGTATGAAAATGAACAATGATATTAGTTTTCAGTGAAAAATCTTGCAAAAAGTTTTAGATTTGCAGTCGAATCGATTATTTTCAGGTGCTATGTGATCGAAAATTACTATCGATCATTTTATGCGTGGTGGGTTCTTAAATTCCGAGAATGAACGTGACAACTTTTTCAACCTACGCTACAACGATCATGAAAATCTGCAGGAAAAAAATTCCCGAAGCCAGAAATGAAACTCGCTCGTACAATCGTTTCTAGCAAAGCTTCGAGATTGAGGATTTCATTTTAGCTTCGAATTCAAGAAGAAGCTCTTTACGTCGACCGCCAATCCATGAAGCCCGCGTCTCCTCGGGACGCAATCAACAACAAGGGTCTTGTGGCAGCGAGGAGAGCCAACTGCAGATGCAGTTAGCAGTTTTCCCTCACGGTGACTTTAAGTCTTGAACAATTGGGGCTGCGGGCGACCAGCAACCTGTCAGTCAGACCACCCAAGGCGCTGCGTAGAATTACTTTATGCTCTAAAGTATTAACCAACACACCACTCAACCCAGTCTAACTTTTTCGCCGCCTGCATGCATTTTTTTCGCACCCTAAGCGATTTAAAAGATTGAATCGCTTAGGCGGCGAAAAACATGCATGCAGGCGGTGAAAAGATAAGACTGGGAATGCTCCGTTAAAGTTAGACAGTATCACGCAATGCTCCCATACACTAACAAACTCCCCCATTTTTGCTTTTTTGCGTCGGAGGACAACATTCATCCATCGTCGATGTCTCAAGCAAATATTTTGAATGTTTCTCTGCCGCACAGAGGCTGTTTTGCTACCACGGCAAACGGAACAGGACATCTGGGTGATTTTTTAGCCTCGTGTTGTGTCGTTCCCTGTTTCGTATTTTTGTTTCTTTAATTGACAGCCACATTGTTCAATTTTTTAGCTTCTTGGTTTATCATTTTCTGATGATATTTTTTATTAACTGACCGCCAGGTAGTTTAAAGGCCCAACTAAACTACAGCGAAAAATTTTCTCATTTTCATAAAATGCGTACCTTAACTTATCAGAAAACTTAAAGAACATTTTTCCAGTGAATGAGAAAACTAAGATGGAAAAGCTCAATAGCTTTACATAAGCATTTATACGTTATAAATGTGGATTAATTAAATTTATCCACAGAACGACTCAAACGTGAATGCAGAGATGGAGCGGAGTACATCTTGCATAGCTAACGAAGTTACTCGTTAGGCTACAAGCCTCTTTAGTTCTAAGGAATCATTCATAATGGAACTTTTTGAGAGGAAGCTTTTTTTTTAGTACGTTTTGTATGTGTGCTACCAACGCAGGGACATGTTTCGTTGCTCCTGTAGTATCTATGCCCAAGGTACTAAAAATGGGCGGCTGAAAATCTAGTGCAGAATAGATTATATTGGGAATTCAAAATAAAATGTTTGGGTAATTGTAGCTCCGAATAAATATTTGACACCTGACGCTATGTCTTCGGGTAACACCGATGTTACTTGTGCTTCAGCGACGTCCGATGACTCACAACAGGACGTCTTGCTGCCGAGTACATTATTGTTTTAGAACCAAACTACACTTATAGATAGACCTTTATTTATATCATGTTTACTGATGTTTTTTATACTATGTTATTACAAATGAGATTTGTAGAACTTATTTGTAGTAAGTACGCACGAAAACTTTAGCTGCAAGTGGCAAGCGGGTTTCAAAATACAAGAAAACTATTCGTATTGGAAAACAGAGTCCGCAGGAGATGTTACCAGAGCAGGATAGAGGATAATTTGGACAAGTTCTCAAGTGATTCTGAGTTCGTAGGAAAGGTAGAATGAGGCTGGATGCGGTGATAAGCGGTCCATTACCTAAAGCTTCTTGAAAATCATATTCGTTAATCTGAGATTCGCTTCCCAGTCTAATTTTTTTGCCGCCTGCATGCATGTTTTTCGCCACCCCAGTAATAAAATCGCTTAGGCGGTGAAAAACATGCATGCTCCGGCGATCAAGTTAGACTGGCTTTGTTTCAAGTAAAAAGCAAAAAAGTATTAATAGTGTTCGACTGTAAGAAAATGAAACAAATTGAGGAAGAAAGATCCTGTAAGGTACTGATAGACTAAATGATAGATTCGGATTGAGTGGACACTGAACATTCGTCTTGTTTTCTTATTACTGATTTTATTCATAAAAGTTGGCCAGTGAATTTGGATTTCCACCTTAACGCTCACACATTTGAAGAAAAACTTGGTTATTTTTCCATTCCTTGGTTATTGAAACTTGGTTATATGAAAAAGTTGGTTAATTTTCAATTCCTTTTCAAGAACTTTAAATTAGAGAAGTTGCAAAACACCAAAACACTGGATTAAAAATATACATTCGCAAACACCTTGTGTAACGATAATAATGTAAAGCTATAATGCGTAATTGGTGCAGGCATTGTATTGCATTAGCTTTGTTCATTTGAGTGTTGCAATTTTCGTAGGCGAATATATCATAGCGTCACAATGAAAGAGAGCTTAGGCCGAGTTAATTAATATTTACAAACCTCAAGTATACTCGTATGTTTAGTTTTTATGTTAAACACAGTTTCATAAAACTTGTGCGGAGAGCTGTTGATTGAACTGTATGACACTGATCCAAATAAAAAAATTTTTGGCTCTACCGTGAATTCTCTTGGCTTGTTGAATAGTACTCGGTTGATTGAATTAATGCTGTTATTAGCTCAAGATTTAATAACTGTTATTACCCCTGACTGTGGGTCTTTTTCGGACACACATCATTGGAGAACTACGTGCGAGAATGGGAAATTTCGTCCGAGAATGGAAAATTTCGTACGAGAATGGAAAATTTCGTACGAGAATGGAAAATTTCGTACGAGAATGGAAAATTTCATACGAGAATCGGAAATTTCGTACGAGAATGGAAAATTTCGTACGAGAATGGAAAATTTCGTACGACAATGGAAAATTTCGTACGAGAATCGGAAATTTATTGTGAAAAATGCTCACAAAACAATAACGCTAAAAAATGCAACAAGTTTTGTGACATGGTACTGGGTATAAGGGAATGTAAAGTAAATAAAATGGTATTGCAAGTCTTTGGGGTCTATGTTGTTTTCACTAAAAGTTTCGTTGCAGTTTGACCGCATTTCATTGTAAAGGTGCACCTAATTCACAAGGTGTCAGTGAAGAGATTTGGGTGTTGTGAGCGTTGCCGTGTACGTAAAGTGTTATATTTTAAGGGTCTACAGTTGTGTTGAACTAAAGGATTAACCAAATCAATTCGTGACCGACATTGCTTATTACAGGTCCGCAAGTTTAGCTTCCGAGGGCAGCTTGATGAAAGTCATCTCATATTTGAAATTTTCATATGGTTTAATTTTTCATTTTCATATTGGCAATTAGGTACGGCAATTCCGTAGGTATGACAATTAGAATTATACGAAAATCATATTAATGTCTGCGCGATTTACTGCTCAGATAAATACGCGTAAACTTTCCATCAAAGTCGTGACATGCTTTTCACGTAGCGAGAAACATTTCAATGCAGAGTTTTCTCTCGACGAGCACAAAGCTGCTTACCACGTTAAGAATTCAGCTTTTTCCTAAACTCGTGGGGTAGCTTGTTACCTCTAGGCTGACTTCCAGCTGAACAAGAACAAATGAACAACGCTGAACGTAATGGTTTCCACGTTATTAAAGTGCAGCACAAAGAAATTGGAAGTGCATGGTCTCATTTGAATCTCTCAAAAAAATGGTACGTTGCAAGCTGTAAATGTTCCAATTTCAGGTTTTTAATGGAATGGTGTAGAAAATAATTACATTGTGGGCCGCCAGGCACTCATACGGCGGTGACAGTGCGAAAATAAATGATCCCCATAGAAAGGGAATGTGAGGAAGCCACTGGAGCTTGGGATGCTGTTGCTGAAAATATTGACGCAGTTATTTAAATGCTGACAGCATTAAAAGTTTGTCGGCATCCTGTGCCTAATATATGTGTGCTTATTTCGCGGTTAATATGAGAGTCTATGCAAACAAAGTGTAGAAAGAGTTGCTGGAAGTGACACGAGTTAATTTATATGAAATGGAACTTTTTTATCGTTGAAAGCCCATGTCTTAGGTTTTTATCACAACGAAAGAGTGGGTTGAAGGAAACGGTACACAATAAAACAGTCGGTTGCAAGCAGGAGGCGTTGGTAGAGCCAAGCGAAGGGACGACAGGTACAGCAAATGTAATGGAAGGTGGGATGGAGCGGTGGAAGGTGAGGCATGTGGTACAACTAATGTAATGGAGGCTGGGATGGAGCTAGCGATGAGTTGATGGATTATTTTAGGTTTAAGAGCAGGAGGGACGGCCTACAGAGTTCGCGTCGTAAAGGGAAGGCTGGAAAAGACTCTCACTAAACCACAATCTCGGCTTAGAACCGAACACACTGCTTTTTCTTACGTGATCTTGTACGCTCATTCAGTGTGAGCTGCAACTCATCAATCAAAGAGAGGCCCTGCAGCTAAATATGAGCAACTTACCAATCAAAGAGAAGCCCCACCGGTAAATATGAATAGAAATATTATCAAATTTGGTTCTTAGGAGGCAATAAACACTAGAAATTTGAATTGTGACTTGTTTAAATACTAAGGTCCTCCTCACTCTCAGGAAACACATCCAAGCGACAGTTTGAGAATCTGAAATTCTCCAAAACGCAGAACTCGTCAGTGAAAGGAACTGGGGGATGATGTACAGTGCTCTCTATTCAAACAAATTAAGCAGTTGTGTGTGTTTTGTACGCGTTCTGGCATATTTGTTGTATTAAAATGTTGGATCTTTAATTTCTCCTCTGTTTTGGAAAAAAAACAGCATGCTAGAATATCTGCTGGGGAGCATGCTACAAGAAGGATAGAAGAGAAAAAAATTAATTTGTTTGAACCAAATAGTATAGATTGCAGAAGAACAAATTGTAATTTGGCGAGAGAGAGTAAAGGAACTTTCATTCCATCAACTATTATTTCTATCGAGAATTCGTACCTGAATTTTTTACTGAATTTAAATATTAAATTAGTTAGGAGCACATGCGCTCCCAACTGCATCTTTTGTTGTCTGTAGGGAAACGGCATCCATTTTTGCCTATAATGAAACAAGAAAACTGCACCAGGACTGTTTATGAGTTTAATTGCAATATAAATAGAGCGGAAGTGAAACATTGATTTTCTTTTTTGTTCGGTGTAGCTGAATTGACACCTCAAACAGACACTACAATTACAGTCAAGTTAATGATTGGATTGTTTGAATGACAGAAGAGAAGACTTCACAAGCAAGCCGCTAATTCAAGGCTCACAAGCTCGAGGTTCATCGAATGAATTTTCTAGTGGCACTTGAACGAAGAAGAAGAAGGTGAAGTTCAGAGTTCACGGATTTTCTCGCTCTTTATGTTCAGTATGCGAATTTCACAGAATAAGCAGGAATTTTGTGAATGATATCCGAAAACATTGCCTCACATGCTCTTCTTAGCAACAATATCACTCAAGAGTTTCAAAGATACATGAAACATAGACTTATATTATTTTCTTTCATCATTTGAACGTGAATGAATTTGTTGGTCAAGCGAACCCGCACAATGTCTGTACGGAGCTTCCAAAAAGTTAGAATTATCAAACTATCAATTGAAAATGTTCAGAAACCATTTTAACGCCTACGACTTTCTCTTTGGCGTTAAAGGCAGAGCAGGAAACTTTGAGGGAATAGGCCTCTAGTTCAAGTCCAGTTCGACTATTGCGGCCTTTTTACAAGATCAAAAACAGCTCTTCTGCTGAGTGAAGAAACCAGAGAAGACGGATTGGAGAGGCTATACCGGAAACCTTTTTACTCATTAAGCTCGTACTCGAACTTCACTCACTCCTCTTAGGTCAAGAAGCTGAAAAAAGCTTGAAAAAAGTTATTTTAATTGTGGAGCGATAAAATAGCGTTTTTTAAATGGCAAACAATAAAGTGCCAAACGAAGTGCAGGCGGCTACCTGCCCTTCTCATCCATATTTTATTTAGCTCTCAGATTTATTTTCGAATAGCTGCAGCTCAGAGTTCAGGTGAGTGCAGGTCAACAAAATTTGGTCTGATTTGTGTAATATGTGAACTTATATTAAGGACTTGAAAACTTACTTTGGTGGATGGTCGTCGAAATATAATTTTAAAAATCCCAAAAAAGTTCCAAAATTCGGAACGAATGCTAGGGGTGCGCAGATGATATTAAAGAAGCTACGTCTAGGGTATAATAAAACAAAAATTAAGAAATTGTTACCTCAAGATTTTTGATAAGATGTGAACGTCGCTTAATTTATTACATGAAACGTAGAAATCATTTCGCTATGCCAGCGAGGATTCTATTTTAAGAAAATGTTATTCGAAGTTCACGCTGTTAATTTATTTTCTGGCGAAGCAATTAAATTTGCTGGGACATTAGACTTCAAGTTAGGAGTTTGGAAAAAATTCAATGAGAGTTTAGTGAGATAAATTCAACACGCAAGGGACACTTTGGCTGCAGCAAAGTCGCTGTGAACCTATTTTGTCTGCTCAGTCTTCACGATGAGCATATTTTGCTTCTCAGTCTTCACGACGAGCATATTTTGCTTCTGTCTTCACGACGAGCATATTTTGCTTCTCAGTCTTCACGACGAGCATATTTTGCTTCTCAGTCTTCACGGCGAGCATATTTTGCTTCTCAGTCTTCACGACGAGCATATTTTGCTTCTCAGTCTTCACGACGAGCATATTTTGCTTCTCAGTCTTCACGACGAGCATATTTTGCTTCTCAGTCTTCACGACGAGCATATTTTGCTTCTCAGTCTTCACGACAAGCATATTTTGCTTCTCAGTCTTCACGACGAGCATATTTTTGCGTCTCAGTCTTCACGACGAGCATATTTTGCTTCTCAGTCTTCACGACGAGCTGCTGCGTCTCACATAGTGTAAAAATGGGAAAATTTCGCCCCTACAGGAACGATGAAATTCTAGGATGAATGAAAAAAAAGCCTCTTATGCAAATGTCTCAATTTCTGAACAGCAAATCCTTCATCAGCTACGATAAGAAACGAGAAAAAAGTAGCATTTTTCGATTTGAGGAGGAGCGTGATCCTTGTAATTAGTGCTTTTTGCAGGTGTTTTCTTTGACCAAAAATTTTCAAGCTGAAGATTGCTACCGTGTGTACGTAATATTTATCCACGTTAGTAGAAGCAATTTCCGCTAATGACACATTAGCGACACCACATTAAGGACACAACATTGCTAATGACACATTAGCGACACCACATTAGGGATATAACATCGCTAATGACACATAAGCGACACCACATTAGGGACACAACATCGCTAATGACACATTAGCGACACCACATTAGGAACACAACATCGCTAATGACACATTAGTGACACCACATTAGGGATACAACATCGCTAATGACACATTAGCGACTCCACATTTGGGACACAACATCGCTAATGACACATTAGCGACTCCACATTTGGGACACAACATTACTAATCCCAAATTACACAAATTTTGGAGCTGAGGAATGCTACTGTATGTAACATATCTTGAAGTGAGGAGCAGTAATTTCAGGTAATGGCACATTAGCGACACCTCATTAGTGATACTTCATTTGTGACAACACATTACTGACCCCATATTACTCACACCACTTTAGTGACGTCGCATTAGTATAAATAGAACATACGTTTATTATATCCGAAAGCATAAAATATGGTTTATACTTTAAATTCTTGTATTTGGTATGCGTGAAGTATTGTTTACAATGCGATACAAGCACTTGTGTTAGTACCATAGTCGAGTTACATGTATCATACCAATCTAATTTTTCTGTGCTTTTCTCTCAATCATTTTTTTTTGTTTCAACATGTGGCATGGGTATTACGATACCCATGTGTGAGTATCAAGTAAGGATGTTTAATGTTAAGGTATTTTAAAAGCCAATGTCCAACATTGCATGTTTCTATTTTATTGGACATAAACTGTTTTTCTTCTTTCATTTTTCATTCTAAAGCCACACACACAATACATGCAATTGTACTATCTTACTCGAGCAGCTGGCAAAACAATGTAATAATGTTGAAACAATATTTAATGCTAAAACGCTGTGCTACCAAAACAATATTTGTATGTTATATTCTGTTTGCTGCGGCCCCGCTGCTTAGCACCACGCCATTAGCCGCTACCACTTCGCTTTACATTTTTTACTTTGCGTGGTACGAGTTAAACATTTTCGCCGTGCATTCTGTACTCGCATTACTCTGCAGAACAGGGAAATAACAGTTCCATGCTCTTGGCATCACTCTCATGCCATTCTGCACTGCTGATAAAACAATAAAAGCAGTTTTAGGTTTTTCGCTGCGTCCCAATGCAATGTGGAAAAAATCATCAGTGTTGAGAATACCAGAGTTTTTTGGCAGTGCTGAAAGTAAGACATTGTGAAATGCGTGGTTCAGAATCAACTTTAAATTCGTATTTCTAAGCCGTATTCTCTCCGTTGGCAAAGACAGGGAATCTTTAACATAGCCAAGCACTCAAATTAATATGAAGAGACCATTCTTTAAAAGTATACCAAAGAGGCTTGTCGTATCAATTTGACTATGTAAAGATACTCACGAGAAATCAATCGTTATTGCATGACTTGTAAAACGAATATTCAATGAGCTCTGCACCAAGCTCATTTCCTCAACCCCTCACACGTGTACATAAAAACCGAGACCTGCTTCGATCGCCATGTCAAATTTGCTGATAACATTGGTAATGCTTGGCGCAATTCCTTCGACTGAGCAATTAGATGGAAGAACTCCCACAAACTGTGCAAGAAAGAAGCTGCATTTAAGCCTAGAGTTTCAAGAATGGCCATAACACGAAAAGTTTGCGGTGTGTTTTCGAATGCTAACTTAATCCAGGCGATAGACATTGCGCAGCCGAGCGTGGTCGAAGAAAGCGTTTGTTTTTATGGGAGAAAAGCGAGCGCTGCTGCGAAATTGCCCTTGCCGACAGTCTGAGATGTAAATAATTTCATGAATTCATCAAGAGGCCAGCATTGTTTTCGTTATTAGTGGCCGCATCGCTTCGCCAATCAGCAGAGTTTAGTTTATTCAGGAAGTTTGGCCAGAACTTTTAAAGTAGTTTGCGACCGCGCTGATGAATCAGGATAGATTTTGTTAGCCGCTTTTGAGTGGATCATATTGATAAAAATGATAGCGTTCAACAATTGTTCTGGATTAGCTTAATCGCATTTAAAATACAAAGAATTCGGATAGATTTTCTTAACCGCCCTCTAGTGCATCTTTTGAGCAAAATGATAGCGTTCAATATTTATTCTGGATTAATTCAATTGCATTTAAAATATTGAGTTTGTTATCATCAGCCTAATTTATCACCAATAATTCTTGTGAATGTATAACAAATATTAGTATAAATTAAGTTATAAATATAAACATTATAATTAATCAAAACGGGTTATTGTGAAATGTGTTAAATGACTCATTGTAAATTAAGAGCGCTTAAATAGTGAAGAAATAACGACAAAAAATCCAGAACAATGGAGTCTGCGACCTCTTATTGAACGACCATTTCAATGTTGATCTCAATCTCCAATTGTTTTCTCGGTAGCTCAGGCGAAAATGTCGATCTGAAGGTCAGAGAGTTGGATGAAGAATTACCATAAATGTTTTGCGTTAGTTTTACTGCGGCTGCAACCCTATTCCTAGGATGTGGACGTTGCTTTTTAACGGGAGTCTTTCTTCGGAAATAATATCTTATTTCTCTCATTTGCGCTGTATTACCGTAGGAATACGATACCTTTGTTTCATTACAACTTGTAGCAAGTGGAGACCCGCAGTCTTTCGCTCGTCAAAAAGTCAGTAAACAAGTTGCTTTTCGAAGACTAGTGAACAAAGGACTAAAGTAAGAAAAAACATGCGCTTTTGGTGGCGTATATCTTGCTTGTGAAATTACAATGTCATGCATTGCACTTAAATTATCATATTAAAGATGGATGGCGAGTTTTATGGTCATTCTGTTTTCATCTTCTCCTGCACCTGACGATAATTTAGTGCGCTTCATTCAATGCGATTTTGAAATTAAAGCTTGTTTTATTTTTCGCAATAGGCTTTTGGGGCCCACCTAGGACGCAAGAATTATTTTGTGACTAATTCGTGATACCGTATGCTTTAGAAACCTGCTTAAAAATTTTAGGAAATCGTTGCACCAATCGGTTTCTATTTGTAACACCATGGTATACAATAAGTGGCTCTGGAAGGTCAGAAGCTTAGGGACATCACAAATTTTTTGTTGAATTATCAGCTTGAAACATGTGATCAATTTTACTGATTTAATTTCGAGAATATACAGAACGAAAGTCATGGTTGCAATCAATTTGACTGATATAATTTCAACTATTTACTAACCAAAAGTAATGGTTGCGAGCAATTTCACTGATATAATTTCGATACTATATTGACCAATAGTCATGGTTGTGACCAATATCACTGAAATAATTTCGATAATTTGCTAACCAAAAGTCAAGGTTGTGACCAATTTCACTGATATAATTTGTATAACACACCACCAAATGTCACAGTTGCGAGGGCCGTTTGACAATTTAGTTACCAGAACTTGCATAATTATTCCGGTGATGGAGTGGAGTCCGTAAATTCGAGCACTCAGCGATGAGCGGCACGGCGCAATTGGGTCGCAGCCAATTATTGGCCTCATCGACACTGAAGCATTGTCCGTCTAATGGAAATTTGATTGGGGCTTCGACGACCCTCGACGGGCTGGCCCAGCGCGACCAAGAATTCGACACTACATCACGCGGCAAGTCCAGGCCAATATTTCGGCATAGGCTCGCGCACGTTCCAAATTTTACGAAGATTTTTCAAACTGGCCCGTGATGGGGACTGGATCTAAATTGAAACTGGGACTAATTAAACAAATTCAGGAGATGGGTCAAATGTAATGAATTGTTGGCGTTCCGAGGTGTTCACGCAAGCCTTAACACGTGGACTACGTATTGGGACATATGTGTACCATCTTGTACATTGCTCATTTGCATACCAGCATCAATAAATAGCACATCAATTATTTCGCTTCTTTTTTCAAAATTGATTTTGGCATACGAGGTAAAATATTATCGTGCAGTTATATCCTTCACACTTTTTAGAAAAAGTAAGAATTGATTTGAGCAGTGCATTTGTTTTTTCTATTATTCTACAAAAAACCTAACCGAATCAACTGTAACAACCTCACAAACATAGTTAACCTGTTAAAGTTCAATTAATGGCACTGTTGAACTGTTCTGAATGAGCCGTGTGAATGAAACTCTTCTCATAAGTGTGTGAGTATTTTTTTTAGCTTATCCACGTGAATCTTACCGAATACATTCTCTGATTGCGATGGCCATTTAACTTTTGTACAAGTAACATCAGGAACCTCCATCATTCTTCATAAAAATGTGAACGCTGTGTGAGGAAGAACCAACACCGTTTACCACATTTCTACCTACTGTATGTTCATGAACAACGAGCGTAGAATGCAGAAAATTCCAAAATACATCATACAAACATGGTAATATATATATTACGTTGGGGATTTTATTAGTGATGCCAATTATATTTCAAAGTGAAATACAGAAATGAGTAATATTTTACACTTTCGTTCTTCAGTATGACGCAGAGGAATCAGAACCTGTAAAATGAAGGAAAACCTGTTCGTAATTGAAGTTCATTGCCATGACGTGGAGCTCATTTTATGGAAAATCCGTGACTAGAATAGCTTTTTAGAACAAATAAATTTGCAATTTTATTGACTAAAACGTTTTAAAATGAATGCTACGTGGAACTGTTTAATCCAAGAAGTCATGATGGCATGGCATAGGGTATTATTAGAGTGTATGGTGGAAATTAATATCGTGTTAAATGATTTCTATGTTACTAAAAACAGACTTTACATTTTGTATTTAGGAAAGTTTCAGAAACAAAAAAAATTCCACATTTTTAGGAAGTGCATCTTAATTAAAGGGGATTCACAAACAATATTTTTCACTTGTTCTTCCAACTTTAGATCGTTGCCATCTATCAGAACGCTAAATGGGATTTTTACTCCAAATCCTCACATAATACAACGCCAAAAATTTCTCCGACAAATAATTCCACGTCACGACTGAAGACACGAGAAAATATATGGCTAGATTTTCCTTTGCCGTCAGTTGCCAGAAAAGTTTTGTTTGGTATCTCAGAGTACGCACCAGAAAAAGGCAATAATTCTTGCTTCCTTGCCAGATCAGATGCGATAAATTTGAAGGCAAGACCACACTTGCAGGTGGGTGTTGCACAGAATTCAAGTCACGTAGTTTCATTCAGAAGTTCGTGTTTTATTTGCTCTCTTGAGCGTGAAATCCGACACGCCCTTCCAGGGCACGAAAAAGTTATCAGGGGATCCATACAGCAGCGGCTCATCGCTGGCTGTGGCCGATGCCAAGGGTGCGGGCACATCGAGACCAATCTCGGTGCTGCTGTAGCGCGAGGTCTACCGCCATATATCTACCACCATATATCCATAAACATCCATATCTACCACCATATATTTGGACATCTCAAACTGCACCTGGGTATGCGTATCCAGGTGCCATTTGAGATGTGCAAATGAAGTGTTTATCGCCAAATTAAATGTGTGAAAGTAAGTAATATCCATTAGTAACCTAATCTCGGTGCTACTATAGCGTGAGGTTTACCGCCACATATCGTCTACCCAGGTGCAGTTTGAGATGTACAAATGAAGTGTTTATCGCTAAATTGAATGTTTGGAAGTAAGTAATATCCATTAGTAACCCAACCTAACCTCACTCTTTAGTACTAGCGAGAGGTAGATCTCATGCTACAGTGTGGTAGACCTCACGCTACAGCAGCACCCTAATCTCTAAGTGAAGCGAGGCGTCAAGGTAATAGTAGCTTGCTTTCTTTGTTCTATGTTGTACAGTCATTGTTTCTCGGCGCCTGACCATTTGAACAGAGCTCGGGTGGTGGGTAGGTGCATCAAAGGAGCTTTTGTACGCTTACAAACTGCGATAAATGTAACTTATGACCTCAGTTATGCTTTTAGTAACGCATTCCGTAAAGTAACTTATTGGGGGTGCCTTGGTCTACCGAGACGATACGCGCTGCGCGGTTTAAATTCAAAACGTGCAGACCATGACACTCTAGTCTAATTACAAATAGCTTTCCATCTAAAGCAGCTCTATTATTCGCTTTGATCACTGTGCTGTTCATTATTATTGGCGCCTCGTCCATTTGTGCAGGCCAGTCAATTCTCCCGACACACTTAAACGTGTCAATGTGCTATCACCTGCGCTTGAACAGGCACTGAAATGCGAGTAGCGTCTTACAAAAACGTCCGAATTTTCCTTTCAAGTGCGGATGCGAGATTATAAAACAATGTACTGTAACGGTTTTGAGTTGCCCTTTATTTCAAGGCTCATAAACTGAAACTCATTTAAATTAGTTAAACATCTTACAGCGATGTTCAGTTTGTGCATTTGTTTTACTGTTCTGAATGACCCCTCCGAAGAAACTGGAAGTAAACTGAACGCTCACGACTGATGTACAATTGTACTCAGTTTACAGGAATTGTGAGAACGAAAAGTAAATAATTGCTAATACAAACAAGAATATAAAATGAGCTTTACTAGGTCCATTAAAAACAGTCAGCGATGGCTGAATCGATATAAAATTCTACAACAGAAAAAATACTTTCAGAATTTCAGGAAGCCCGAAAACTACTATTCTGAAAAGTGCACATTCATTAACAAGCCCAACTTAGTCTAGATCAAGAGGTTCTCTACCAAGAGTAAATTTACCCCTGATTGAGGTAAATTTCGGCCTTATGTACGTAATAAATGCAGCCAAGGGAGTCAATGATAGAGGAAGGGTTGAGAATGGCTGGTCTAGATGAACAAAACAATGCGCGGCTCTCGAAAAACATATAAATTAATTAATATATAAATTACATAATATACGCAAACTTACAGTAGCTGCGGCTCTCTCAATCAATGCGTATAACCGAAGTGGCTCGCCTGTAAAAGTTAGTGAATAACACTGCTCTAGGAGCTGGAGACCATAGCACTGCCGAGAAGAAGTGCGAGTGCGGGGGCACACAGAGCAATTTCACTTTTGCAGCGCCGTCTGGTGGGCAAAGCCATCAGTCTCAGAGTCAGGCTTTTTGCACCTCTAGTGGCCGTTAAATCAGCCTCTGAAAAGAAACTTTTCTTCCATAACGCTTGCTTTCTTCACTAACGGGTGAAACCATGAAGTGCCGCGATAAAGTTGGGCTGTTTTGTTTCTCAGAAATTACCCTGGGTAAGAAGAATATACATCACAGTGAAGCATGCATCCGCGTTACGGGAATTGTTGTAGCAGCTGGTTAACTTTTGCACGAAAAATATCTTTAATTATTGAGGGTTTTTTTAGTCAAATGTTTGTTTCATACACTGCTAATAATTTTCAGTTAACTTTTGCGTGAAAAATTTCCTTAAATAATGAGGACATTTTTTGGTTAAACATTTGTTTCATACACTGTTAACAATTTTCAGTTAAATTTTTGCGCAAAAAATAGCTTTAATTATTGAGGGTATTTTTGGTCAGACGTTTGTTTCATAGGGTTAATAATTTTAATTTTTTTTTGTCTAAGAAACGATTTTTTTTTTTAGCAGGACATTGCAGAAATTTAAATTCATTTATCGACCCTTATCGTTTTAAAAAATTTGTCGTCTTCTATTCAAAGAAAATGAAATTAACTAAGGGATGTGTCCCAATGAAATACAACACGTTTATTGGTGAATACTGTTTCAAGTGTCTGTCTTCTATTTTGACTTCGATCTCAAAGGAGGTCTCTTCAATAGGAGAGTGGAGAACTAAACTATAACAAATGCAGCGGTAAATCGAATTTTTACACCTGTCGAAAATGTTTTTATGCCCTTGTGCTTGAAGAAATTGTATTCATAACTTCTGTAATCCTTTTCCATGATGAATTATTCCTCGGTATCGATGAGACTGATTCCTAAAGTAAAAACCGCTAAAGAAAGACAATTTAAGTTTGTAATTTCTCTTTTGAGGATTCAATTTGTGGACAATCTGTTTCAACGTTCAATTTACATTCTGCTATTTAATGTGTGTACCACATCCCCATATACTATTATTTAAATTCATTTATTCGTTTAGATGGATATCAAATTTCAGAGAAATGGTTTTCATGTGCAATCTCTTCCAACGCCTTACTACATTCTGCTTCTTGATGTGTGTACCACATGCCCATTAACTGTTTTTTAAATTGATTTATTTATTACTATGGAGAAATCATTCGCTTTGCCTGCCACAGACAACACCGAGATTTGGTACAAGCTTTGCAGAGGCTGCAATGATGCCTATGTTTCAACCAACCGCTTAGCAGTTCATCAATTCATTGGAGGCAATGTGGATTTAATTCTTTTCCCATACATCAATAAGGAAGTTCATGGCAACATTCTCTGAATGGTAACCAAGCTTTCGTCCCAAGTTCTGACTTTATCCAGTTGAACTGTTCATTTCTGATCGGCTGCCAAATCGGCGTACTATAAAACACACAGGCCAAAATATTTTTAATTTATGGTCCCTAAAATACCAATATGATATTGAAAAAGATACTCTGAACGCTTCATCAAATTATTTCATTTTTCCCAGTTTGAAATTCATAAGCGGAAATATAATTTTCATCCTTTCAACAGCGGCTCTCTTACAATGTGCATGTCTCTAGACTTGAAATCAAAATAAAATTCAGTTCGTCTCAACCCAATACTTCTCTCTAGCTGCGATGTTTCTCACGCGTAGATAGCAGAGTTTCGATTTACTGTCGATGTTGACCAAAAAAGAATAATTTAAGGCTCGACACAGATGATCTCACTGTTGTGTGATAAAACAAATGAATGAATCTCTTCCTGTTTCCATGTTCTTTAAGAAAAAAACTGAATTGAGGTTAAAAGGCTGAAAATTATTTTTAGTGAATGAAGTGCACATTGTAGAAGACAAATTTCGGTGTCTTGGATGTGTGTTGAATATTCAAACTGAACTGCCGCATCCAAACTGATTGCCAGCGAATCCGAATATTTTACTAACGGCTAAGCCTCGCGCTCAAACACGTAACCTCTACTTTTAGGAGATGTAGACTTGTCGCTTCCACAGCTGTCGACCAGCTGTGCCCTTTATTGCAAGCTGTTTGGTCTCTTTAACAAGACGAAATGGCTGTAACTTAAATTTGGGCTTAGGCGAATTCAGCCATGATGCCATTATTCGGAACTCACACCAAACCTAAAACGGAGGGAAGACATGGGAAGTCATCGGGTAACTAACTCTGGTGGACCGATAAATCCAGAGCATGATAAGAGTGACAACTCTTCTTTTTATAATTAATTCGAGCCATTAACCGTAGGCATTTCATTTCTGCTGGATAATTGCAATGAAAGGCCTTGACTGACATATCCAGAGTATGATAAGTGTGACAACTCTAATTTTATTGTTACCATAATTCTACCCATTAACAGTAGCTATTTCATTTCTGACGGAAAATTGCACTATTGACTGACAAATCGAGAGCATGATAAGAGTGACAACTCGGCTGTTTGGCGCCACAGACGACGTCGAGCAGAGCAAATATTGTTTCGGCGAATGAAGGTTGCATCGCCTGTGACGCTGAATCACGGATATTGGCCGCCATGCTTTGAAAATGTGATTGAAAAAAAAGAGATCAAAGAACCTGGAATTTCTACTTTTGACAATAGGACAGTTACATGAACAACACTGTTTTGAAGAAAAGTGGAAGATTTTCATCGAAGACCTTGGAACTTCTACTTTTGACAATAGGACAGTTACATGAACAACACTGTTTTGAAGAAAAGTGGAAGATTTTCATCGAAGACCTTGGAACTTCTACTTTTGACAATGGGACAGTTACATGAACAACACTGTTTTGAAGAAAAGTGGAAGATTTTCATCGAAGACCTTGGAACTTCTACTTTTGACAATGGGACAGTTACATGAACAACACTCTTTAGATGAAAAGTGGAAGATTTTCATTGAAGAACCCGTAACTTTCGCTTTTGGCAATATGATAGTTATATGAACAACACTCTTTTGAAGAAAAATGGAAGGTTTCCTAGCTGCTAAGATGGTTGCTACCATACTTTTATTGAATTTAAATCGTTGGTTACATCAAATACATAAAGAGAAAAAAAGTGAAAAATTAAAAACAGCTCATGTTACGGTAGTGTTATGTCTTATCGCCTAATGAGCATCGCAGAAAAAAAGATTTGAAGGGTTTTCGGTCGAAAAATTAGGCTTACTTTCGAATTAGGCTAACAATATTAAAAACAATAGGCTACCGTAAAGCGAGGGTCGTATCAGAGTTATTGATCCATGTGGCGCACGTTTCGGTCAAAGTGTTAAATTCATTTACTGTGGGTAGCCTTAAACTGATACTCGATTTTTGATCCATTTTCTTCCGCCTCCTCACATTGAGCATCAGTTTGCCCGCGAAAATTAACAAACTTGAGGCAAACCTCGGTATTCCTATATCAAACATTGCGACTGCGAAATTCAGTGACAGGTCCATAATCGTTTTCTTTGAAATACAGCCAACTCCATAGCCTAAAATCATTTCGCGTTTTTTTATCCAGCTCACAACTTCAGTTCAACCCCTGCACTCCTCGGTATTAAGATCCAGATAATAAAAGATAGTGAGGGCTACGAAGCTCAGGGCATAATCGCAGAGTTACTTCAGAGCTCAGAGGGGCAGAGTGGCGGGTACAGCCCTCGTAATTGTGGTGATAGCGGCCCACTGCATGACTTTGACAGGATAACTCAACATTGCTGAGGAAAAGAAATTTTGTAACGCTCTTTTCGCATGACCTTCTACCGCAGGAGACCGTTACTATGTGACCTGGAGCTCACGTGACGGTGTTTTCTTAATGAAATTAACCTGTCTCGTTCAATGTTGAGCTGATCTCTTTGACTTTAGCTCAGTGGTTCTTAACCTGGGTTCGATCGAACCGCAGGGGTTCAATGAGTCAGTTTCAGGGGTTCGGCATGGTGCAGTTTCTGCACTAATACAGTGTGTAGTTATATACATATGTTTTGAATTAGAATAAAAAACACGTTTTGTTTTTCAAACTACGAAGGGTTCGATGAATGCATGTTGGGAATTTGTGGGATTCAGAACCTCCAACGAGGTTAAGAACCACTGCTTTAGCCTTTGTTTATCGTTGCATAAATTTTGTTTGAGCTAAGTTGATGATTCTCCTATCAGATGATTAGAATCTTGAACAACAATTCACAGTTGAATGTGTACATTTTTGTTTTTTGAAATTTTTATTGGTTTTTCGTTAACCTGAAAAAACAAGAAGTAAAATTAGTGTTATTTTTAATATAGCTGCTTGAATGTTTTTGACTGCTACGAGTTCGGAATGAATGAAAGGAAATTCAATAACATCCACCACCATATTGGTGGTTATCAAGCGCGCTGAAGAATGGGACTTGGAAATATTTCCATAAGAACTTGAAAATATTATCATTAACACTTGACAATATATCCATTAGAACTTGAATAAATTATCATTAGAACTTGAATCTATTTCCATTAGAACTCGAAAATACTTTCATTAGAACTCGAAAATGTTTCCATTAGAATCACTCCCGTTAGAACTCCTATTCTTCACTGCATTTTGTGATTTTAACGAGCCTGATTTCTCGATGATTTAAGTATATAAACTACACAAACATCCAAATTGTGTCGCATTCAGGCTGCTCTGTTTGCAACTTGTACACCAGGGCTTCTCAATCGGGGGCACATGTACCCCTAGAGGTCACACTTCATTTGTTAAAGTGTACAATATATATTTACATACAACCGTATCCGTATGTATAATCATTAATCATTGAGTGTATTTTATAGTTTCTTATCATGTACATGAATATACACCATTAAGCTAAGAGGGTACACGACAATAGAAAGGTTGAGAAGCCTAGTTTTACACAGTCACACGCAAGAACATTTTCAGCGGCTAGTTTTCTTGATGGTTATTGCGATTAAAAACATATAACGATAAAATCTATATTAAAATTCTGCTATCAGAATCTATTCCATTTCATCTGGAAAATTCTACCATTAAAAGCAGAATTCCCTAGTTGATTCTCTGAATTTGGTGTTCGAAGGTATTGCGGAAAAGAAGAGTTTTCGTTTAATCAAGATTTAATTGGAGGTCAAGAACTCGAAAGGACATCGGCACAATCCTCTTTAGTTCCCGAAGGCGGAATTGGTTCCTACTCTGGTAATAGACCTCATCATTCGGATAAAATTTACATTTGCTTACTTCACTACTAGCATTGTTTGCCCTTGGTAGAACAGAGGAAGAATAAGAAGCAAGCTGGATATTTGTTGCCGCTTTCATGGCCTCTACGCCAGGGGTTCTCAAACTTTTTTCAACCAAGGACCACTTTTATTACACAAAAATATGCTGAGGACCTCCTCAAATGTTTTCCTCTCAGGAATATATATTTATATTTATTGTACGCACTGTTTCATAATATCAACAGTCAAGGAAAGCTGTACATAAATACCTTAACTGCATACACTGTTGAATTCGTCAAATTTGGCAGACCGACCCCTATCAAAGTGCCACAGACCTCTGGGGATTCTCGGACCTCCCTTTGAGAACCCCTGCTTTAACCCAGTCTAACTTTTTCGCCACCTGCATGCATATTTTTCGCCGCCCAAGCAATTTAAGCGGTTAAATCACTTAGGCAGCGAAAAACATGTATGCAGGCGGTGAAAAAGTTAGACCGAGAAGCAACTCCGCGTCTTCGCCAAGCGAGGAATTTAAGAATAGATTCCCTTTCTGAGCTACCCACGTGCCAAGAGTGAATTGAGCTGGAAGCGAAAGTAATTCCCAAAGAGCTATTTTCATATTTTTCCGAGGATAGAGTCAATACTTTCAAAAGAGTTTTCAGAGAAATATCCTTTATTTCAAACGCCAGCTGCGGACTGCTGAAAATTTCATTTGGAATACTAAATGAATTTCAAAAGAAATTTTAAATAGAAATACAGTACAGTCGTATTTCGCTGACAGACTGCATGAGAGCTGCGGATTTCATGCGAGATAATTCTTTTTTAGTTACAGGCCACGTTTTTTAATGCAAATAATTTCAAAATTATAACCAGACTGCCATGTGAGATCCGTAAAGAAAAAAAAACAATTTTAAAATCAAATTTTGTAGTCAAGAAACCACTGAATGCAAGCCAAATAGAAAATATTTTCTGTTCGTAAATAAGATACCATGTTACTAGTCAAAGGATAGGGACAGACGTCCCAGTAGAAATATTTGCTTGGTATTTTTAGAATGAGGTAGTGAGCTTGAGCACTAGACTCTGTGCACACTTTTTATTAAAAACGATACATTTTTCTTTTCCCACATAGTTCATTTGAACGTTGCTGGTATCAAGTCTTTCTGCGCGTCATTCCGCAGGGATGCAAAATGTTCGAACGTTGATTTTTTGAGAGCATGTATAGAAACTAGTTAAAAACTTTCTATGTTGTTGATCACATCATTGTTTTTGAGATGGTGAAATACCATGTTTGCGTAAAATAATTTACGCAATGCGTGATTCTAAAATAAACATAAAGAAGTAAAACGACATACAGTAAAATGTTTTGAGAAGTCACCACCGAGAATTCTCGGTTTAAGCGAGAGAAAGAGGAAGATCGTATACAGCATTCACATCAAAAAAAGCACTACGGGTACAATAACTAGTAAAATAGAACATTTCAAGCGTTCGCTCAACATCAGCAACAACAGTAAAGATAGAAAGTTTTTTTTTTGAACGACAAAGTGAACTACATAGAATAACGAACTCAGACAAAATACGGAAGAACCATAAAATCATGAAGTATTCTAACGGCGTCTTGAAGTTATATACAAGTGAACATATTGAAAAACCGTAGTGACTAGTGTAGGGTGTGTTACCCTACAGGAATTTTCACTCACTTAAATATTGAATCAGTGCTGTAGATAAGCTAAGAGTTGTGAGGACAATTTCACTTGCAGCACAAAGCTCCGATATGAACTACTTTTATCCAGAGCCCATGCGAGGTTCGTATCAAGAAAACGTTTTATTCTGCAACAAATATTGCGTTTTATCAGGAAAAACATCGAGCTTCACTCGACGAAAGTAAAATTTTTCCGGCTTGTTTTATCTCACAAGTGAAGTAATGGCATTAGTGCCTGAGGGCGTTTGATGTTTTTATGCTCCACAGCTGTCAAGGACACTCACTGAATATGGGTAAAGCTACACAAGCATGGTGAAATGCATGGACGCTCTATCTCGCCCTCTTGAGCTCAGGAGCGGGCTGTTCTCGTCGAGTCTTATTTCGGAATGATAACATGGAACGATCGTGCTCGAGTTGTTGCGCTCCGGAAAGCCGCCATCTTGTCAACGTGTGCCGGGAATTCCAAATCTTCATTCCAGGCTGACAATACTCGTTGTTGCGAGTCCTACAGAAGGGTATGGAGCGCTGCTTGAGCATCTCAGGTACGAGTTCTACATGAAACCTTATTGAGGCCACGTGCATTGCTTGCTGTCTGCTGAAATATCGTGATGCTGAAATCATGTTTGCTGAAGAAGTGAAGAAGAATTTGTAGTTGAAAAGAAGCGCTTACTCAGCGTTTGCTCTTACGCCAGGAGTCTGAGTGCTTGTTCCAGACGTCTTTGACCATCTTTCTTCTATTTCAAGAGTTTTTGAGTACCTAAGCCAGAAGTTTTTGAGTAATTGTTCAAAGAGTCTTTGGCAATCTGCTTTAAAATTTTTTGAGTACCTCTTTTAGGATATTTTAAGTATATACTCCAGAAATTTTTGAGTAAATTTCCTGAACTTTTTAGGTATATGTTCTAATAGTTTTTGAGAAAATATTCCACGATTTTGAGTTCTTATTCCAGGGTTCTTTTAGAACTTATTTCAGACGTCTATAAGTACTTATTCCAAGAGTTTTTCTTCGTACTTATTCTCTGAGTTCTGAGAATCTATTCAGTGAGTCTTTGAGCACCTGAATTGTTTTGAAGAGAGCTCTAGTTGGTCGAGTATGAGAAAATACGAAGATATTTGCCAAAATAGTGAAATTGTTAGTAAAAAATGCTTGTAAACTATGCCTAAACTTCCTCCTGGTTAAGTCGATACGAAATAATTAAATAATTATTTATATGTAAAATATATGAAAAAAATATAATTGTTATTTGCTACTGAGCACAACGTGTGGAAGAAATAAATATGTTGGATAAGTTGGAATCCTATTCCGTTGAAATAAACACTGTCAAAAACTGGACATTCCCTCGCACAGAAATTTGTTTGTTTTTCCCACAAAATCGGAGGGTGGGAATAAAAAATTTAAGGGGCAAATCGGAATAGAAAGCCTCAACACGAAATCATTTCTGACAAATAAGTTCTGAAGCAAAACTCAGTCACGTTGGTTTCACCCCTGCACTATTTCATCAGTTTTTTTTCTTTTTGACCGAGTGCACTTTATCAAAACTATACACTATAATAATCTAAAAAACAAAATCCTGAAGCATTTACCAAGACGAACAAACAAACATCAAAACTGGTATGGTTTGGAAAGCATCATTTAATATTTTACGTGAAAATGAGTAATTTTATATAAATCTATAGCTTTTTAGCAGCGAGTCATTTCGATGAAAGGATAGCTGCAATACTATTGTTCGAGTTATTTCATATGTAGGCTAAATTTGTGGTATAATTCATATGAAATGCAGTATGAATGTCGCCACAGCAATCCAAATGAGGTTGCATTGTTTATACGAAACACAGCCGCTTCAGCAGTCCTAATGACATTTGACTTGCAAAGTACTCGAATTTATTTCAAATTGAATTAATTATCTTTGGAAAAGTTACACGACAAATGGATTTCGAATTGATGAAGCAACAGAGCACAATGGGCAAATTAGAGCCTACTTCTGCAGCCTGTAGCTAGCAGCTCTCATCTGTACTTCGCAACGAGAAATCAATTTGTATGGAGCAATTTGGCTCTCAATTATTCTTCACAGATTCTTTAGGCTTTGAAAATAACTTCAGCTCCATTTCATCAAGTTACGGAATGTCGAAGTTTACTTCGAAAGGCATACGTGGTTGGACAAGTCATTTTATATGTTTGGTGTCTTTCGCAAGTAAATTAATCTAAATAAGCTCATCGTAACCAGAGAACTTCAGAGTATCTGGAGCTGATAAAATTTCACATAAATTTTACAAATGTGCAGGTATGGACTAAGTTAAGGAAAATGTAATGTAAGTAAGAAAATATAATGTAAGGAAAGTGAAAGTTAAGAAAGTGTACAAGTATGTACAAAGTTAACACGCATCTCTCCCGTTAGTGTTGCACGCATGATGGTGACTATAATTTCATGTTCGTTTGTTTCAATGCGTTACGCCAGAAAATATATCAAACCACATTAAAGTTTGATCGGATCAATCCACCCCAACGGCTGCCTTGTAATTATCTACTCTTTCCTTAATGAATCACTCGACTTACTCACTTAACTACGAGATTTTTCGGCGTAATTTCTCACGCTTTATTTTACGAGAGCATTCAATAAAGCGAATTACCAAACTAGCTTCTGTATATGGCCTAGAGAATGAATTATTTAAGTGCCTCGGAGAATTGCGAGGGAGGGTCTATTCATACCACCGGAAATGTTTACAATTACAATTTCCGCTTAGTGAAATGAACGTGAAAGAATAAAAAGAGTGTGTGGCAGTCTGGAGTTTGGCGTAAATTGTGGGCTCTCGGCCCTCACGCAAAAAATTCGAAGTCTAGTTCTGACGCAAAATGCACTCGAAGAATGAAACACATTTTGCAGAACGCCTTCAATAAATATGTTTAGAAATGCACGCAAACTTCGACCACCTTCGAATTTACGGCATCACCGTGACGGTGAGGAATCTTTCCAAAAAGTGCGACGCTTGAAAACACTTTTCAACTTAATGATTTCCTTGGAAAAAGTGTTTGACAAGGAAAGTTCGTGTCAGCGAGGATTTGCCCGTCGACCAATCTCTGGTAGATTACCTCCATTTCAAAAATTCTTTAAATTCTGAGGTTGACTCCTGCGTCGAACGAGACTCTCATCGATCAGGTGCTCCTCGGACAGGCGAACGGAGTTAGAATTTCAGCGGCACTTGGAATTGGCCGGCACAGTTTCATAAGTCCTGGTCGCGCGTTATAAAAAGGGCTTCAGCGACCATAAAAGTGCCCCGGTCTTATTGTACAGTATTCATGCTTTATTTCTGCATCTACAATTTAATAACTGTAAGAACTTGATGTGGAGCTTAGCATTTTAGTACTCTAAAATTCAGCTGCTTATTGCATTCAAACTCTGTTACGAGGGATTGGAAGTTGAGATCACGATTCCATTCAGCGGACTTAGTGGAATCATGAGCGTTTTATCAGCTCATATCATTTGGCTGGCTCTGTTCTTTTCACTTATGTGAAGTGCTTCTCAGGCGGATGTTATTTACGCCGTGAGAGCTCAAGTAGCCGAATTCGATCAGGAGATCCGGTGCTTTCAAGGCAACTCAGAGGCTCGTAGCTCTGAAACAGCCCTCTGAAGTCGCCGGGATTTGTACTCCCTGAAACTTTCCCTACATTCTCCGGACTTCGCTGGACTCGGTCTCCTCTGTAAATCCTTCTCCGGCCTCTCTGGGAGAGAAAGAGGGTCATCGTCGGCGATAAAAGGAGTAATAGAGCTCCCGTGCAAACATTCAACGAAAAATTCTTCTCAATTTTACGGCGTTTGCGCTCCTCGAGGACCAGTTTTCACGTATTTATGTCTCGTGCTCCGTTGTGATACGAAGGAAAAACTGCGGCCCATGCGTGTCAGGAAGATTCTGTTTTTCATGCAGCGCGGTCGTGCGGAGATTTGCATGCTTTCGAATCGGTTTGATGTACAGGTTTTGCAGATGGTATGCTTTGTGACAAAAGTTACGTTAAAGATATTGCAGAAACGAATGAGTTTAATGGAGTTCGACTGATGACTTAACTTCACAAATGATTCACTAAAAAATGGTGAAGTCGTAAGAACAAAATTAAATTGACTCTAAATCTCTTCAAGACCTGACAAACATTCTCCCTTTTTTTAAATCAAAGTATTGTTTTCTCTTTAAGGTATAGATGAAAAACTGAAGTGACGAGAGGTTTCTCTTTGACAAAATTTGTTGGGAAATTGATGGAGTTTTTATTTATCATAAATATTGGTTTTAAAATAGTAATAAGTGAAGAACATTTGTGAATTATTTTACTCAAAAGAGACTCTTAGAAACAAATATTTCGCTTTGGGTTCTTTAGACGTGACTTTGTTCAGAGTAGCGATATCAATTCTGCGTGTAGCTTGTATTCGAAGAATAGAACAACTCCTACACAAAGGGAGTTGTGTCTCATGCAATAATCCAACAAGAAATCATGGAGCGCATTTTGTTCTTTCCCGAGACTGGCACTTAAAATTTATTCCCGGTGACACATTTTCAAGTCGGAGTTCTTCATCACCGCGGGGGGTGATTCAATTTCGGAAATTTGTCGCTGCCTCAGGCGAGGGAATATTATTTCCCAAAGACTGTACGGAATTATAACGCCCATTGCTCCTAATTACAGAAGTCCCGGAGACCATGCAGCCTCCCTCGGTCTACTGGAATCTCTCCCCCAAATGGGCCGTGGCGGACGCTTGATAGAGCACGGGGCTTCCGAGCAAAAGCTTTTCCGAGCTTTGAGGAACCAGAACACTAGGCCTCGGAACTGCGATCCACTGCAGTGAGTGCCTTTTGTAGCATACGAACGCTGGAGTACTTGAATTTCTGGTAAAAACACGCTTGGGCTTGCAGCTCATTGACCTAATTGTCGCTGGCAAGCTTAACTATCGTCGGGATCGACCACTGCAGTACTTGTTAATGAACAACGGGCAAGTCAGAGGAACAGTTGTGTCTCGATAGAAAAAGCCACTGAAGAACATGATGTTCGAACCACCGCAGGGTCACAGAAATACACGAGTTTTGTGTAATAAGTCCATCGAAAAACGAAACGCGGGTGAAAAAGGCCTTATTTCTAGTATTAGTACCGAAAATTTTTAACTCATAAATGTTTCTGTAACTAACACCATTGACTGATGGTTGCTTCTGTATTAAATATTGATACTGGGCATGCAGACTCGAGTAGAAAACTGGAGACAGGGCATGCAGACTCGGGTAGAATGCTGGATACTGGGCATGTAGGTTCGAGTGGAATGATGGATACTAGACATGCAGACTCGAGTAGAATACTGGATACTGAGCATGCAGACTCGAGTAGAATACTGGATACTGAGCAGGCAGACTCGAGTAGAGTAAGAAACTCTCTGATAATAAATCGGTAGAATCATTAGCTCTTCTTGTTCAACCCAGTCTAACTTTTTCCCCGCCTGCTTGCATTTTTTTCGATTTAATCGCTCAAATTGTGGTGAAAAACATGCATGCAGGCGGCGAAAAAGTTAGACTGAGAACAATGGTTGTCAAGTCGATGACAAAGACAAATCAACAATTAGACTAAATCCTAAGAGATGCTAAAGCATGATCAGTATAGAAGTTTAAAGGACAGAAACCTAAATCTTCGTTACTCTGAACTCCAGCATAAAAGGATTGATTGATATGTAAGCTTACGTGAAAAAGTTTTTAGAAGACCTGAAGTAATCATAAAAGTAATTGGTTGGATTTGAGAGAAGCTTTTATTTATTAGACCAACTAGAGGCTTTCAATTCGCATTTAAATCTGAATAATATCCAATTCAATATGTGGAGTTACAAAGACAAAAAGTGTGCTTGAGAACCTAAACTTTACACCACACTGTGGCAGCAATGATGATTTCATTATATCTCATATATCTAGGCTATTTGTCGCTAAGCAACAACGAATCTTGAACATCGTCATCGTTATTTCAGCGTAAATTGAGTGTTGTGACCAAATATCTTTGTAATTCTTCTCTCAAGTGTTATGTGACAAAAGTAGGACTGGATATCTTGAATTCACCGACACCCTAGAAACGTAAACTCTTATAGCCGTGAAAATATGCCATCTACGCTACAAAAGAACGCAAAGTTCAAAATTTGCCTGCGTTGTCACGATGCACAACTCACTGCCCCATACAGCATAACTGTAAATTTGTCTGTAACCTTCACTTTAACTTTTTCACCGGGGGAATCTATGGTTTTAGCCGCCCAAATACAGTTTCTGCACCGGGCGGCCAAAATCACAGATGTTCCGGCTATAGAATGAGACTAGGTATCTCATCGCGCTAGTAAATAGTACTCCTTCAACCACTTTAATTAAAGCTTGGTCATTAACGGCGGCAGGCCAATGTGTCGATCATAGCGCTAACTGGTACAGCAGAAATGCTAACTATTATGGCAATCCTGAGGCCGGCCTGCTATAATTGCCACGCTCACATCTGTCACCTGTAGTTGCCATCCTCATATCTGCCAGCTGTAGTTGTCATCCTCAAATCTGTCAGCTGTAGTTGTCATTCTCATATCTGTCAGCTGTAGTTGTCATCCTCAAATCTGTCAGCTGTAGTTGTCATCCTCAAATCTGTCAGCTGTAGTTGTCATCCTCAAATCTGTCAGCTGTAGTTGTCATCCTCAAATCTGTCAGCTGTAGTTGTCATCCTCAAATCTGTCACCTGAAGTTGCCATCCTCATATCTGCCAGC
>JACJUY010000293.1:239328-258217 GCA_014220935.1 Platorchestia sp. MABIK
TGTAGTTGCCATCCTCATATCTGCCAGCTGTAGTTGCCACCTTCAGATCTGTTCAATGGACGCAATAATAAGTGAATCTATATTCCCTCGTACAATTTTCAAAAAAAAAGAACGTGAGAACCACCCTAGATAAATATTTGTTTTCCACACCAACTGGTTTTCATTTACTTCTGTTTGCCAGGAATATTATCCACTCAAAAAATGCTATGTCACTCAGAACTGCACTCCACAGGCCCCGCAGCAAAAGGCAGCTTGAACTTTGCAAAAAAAACGATTCCGAAGCGTTGACGTTCTGTATTTCTTTGGATTAATAAAAGAAATAACGACGCTTTGTTAGTAAACCCAATTTAACCCTTTGCTGTACCATTTAAAAATTGAATGAAAACATTTTACTCTGAAAAGTGTCCTAATATGAAGCGTAAAGTGTAGAGTAAAGTACTTTCATTGGAAATGTTAAATATCAGTAAAAAATGATAAGTTCCTTTTTACATAAATGGCATAGCGCACAAGCGTACTAATTAAACATTTTGCCTGCTTTCAATAATTTTGTTTGTACCATAACTTTCTAAATCTTCATGCGGCACAAGAAAGAGTTAACATCTAAATTGAGCAACTCATCGCATCAGAAAGCAAATGGCAAAAAAAATGCAATTCACATCTAATGCAAAAAATTTAAAGGCGCTGTATTATATTTTTGAAAACTCTACCCGATCTGACCACACCAGCATTCAACTCTCCCACACCTGCTCTCACGGAGGCTAACTTTAGCGCCGCAATGACGTAACTTCCCAATTATATCCGAAAATTACCGCACAATAATTAATAGAAGTCATCGATTATCTGTCAGCAAAGTTTGAGCGTGTTTGTAATTTGCGTTCACGGTGATAATCAAGATGGATTTCTGTATTTGCTTTGCAAGAGAGCACCTCCGAACTCTGAGGCGAATTGTTAAGGTCGAGTTTTTGTCATCACTCGCAGTTTCGCAGAGCACAGAGAAGAGAGCTCAATCTAATCTAATTTGCGTTCATGGTGATTATCAAGAAAGAAAGAAAGCAGTTCATTTCCAATAAAGTTCAAATATGAAATCAAAATGGATTTCTGTATGTGCGTTGCAAGAGAACACCTCAGAACTCAGGGGTGAATTGTTAAGGCCGAGTTTTTGTCATCACTCGCTGTTTCGCAGAGCAACTGCCTACAAGTTTTAAAGAGACCCCTAAGGTTTTTTCATGCAAATACTGAACCGTATCCCGAAATGAGATAAGCCTTTCTGGAAGAACAAAGAAAGGCTCAAAATTGCAAACGAATTGCATGGAAAGTGCCTTTATTTGCAATTGGTAAGATTTGTAAACTTCCACTCGTAAATTATTCCACAGCTCGAATTTGGAGATGAAGGAAAAGCTGCATTAGGAAAAATGCGTAAAATAATTAACGAATGTTTACTCAGAAGGAATGTGTAATAACTTTCTCGTCAAAATGGATTCACGGAGGGGAACTTATTTGACTAAGAATATATTTTCTGGTAAGCAGTCATTCCACGAATGGAAAGGTAAAAGAAGAACTCTAGAAAGTATTCTAATAGTATTCTTCAGCGCTATAGCTTCTATAGAAATTATGTTCCCAAATCCTACTTTTTTGAAAATCCCGCTATTTACAAAAAATCCATCAAAGTTTGCTGATCACGTTGAAGAGTTCAAGTGTTGTTTGAGTGACACGTGCATTAAAGCGGGCACGGTGGCCGTTCTGAACTCACTCGAACGTCCAGCCAACCAGACACGGAGGAACCAACAAAATGAAGGTATGGTGCCAGCTCTCCGGGCTGAAATATTCCATGTGAACTCTCGCTGGAGTACCCTCCTGAGAACTCATACTAAAAACGACAGCCACGGTTTCGTGCAATGTATTTTAGTGGGACACTCGCAGAGTGAAACGAAGTAAAATGACCATTAAACATCGTTATAGTGTGTAGGTGGAAATTGTTTACAATATGAACAAAAATTTGAGATTGAGATAACGCTACGAAAAGCGATCGTGTATAAGCTCATTCAATTGTATTACTTAGCAGTGAATAAATCTGCCCAATTCTGCGGTATTTCTGAAATTATCAACAAAGGAGAACTTATGACATTCCATCCCCTCTTTTCATCAAAAGAACAGTGTTGTTATTTGAATAGAAATTCTCGTTTATACTCCACTTCCGATTTCTTCAGGAATGCCACACCGACGCTGGCGTGCTGCGGGAATGCCAAAACGAAGGAAGCCTCATTGTGGAGTGCTTCATCACGAGCTCCAACTGGAGAAAACTCCTCAATAAAACTTTAGAGAAGAACTCGCGTGCGTTCCATAGATGATTTGGCAATAGCGAGTCTACTTTTTATGTCGAACATCATCGTGAAGCTCACAAGATAGCAATCAATGGAAATTTTCTCCCAAGTTTTGAGAGCGGATCTCGATCTGAGTTTTGAGAGCGGATCTCGATCTGAGTTTTGAGAGCGGATCTCGATCTGTGTGCAAGAAGGTCCGAAAGTTGTGGAAGTTTATTCAGTCCGCTGTTGAGGGAAGAACCAAGTTCTTCTAATTATTTTCTTTGAAGCTTGTCTAAGTTGTTCAAACGAAATGTTTGAAACCTCTCTTGTTTCGTTCCGTAAAACGCGAAAGTGTACTAAGATCACCGTTCGTAAGATTAGGGACTTTAATCAAGGGGTCCGTGGCCCGCAGTTGTGAGGCCTCTTCAGAGCTTCCTTAAAAAATCACGACGTAGGCATCAAGCCCGAAGTTATTCGGGCATTGAACGCTTTTGAAAGGCTTCGAGTTTGCCGAGTTTCAATACTTGAGGCAGTCACAGCCTCGGGGCTCGACAATTATGCTCGTACTCGGCCTTGATGTCGCAGGTTTTTCACTCACGAAACACTACACTCAATATTTTTCTCGACGCTCTGCAAAGATGCTGCGGGATAGGGCTGGGCTCAGTGTACTTTAATGAAGCTGCGCGCATTGTTGAAGGGTATTTACAGTTGGTCTCTCGCAAGACGTTAGGAAATAAAACTTGCTTAGAATGGATTTTTTGCTCTGATATTATTCCTGAATTTTGGGGATACGTTTTGCATCGACGAGGAATTTTTCAATTTTCATTCAATGTGTGGAATATTAAGTGGAGTAATCGTAACGAAATATATAATTTGCTCTTGAAAATAAAGAATTAAAGATAGGTGTCCCTACTTCGTTGCAGTGCCAATTCAATGTAATGAAAGCATTTAATTCATTCTAATTTTGTGACCTTATGCTTAATGAAATTATTCTTACTATTTATCATTTATGCTTTTTTATGCAAAAAAAATTTCAATTAGATTAAAATGAACTTATGAGGTTCTGTACATACAAATATCGAAAGAGGTCACTCACAATAGTTTTACATTTTTTTCCAATTTTTTCCAATTTTTTTTCTACAATATCCAACTAAAGCGACCAAACCATCGTAATATTATTCAGTATTTCATCAGACGCAGACCGTTTTCGGTCAAAAAATATCCCCAATATAGTTGAGTTTCAAACAAAATAACCATTTTCCTTTCGACTGGTGAAGCCAAAAACAGCCTGGTGAAAATTATTCTTCAGTTGGTAAAAGTAAGAAGTTAAATAAAGTGTTTTGATTCATGTTTTCTCAAGCTGAACTGTATATAAATCCGAAAAAAGGCGTGAACTAAAAGCTTGGCTGCTTTGTAAAAATGTGTTTCTTCTTCGAGTGTGCTGGGAAAAAACAAGACCAACAAAGAGCGCATTTATTTATCTGCCATGACGCATGTGCGCACCCACGTGGGAAATTGCAGCGTTTATTCAACTCTTATTCTATGTTTCACATGGAAACTTGCTGGCGACGTTTAAGAAAGAGAAGTAGTGGGTTATAAGTCAACTCTTGCTCTATGTTTCACATGGAAACGAACCGGCGACGTTTAATATTGAAAAGTAGTGACTTATTAGTCATGTTCCTTAATACCATTATGCAAACTGGTCCTTTTGAAACTGGTCTAATCATTTTTCTGCAATAGGGTACTTGAATCGTGATGTACTGGGGACATATGATAAAATGAACTGGTGGTATAGGAGTCATCTTCCTTGATACCATTAGAAATGCAAGCTTCTCCATCAGATACTGATTTCAACGCTTTTCTGCTACAGGCAACTTGAAGCTTGATTGCTGAGTTATTTAAACTAAGGTTCAGTTCGTGAAAGTTACCTAACACCTTGACCAATATCGCTCGTCCGTGTACACTCTAAAAATAATAATAAAGAATTTTAATAATAATAATGGTAATAATAATAATTTTTGCCCACGTAGCCATGGTGGCCAGGAGGCCTTTCTTTTACATACTGAGAAACTTTAATGAAGCATTGTATTCGATTCAGGTCTAGTCATTTGTAACATTGCTCTGTGTTTACACAGTTCGATACAGCACTCTATTCCATAAAGTTTATTTTGCACTCTATTCAGTATAGATTCATAACATTTTACTGTATTCATTCAGGTCGAAACTGCATTCTGTTCAATACAGCCTATTGTATTCTATTCAGGATAGATATACATCATTGCACTGTATTAATTCAGCTCTGCACTCTATTCAATACTGTTAACACTGCACTGTATTCTATTCAGGCCTACACTGAGCCCAACCCACTACAGCTCAAAGTTACATTTCATTAAATTCATCGCAGTGTTTCATTTTAATACACTCAGTTCAACGTGACCCGATGTTCAGTTAAAATCAAGGTTGTACTTTAATGTTTTATTATTTTCTGAAGGGCTAAAACGATAGACTTGATGAACGCTGTAAATCCTTGTTCTTCAAGATTAATTTTCACAGAGTGACTTTCAGTTCTTCTCTTTTAATTTTTTAATAAAAAACATTTCAAAATTGTTATTTGTAAAACATTATACTTTGAATTCCAAACACCAGAGGCAAGTTAGTGTAATGAAAGAAAATGGAAACAATTTAAGGAAATTTATGTTAGAACCTTGTTATCAGTTTGTTTCGAATGTGGTCAGTCTGTTTCAACGCGCTTGATATCTTGTTGTTTATTTATAACTGTTCGTGTACTTACATGTCTCTGTATTGTATAACACCGTTGTGTTAGGTTGATTTCAATAAATGTTATTGCTATTATAATTATTATTATTCTTGTGTGTCCCTTGCTGCACAAATGTCTTCTGCTACGCTGCTTAGAAAAGAACGCAAATTAAAATTTCATGTCAAATTAACGACGATTTTTAGAATTCTACGGTGTTCAATGCAAGTTTTTGTCTATATTCGACTATTAATTTCAAACTGAGACTTGAGTTTGATCGGGCTTGCTCGCAAAATTTGTGAGCCGACCTAAGTGATATTCAATTTGTTTTTAATCTTTAAAAACAAAATGGAAGAACGCTAATTAATTGTCCGACGTTGAATGAAAGTATATTCTTGAAAACTTTCAAAATAAAAGTCTTTCATCGATTAATAAAATTAACGAACGTTGAGAAATAAAAAGTGCATGAAAAAGACGTAAATTTTAGACGGGTGGGAAAATTTTTTGGCTTCTCCTACAAGCTCTGTGTCCGGCCCTGCTTCACCTGATCTTAAACTCACTTGCTTTGCTCTATCTTCCATTTGATGGCTGAGTGAGAGAAAGCGCTAACTAATAATTTCCAATAATTATACGAGTTCGAAATGAGAAAGAAATAAGTTCTAATTTTGCAGTGTAGTAGCAGCACGAAACTAAAAAATATTCTGAATTTACTAAAATATTCTGATTTGTAAGTAGGAATTATTGATTTTATTTAATTCCACGTCGATCAATTAATTAGCGTTCTTCCTTCATGATTTTAAAGATTACATACATAGTGAATATCTGGAGTCTCACATCCTATCAGAATACTAGTCGTGTGAGACCACCAAGTCACATCTTGCCTCCTACATGTCTGGTCCTAATAATGTAATTTGCCATAGGTAACATAACCGATCTTCAGTCTGCTCTTAATCGTTTTATCGAATATTTTGTTAAATATAGTCGATTTGACCTCTATTGTGAAGTACAGCATCAAATATCGAGTCAATTATCTCATTGATCAGTCTAATGCGAAACTAGGTTAAGTGAATTAGGTTAAACATTATTGTACACCTTAGAATAATGTTATGGTAGGATGCCCTAGAAATCGCTGAACTTATTCGGGCCCACAGGTAGCTATACTCAAGTGTGACCATTGTACTAGACTTAAGAAATATTCTACCTCTGTATCACCTGTGGTAAATGAATTGTTTTAAAATTGTTTAAATTGTTTAAAAGTTAAAGCGAACTGACCAGCGAGAAGTTGACGCTGCAGAAGAGTGGACCGACGTCCACGAACTAAATAATTCTCTCTCGAGCTTGCCGCTCACGAATGAATCCTACAGGCTTTATTGACTGAACTTTAAAGCCTACGTAAAAAGTATTTCTTGGTAAACTTCAACCAGGAGGATTTGCGAGCCTTCGTCACTGGTTCACACACAGATGAATTCCTGATGAAATATTGTGCATGTCCTACACCAATTTCATCATTAGCTGAAGTCAAGATATGCAAAAAAGTAACGTGAAAGTGAAGTACTTTCATCGTTCGCCGTGCTAAAGCATAGATGGGATTGAAATTTTTTTGCAAGTCACTCAATATTCAGTTCATGAGCGAACATCAGAGCCTCACCCCGGACTGATGTGCGTCCCAGTCTAACTTTTTGCCGTCTGCATGCATGTTTTTCGCCGCCTAAGCACTTTAATTACTGGGGCGACGAAAAACATGCATGCAGGTGGCGAAAAGTTAGGCTGGGGTTCTGTGCGACCAGAATTAGTGTGGCACAATGTATTTTTCTGTCTCAAGAATTGATTTCATCATCTAAAGTAGGCTTGCCGCTCCGGTTACTGAGTTGAATGTTCGATTTCAGAGTGACTGCGTACGAATTTTCAGCTGCGTGCAGCTTTTGAGGAATTTCATTTTGTTTTATTTAGTTGGAGCTTACCAGCAATCCCTCTAATATTTAGAAAAAAATATTTACTCCATTAAAAATACCTGAAATCAGTGACAAAGCTTTGGTTTTATTGATGTACCTTCATTTAGTTGTACTTGCCAGTAGTTCCTCTAATATTAAGAGAAATAAGTTTTTTACTTAATTTAATCTACCTGAAATCAGTGACAATGCTTCGGTTTTATTGATGTACCTTTTAAAGATCCTGTGTCTAAATGATACAATGTGAAAAAAACTTTGAAGCTCGTCTGCTCACTTTAGCCTTACATTTTAGCAAGAGCAGTATGAGAGCAAGACGGATTTAGTTATCGTGAAAATAAGTCTAAAAATGAAGACAGTGAAAAATTTTAGTGCAAATTGAAATATCAGAAATTTCACGATAGAAAAATTGAAAATTTCTTGCGTCAACAGAAAAATATTACTTCCACGAATGTTTAGGTTTGACGGGTTCAAAAGAAAAGACATAGAAAGAAATATGGCTTATGTGATTCACCTAAAGAGCTTCACGATCCTTGTTACCTCTAGCCTTATTCTTCATCGCTAAAAACACCAAAAAATATATATACCTACACAAAATGATGATACTTCTAGTCAGGCAGCAAATTTTTGGCAAAATAAACGCAAAAAATTCTCAAGAGTCTATCGGCTCTTGCCTCATCTTTGGAGTTCAAAATCCCGTGAACTTGCCCCATTCATGGCCAATTTTTGCCCAATATTTTTCGTAATATTCCCATAAACAAGAAATCGCTGGGGGCAGAGACGACGCAAATTTACGTCCCACAAGCCTCCCATGCATCGCTGCAACCGCATGAAAGATGTATGATCTTGGCCAAGTTTATTGAGTTATTGCTTTGATGTTGATCGCAGTTGGTGCTGTGCAGCAGCTGGCTCCTAAAAACAGCTGGCTTACTCTACACTACACCAAGTTTGCACGCATTTCTCTTCGCTCCGGAAGAAAAAACTCAGTCGTCCGCAGAGGAGCGCTTCGGCGTGCACATGATTGCTCTTCGCCCGGCTCTCGGTGGCTAAGGAATGGGTCGAAAGTGTATCGTGCTGGAGATGAATTTGCCAGGTTCAGCTTCTTTCCCTTCAAGAACACCGTCGCTCTTGTAAAAAATGGCCAATTCAGCGGAGTGATGGAGCCAGTCCTGCATTTTGTGCACAGAATAAACTCGCCTCGAATTCATGCTGGAGATGCGGACGTTGGCATCGCAGAACCCCAAGGCGATGCTAAAGCAGCTCACATCCAAAATTTATCGCTGTACGAGGTTCACCTCTGGGCACTGTGTCGAGAGGTCAAATGAACTCTGATGTATTACATGCGAACAATAATATTGCTTGCTTACTAGCTTGAGTGCCCATTTAGTCTGTGAAGTTTCGAAAGCTTACCAAGGATAGATTAAGACAATGGTGAATATTAGAAACAGAATCCAGTGCGAAAATGGAAACGTGATCAAAATGCCATAAAATACACCCAAGTGACATAAAATCAGTTTTCCATTTGTTTTCAGCTTTGTAACGAGTTAACAAACTGTGTTGATGAATGCTGAGCAGCCATAAATAGCCTTCAAATTTTTATCGCAGTCGTTTATTGCATCAAAAAGCCCGTGCGCATTGCAAGTGTTTAATTGAATGAAAACTCGACGTGCATACTGCATGTTCAATTCCAACAGTATTTACCAGATTAGGACCTAGATTAAGGATAATAAAATTGTCTCTGACTAAAAACTACGATTCGAACTACGGATCATATAGAGGCACAAGCAAAGGATTTAACGGGGAGGCCGAAATAACAGTATTCTAGTCACAAGTTCGGGAATTAACTCGGAAATTTTCTGGCGCAGCGAACAGCGAAATTGCCCGAGGCTTTCACTGGTTTTACACCACGCCAGGAATGCTATGACGCTTCTCATGGCTGCGCATAAATAGTATAATGGTCGCGTTGTGACGCCAAACGAGACTCGATGTTTGTCTTATTCAAAGGCGGAGCACAATGCCAGAGCGGAATTTAATCTGTTGTAAAGCGTTCGTTCGACAAAAATGCTGTTGGGAATTCACGGAGCAAACATGTCTTAGATAAACATGTGAAACTAATTTGAGCTTTGTTTGGTGCCTCGACTCAGAGAAGAAAGAACCTGAAAAAGGTGTTGATCAGAACGTGTTTTACCTGAAATTGTGTAAGTTGGTACTCACGTTCATTTAGTTTCGATTGTAAATATTTCATTGGTTGTAGCAGTTACGGCGTGTACGTTTTCATCCTGTTCTTTTCATTTCACAGCTTGTGAAGCCCATATACACACATGGTCCATATCCGCTTTTCCTACGTTATATTGAGATGATTTCCTTGCATGAAACATCAATGCTGCACAATCAGAATGCTGTTGTATTTCACAAAGTATTGCATGCCTACTTCCAATACTTGCAAATTTTACATTTCATGGCTAAAATTAGCTAATAGTTTCCTACTACAAATGGAAATGACACTTTGAAAACTGAATTTACTGAATTTAAAATCGGTGGGAGATGTAATTTATCGAGTGAAAAATTGCTTGGTGCTAGCGATAAAATAGGGCTTTGTGATTTTTACCCTTTTACTAGATACAATGGTTACATTCTAAGGAGATACCATGGTTAGATTCTAAGGAGATACCACGGTTACATTCTAAGGAGATACCAAGGTTACATTCTAAGGACATACCATGGTTACATTCTAAGTACACACCATGGTTACATTCTAAGGACATACCATGGTTACATTCTAAGGAGATAAATCACATTGTGACCGTTTGCTTTAGCCAGTGATGCAAAATTGGAGAATTTTGTCTGTGCGTTCCCATCAAAAATTTAAATATACCGAAGAAAAATACGAAGGCTGAACTTTTCTCATTTTCTTGTTAAAAAGTAAACTTAAAAATTCAATCATTTTTATTATGATGACAAAACTAGGGAATACAATCATTTTTTCCTGTAAAACTGGTCTTGCCGTCACTGTACATGTAAATTATTGTTGCGTTAAGTTCATGCATCTAACGTAACTTCACCGTGATGGAGGTGCGCCCACTCCCAGTCTAACTTTTTCCCCGGAAAAACGTGCATGCAGGCGGCGAAAAAGTTAGACTGGGCAGTGTTGTATTGTGTACCACGACGCTTATTTATTCTCAGATACACAAATTCACGAATATAGTTGTTGAATAACTCATTGTTTATTCGCAATGCAGTAATGCCGTTCCTCTCGCTACACCATGTCTCATTTAATTTCTTTCTCGACAGTACATCCTCTGCTGATGAATGCGTGAACGCGTCTACAACGTTGTATTGTGCACCATGACTTTCATTAATTTCAAGGTACAAACATTCATATATGTAGTTTGTGAATAATTCATTGTTTCTTCGCAATACAGTGACGCCGTTCCTCTCGCAACAGCATGTCTCGTGTGATTTATTTTCCGACAGCGCATCTGCTGATGAATGCATCGCGTATTGCTGTGTCTGATGAGAGCAATTCAATCACTTAGTGAGATAATTGATCCCTGGGGCGAGCCCTTGCTTTGAAATGACCCCATGCATGATGGTCTCAAGGAGAAAAATGAGCCTTAACGAACCCTGATGTAATGAGAAACAAATTTTTCCGCAAAATTGGCACGGACATGTTCAGGGGACTTTGATCGCTCTTCGTACACAAACCAGTGCAGGGTGTCCACGAGAAATGTATCCATTGATTAGAATATTAGAATGTTAATAATATGTGTGTATAACACCAAACAATAGTTTAATTCTGACTTTTTCTCCTTTTATTCCTTCAAAGTGCAACCGAATAAGCAAGATAAAATAATTCGTATTATAGATAAGTAGAATTAGTGATACGTTTTTCGTGGACACCCTGGACAATGTTTGATTAGTATTAATTTTTTAAACATGTCAATATAGACGCTCAATTTTCGAGGGATGAGTTCCAGAGTATTGTACAGTTTTCAGCTTAGAACTTGCGTTTTGACTACAAAACGAGAATCGTTCATCTTTTGTGCAGACAGAAAGACGAGCAAGCTTAACTAACATGAAAGCCTTCGCAAAGGAACTAATTTAGAAACATCAATGAGGTGCCTAAGTGTCGCGTTAGAAACACAGGTTCTGGCGCTCCCTGAAATGGATAAGCATTTGTATAAACTTCACCAACAGTAAAAAGGAAACTGTTGAGTACTTTGAATTCATTATCGTCAGTGTTTTGTTATGAATAGAATAGTTTTATTCAATTGATAATGAAAGTTATTCATATTTATTTTGTAAGAACATTGTGAAGATTACACTGTTTAGTTTTAATATTTTTCAAAATGCATGTAAAACAAGTAAAAATATAAAGTTGTTGAGATGTAAAAACGCTAAAATTAGAACAACTTTAATAATTGCTTATCATTCCAATAATTGTCTCACAAAGCAAAATTCTCAATTTTAAGACAATCGCAGTTTGCGCTTATATAAGAAAAAATTCAAAACTTACAGTTGAACAAAAGGCTTACATCGAGAAAAGGTTGAACAAAACATATTTAATTTCCTATTGCAACACAGGTGAGTTAAAATTCAAGTCCTCGTCGATCGATGATGTCGCTATCAGGGAAACTAATTAATATTCTGAATCATTGTAACCGGGCAACTTAATACAGGTGTCATTCATAGCTCATGATGACCGACCTGACCAAACAAAGGCCGCTCGCACATCAAACACGAGGCAGGCACCGTGGGTGTCGCGGTGAGACAAGTTGTTCAGCTTTTGAAATATGGTCGCCGGAGCTGAATTATTTCCCATCGATGTGAGCGTGTAGGGATATACAGTGGGACAACAGTTCATCACTAAAAACCTGTCCATTCATTACTTTTACCGTCGAACGCTTCAATTTAATGGTGTATGTCATTTACTTGTTTTAGAGTCTCTTTTGGGTGTGAAAGTTCCAGGGCTTGGTAAATAAATGTGTTCTTGTCAACTTTTTGTGGCCGGATAATCAGTGAGACATCAGTCAGACTGTTCATCACTAAAACCTGTCCATTCATTACTTTTACAGTCGAACGCTTCAATTTAATGGTGCGCATCATTTACTCGTTTTAGAGTCTTTTTTGGGTATGAAAGTTCCAAAGCTTGGTAAAAAATTTGTATTCGAGTCTTGTGAACTTTTTGTGAACGAAAAGGCTTTTGCTGTTTGTTTCGAGGATCTTCCAACATTTCAGGGCGAGCAGCCTCGTAGTTAGTTTTTGATTCGCACTTGAAACCGTGCTGTTTAATGCCGTTGAGCTCTAATGTAAGTGCTAGCCAATTTTTAAACGACAATAAATTTCAAAGGCCTCATGACACAAAACATCTAGTCACCTCGAAGTAAAATTCAGCGACAACGCTCTCATTCTTTCTAAGCCAACTCATGATTTCGAATTTCGTTTCTGCAGTCACTAATAAAATAGGTGAATTGAACTGAAATTGAGATGAAAATAAACCTTTATGAAAACTCAGGGTCGAGCATTTTTGCTACACGTTTCTGACCAGAGAACAGTGCTGGAGAGTGTCTGATTTATCGGAGTTACGTATTCGAGCTCGAAAAAACGCGTTAGTTTTTCCTTCTATTAACAGAGAATACGCACACACATGCGAATACATAGTCTTTAAATTTGCGGATGAACATATCTCAAAACATCTCGTGAAGAATGTCATCGAATGAAGAGCTTTGTGCTTTTGGGCCTTTCATTGGCGATTCCAGTAATGATTCAAGGGTATATTTTTTAACACTATGCCAATGTAGAGAACTGCGTCCGTTTTTGACCTTAATAGCCATGGAGCAACAATAATTACTCCATTTGAAATCTGTTACTCTTTTTATTTAAGACATTTATCATAGTATAACAGGTCTCTAACGTTAGAGTGTAAAAGTTTCATTTATCAGCCTTTATTGATGTCACAACTCAGCTTAATAATTGCGACCGAGTCCTTTCAAGATAACGTTACGTAATGTCACAAAGCAAATTTGCAGCAGGTTCATGAAAGCTTTTATTGATGATCTGCAGCCCGAGCTGCATCCAAACACAGTAGGGGTCCGAGTGTCCTTTGTTATCACCGCTCGTTAGTGCGACGCGTGCAGAGGTCTGCTAAGGAGACGCAAGTTCGTTTTAAGTAGGGGATGACAGCTACAAAAAATTGAAACTATTTTTTTTTGTCCATGTACAGCTCTTAGAAATTGACTCTGCGAAGCACAAATAACCGCTATGAAGAAGAGAAGCTGTATTATTTTTTAAATATAGCTCTAAGAAATTGAGACTGTAGCGCGTAAATGACAGCTAAGATGAATTGAAGCTCTAATATTTTTTTCATATATAGCTCTTAGAAATTGAAAACATAGCGCACAAATGACCGTTGCAAAGAATTAAAACTGTTTTTTCAAATACAGCGTTCAGAAGTTGATCCTGTTCCACCCATTGCTTAAAAGAAGCGGAGCTGTACAATTTTCAATTTTAGCGCTGAGAAAATAATCCTCCCAAAGCATTCAGGAAGTGAAACTTTTTCATTTTCAAGATTGCAACAAGAAAATGATGCTGGATCATAGAGAACAAGTATCTTGAGTGAACAAATTCACGCGCTTGTATAATGTTTTACTGCTAGTCAGCTATGAATGACACCTGTATCAAAGGGCTTTTAAGCAGTTTGAACGTGTGAGAGCGTTGTATTTTACTTTAACTTGCACAGATAAAGCCTTTGATCAATATTCTAATCAGTGGATCCGGTGGATGTTTTACTGGTAGTACACAGTTGCATTTCTGTGGCTGGTCTCGACTGAAGATAACCGCCTCTAAAATTTACACATCGTTCACTAGTTTTTTTCGAGGGGATTTATTGTTATAATTGATCATCTGGAGCACAAAAATTCGTACTTTAGGTTTTGAAATTTATCAGTCGTCATTCGATGAGAAACGCGGTTACACATGTCAGAAACAGCTTATCACTAAACAAATAACAGAAAAAAATTATCACAAAACACATAAAATGTCACTTTGACTGTTTTTTGTTTTTAACCTTTTGAAGACGTCCTCTAACAGGTCAGGATGATTCTGTGAACGGTATATCTTTTCCTCGTATTCTCCATTGTTTTCGTATGAAAAGAATCAGATTTCTGCATCTGTTGTGAGAAAAATTGACAACATTCGATCATTTATTGAAATTTTGTGAAAGAGAAATTGACGCCTTATGAAAATATCGAGCGTTCATCTTTTATTCAAGGGCTACTTTATGGAATTCGCTTACATGAGCCAATAAATGGCTTACAATCAATATGAACGTGTGAAAGCGTTGTATTAATTGACACAGACAAAGTCTTTGATCATTACTTGCCTGGCATCTCGTCTTTTAAAATAACAGATATTTTGTGCGGGAGGTGCGCCATGGGACAAGAAGATGAAACCAGAAATATTCACGGCAAAGATTGTTTCAAAATAACATTCAAAAAATTCCACGAGCGTTCAAACGATCATAAAATCTTTTTATCACACATATGTCGTGACAATTTTGCTAAAGGACTTAATAATCAGGCAGTATTAAACACTGCAATTCAAACTGGAGACTATCAAACACACTTATTTTTAAACCAGAGTGAATCAAACTAATATTCTCTTTAAACCAAAGCCTATTTATCATCATTTAAGCCATAAAAGGCAATATCAAACACTGCGGTTTAAACTGATGACGATTAAACCCGCTCTTTTTAAACCCAGAGTGAATCAAACAAATCTTCTATTTAAACCGGAGCTTAATCATCATCATCCAAGCCGGAGAATGTCTTGGGTTCTGGCTTTTGAACCTGACCATCTCGCACTATTGTTCCTAGCACAAGTGTTCTGAGCGGCAATTAATTAAGTCTGATATAGCAGCCAGGCCCTGTACTCCAGAGTCACAACGAGAGCCACAGGCAAGATCATATGTCAGGGGCCGGCGTATTTGTCAGTGCAGGTCGCACCTCTCGTTGCTTTCTACAATTACATCAAAGCGCTGAAAAATGAGCCAATTGTTGCGACGTGTTCAACCTGTACAATCGCATTTCCTGAACGTGACAGCAAAAATATCATTAACAGGTGGAGAGGGAAACTGGAGTATGTGAAGCGTTCGTTGCAGGCCTTTGCAATTGGATGAGATGCCGCCATTTTAGCGTTGATGAACGTTCATGAATTGAATGAATTCAATTTGAAGATTTGTTCGGTACCTGGGAAATAGAAAGCGTGTCATTTTATTGACTTATTTATGTTAGAGTTCGTTACAGAGCAGCTTGGAGAAAAATAGAAGCAAATTGAAGTGTTTATATCTATACAAGTTTTTTCCTTTTTCACTTCATCTAAATTAAGATTGTCTATCAACCAACCGGCTTGAAAAATTATTTCTGTATGTTTTTCTCAGGTCTTGCCCAAGGTTTTCTTTTTCTGTCTTTTGAATCCAAAGCACAATAACGATGCTATTTACAGACGCGAACCTTTGATAGAAATTGATTTTTCGTCGAGAACTTCATTAGAATTGTCAATCTTTTATTCAATAAGTAAATATGAGGAAACGATTCCAATTGTTCCAAGAAGAACAAAATTTTTTACCGGTGTTTTACTGTTTATTAAAAGGAAGCAAAAAAGTAAGACGCATCCACTCACATCACACCCATTGAACGAGATAATAAAAGGTTTTGATCACAAAGTGTCTAAATTTTCCCAATTTGCAAGTTGGTTTATTTGCGAGGCAAACAAAGTTTAAAATATTACGCTCGATCTAAGCTTCGTTTCTGTTGACTTCATGCAACGCTTGTAAATTTCCCTATATGATTTCCAAGGCTAGGCGATTTTTTTTTTTTGTTCATTGTCCTCTGAAGTATTGGAAGTTCTCTTCTTGTGAGTCCAAGCTAAATCTCTCTCAATGCATCGTTCATCTAGAAAGTCCAATTTAGAAGAAGATCAGGTCAACTTACTCGATCATCAAAAAGTTTGCTTTGTCACATTCACATGGTTGGAAATTATGACTGAGTTCAGAAAATTTTGTAGCCACCATCAAAACGCTGCCTACTGAATAGGCCATTAAAGAAGAGCTTGATACTAGAACAGATACTGCTGCCCGAGAGCTTGCTTCTGTGAGGAACGACCGAAGTTTTTACAAGAGTTGTATACTTTTGGTTGCGCATCGGGTGGGTTATTGTAGCTGTCGGTAAAGTAAGTTTTGAACTTCATTTCTGAGAATTTAATTAACAGGAAACCTCAAACTGACCACCACTCGTTGTTACTTGCCGGTTGTTATTAAGATATTAGAAACATTTATCCGTCTATAAATGATTGTACGCATGATTCATAGCAGTGGGTGGGGTTAAAAATTATAAAATGCCTTACGGATTTGATTGAAAACGTTTTATGCTTGAAGAGAGCAATTTAGACAAAAAATTGCATGAAATATTTTTAAATATTTGGCGAATACTTGAGGTTATGTCTCACAAGTATTGATTGCAAATACGGTATTGAACGCGGAATCGTAGTTTCAGTACCTATCGAATCCTCTAACGGGAAATAGTTTCAGGTAGTTGAAATTTTCCATCAGGGTCAATAAATAAATGAGAATCTTGGCTAGACGATTTTGGCATTTTTTTAAAAGTTTTGGGTCTGCACATGGCATTTTTAATTCATGATGCACGGAACAAATTAATGAAAATTATTTGGCTGCAGCAGCATGGAGAGAAAAAGGACGTTTTTTGAACATTTGCATTTCTTCGTACAGAAAAATCAATGAATCAACGTTCGGAGTTTAAGGAAACAAAGCTCGTTTAAACTACATTAGTTTGGACGAACGCTTTTCCCACTCTGAAATGTTTTTGACATTATCGAAAGAATTCAGCCATTGGAATTTGTTGCAAAATGTATTTCTGAAAATTTCAACAGTTTTGCCTTTGACGCGAACTTTAATTTCAACCATAATTTTTTCATCAAAGTTGAATTTGTTGTCTAACAGCAGGGGAGAAACTTTCTCATTTTTTTTTCCAGCATAATTAAATAAATGTTTTGCTGGAATTAATCCATTAAGAATATGAAGCATTCTGCATATGATTAACACTTTGGTCGCGATGTGAGCCGCCGGTGGTACACAGAGGAAATTTTCATAATATTGCTGACCGACCAGTAGTCACAAACTCAATTTTCATAAGTACTTAATTAATCAAAGCTGAATGAATTTAAAACCCAGTTAATGCTCGCTATTTTAAAAATTGCACACTAATTTACTTTGAACTTGAGTTGAATGTTGAACTTCAGTTTAATCCATCGCAGTCAAAGTGTTTTACAAAACGTATTTCACAAACGGATTTTACAAGCACTCGTGCCGTACGGTATTTAGTTCGCATTCGCGTACCATATGTCGGTGAAAAATGCTCTCACATCGACGCGTTCTGCAAGTTTCACCTGGAAAGGTTTCGAACTCGATGATTTATTGGAGGCAATTCCACGCTGCTCCGCGCATGCAATCCGGACTCGACCTTTGTTGTAATATGGGAAATTACCTTAGCTCCCATTTTTAAGGGGAGACCATACACATGATTTACGTCAATTATTGTGGTATTTTTGTTCGTGTTACGTAGTGCAACGTCGCTTCTATCTCTTTTTGAGCTCACTTTTATTTATTTACTTGTGTTCTGTGTTTATTGTATGGCTTTTGTTCGTTTTTATGTTGTTTTATTTTACAAATTTTTGCTTGTATTCAGTTTTTACTCTGTTGCTTGCGTCCAGCCTCTGTTCGGCTGCATGTGTTCAGCTATTTTTTGCCGCGAATCTTTCATTTTCGTTCTTCTTAAGTAAAAACTGCAGTTCGTAGATAATAAGATTAGGTGAAACTTTTAATCGCTTTTGAGGCATGCATTCTTAGGCATGATCAACTTTTTGAGCCTTCGTAACATTAAAATGGCGTGTTTAATATGTGCTCAAACTAAAAATACTCACTTTTTGATTGAGAGAATTGTCTTAGGACTGCGTGGAAATTTATTCTTTGTTGATATCCAACTCCGGTGAACGTTTTGAGGCGAGTCACCTGTACTCATTGTCAAAGCCACATCTCGAATGCGAAACAGAAAAGACAACGAATGATGACGGCATTACGATAAACACAAAAGTGAAACCAATGTCAGTCACTAAAAATACATGTGACGCAAACAATAGCGTCTATTTAAGATTAGTTCAACTATCTTTTCAATTTGATGAGAAAGAACAATAGAATAAAGTTTAATGAGACAAGAATTCCGTGCGGAAAGAGGGAGATGTGAGTCTACGGCGATACTTCAATGATCTGCACTGAAGGATAAGTCAATGAAATCAACCACGAGGCATTTGCTATATCAATCTAACTGTTAGAAAAGGATTAGACAAGTGCTGCGGTGGCAAGGACTGCAGTTTTTGATGTTCTGACTATAATATATGCTTTAAAAATTGCAATAATTCATACGCGTGTGCAGTGAATATGAAACTCGATTCAGCTACTTACTGTTTAATCCTAGTTTTTAAAATTATATTGATGTAGAAGAGATAGCAAATATCTTCTATAGAGTTAGTTTGATTGGCTTCAGTTTTTAGCATTTATGACGTATCTCGTATTAATCCAAACTAACATTGAACTTTGTTTCCTCCTTTTTGGCATTCTCTCCTTTGTTATTGGAAAAACAACTGACTTGAATTTCTATAGGTCGTAGTGTATGTTTCTTGATTATTTCTGGGAGTTATTGGTATGATTTTCACGTGTTTTACAAAACCGTTATCACGTTCGCTAGTGTTTGATGTAAATGGTGAATAACTACTTTGCGTGAATAATGACATTCCAGCTAAAATAAATCACTGAT
>JACJUY010000294.1:0-26990 GCA_014220935.1 Platorchestia sp. MABIK
TTTCACCCCCTCTCCTCGAAGAAAAAATCTTGATAGAAAGAGTCACCTCACTCTCTCATCTCGATAAAAAATTTTGATGGAAAACTTATGTCCCTCTCTTATCGAGAAAATCCTTACAGAAAAAGTTACGTTCCTCTCCTCTTAATAAATCTAGGAAGCAAAATTTACGTCTTCCTAATCAAATGTTTAGAAGTTAGACTATAGAAAACTCAATATCAGCAATCAAATTATTCTGGAAATTACATTTGATGGAAGACATACACCCAAATGCATTTCACTACCCTTAGACATCAGTTGAACCTGCGATAGAGTATTGGATAGCGATATAACCAAAGTTCGTGCATGGGGAAGGGGAATCAGCTGCAAATAAGAGTTTACAAGGGCTTGCAGCCGATTCCTGGATGAGTTCAAGATTTTTGTGCTGCCTTCGTTTGGTTCATAAATTGTAACATGTTATTAAATTTACTTTACTAGCTTTTCTTGAGCTGTCGCAGACGATATCTGTGCAGGTAAACCTTTTATTTTAAAATATCAGCTCCTGGTACTTCAATATTTATCCATTCTCGCCTCAGCTCTGCATATCCAAATACCAGGAGTACCTATAACATTATACGTATTACTATTCCCAAGTTCTTAATCAATTAAGATGATGATCCGGATATCAGAGTCATCCGAACGTTGCTTTTTGTGCCCAAAATCCTGCCCTGGTGAGTTCCGTCATCCAACGCTTTGGGAAGTTGCAATTAGCAGTGAAATCGTGTCATTTTGAAGTAGTTATTTGTTTAATTTCAAAATGGTTTCGGATAAAAAAGCTTTAGTGAGAGTAGCAGCATAACTCACGTATTTGAGCCATGGAAACCAAATCGAGGAAACTATCATCGTCTCTTAGCTAGATGAAATATTAAACCAGGATTTTAACGGAGATCATTTGATGTTGTGTTTATTCTTTTCAAAAACATCAGAGATTCTGAGCAGTTCTTTCAATTTTTCAACCGGTGTTATGAGAATGTTAAATTCACTTGTGAACTAGAAATGAATAATGATTTGTCGTTTTTGGATGTGAAAGTTACAAGAGCTGAGAATAAATTTATGACTTCAGTGTTTCGAAAAGCAACTTTTACAGGATTGGGAGTGAACATTTTAGCAATATTTTGAATAAATTTAAAATTCCAGGCTTAGTAACGTTAATTCACAGAGCTTTTGAAATATCTTCTGCTCACCAATTGTTCCATCTGGAAATGAATTATTTGCAAACAATTTTTTTTCGAGTAAATTACCTGAAGAATGTTTTTGCCAAAAAGTTCTTACCGTGCTGAAGTTGAGCTTATATTTTCATTTACTGTTTATAGGAACCCGTGCAGAGAAAATGAAACTTGAAATATTGTCAATAATTCAAAAGTTTTTTTCACAAATCAATCGTTACGTGTACTTCAAAAACGATAGGAAAATCGGGTCTTCGTTTAAGCGAAAGGATATTCCAGATGTGATGTTGCGCACCTCAGTGGTGTATCAATATACGTGTGACCGCTGCGAGCGATCTTACATTGGTAGCACTGGGCTCCAATTATTTGTGAGGTGTGCACAACACAGGGGAGTCTCCTTCCGTACGGGAAATAGTCTGACTAAGCCATGTGACTCGTCTATAAGAGAACATTGTTTGAATAACGACCATTTCTTTAAAAACACGAATTTTAAAATTTTGGATTCAAACCCAAATTTATCTGATCTCTGCATTTTAGAATCGATGTACATTTTGAAAAACCGTCAAGCATAAATGAATGTGACACTGCGGTTACACTTTCTATTGTTTGTTAAATTATTTTATTGGTTTTATTTCACTATTGTCGTTTCTTTGTTTAATGTCGATATTTGATATGTTGGTTTATTCAGAAAACTAGAGTTCAGAAATAGTTTTTAATTTTTTGACATATTGTTTTTCAGAACACTGAGGACGGATTTTTTATGATCCGAAACGTTTGTTTTTTTATGATGATTTTCTTAGCTACGTTGGATTTCCATTTTATCCTTAACGTGTCTTAGCTGTGATGGGTTTTACAATTGCATGATCCCCACATACGCACCTGTCTATGATCATATTGCTTTGAAAATAAATGTGGTCCAGGTTGTCTAACACTCCTGTGAAGCATGGATTTGCAAGTTGTCGCTGGCGTTATTGATGTTCATAATAGAGTGCTACCCTTCGATAACCATCACGCTACCTACTACCTTGGAATGAACAAATTACAAATCATATCATAGGATGAATTTCATATAAATTACGGATGGTTTATCTATCTTGTGAATGATTAATCGAATATTGGAACACCAATAAGAAAGTGTCGATGACGAAGATAATACATGATCATGAGATACGAACAGAGCGCACCTCGTCGATCCCATTCATGAAATAATATCAAAAGAAAATCTCATGTTGATCCCCCATTATTGGGAAAAAATTAACACGTAGAGATGGTGCTACAACCGGGTCAAGAAATTACAACTTAAATAGATCCTCAACAATTGGTGCCATAGCTGTGGGATTGAAAATATCCGCCTAAAAAAGCCACCAATGTCGAAGCAGTGGAAAACAAACGTTCAATTAGGCGTCTAACTCATCACCACCATGCCTATGATCCACGGCTGCCAACTTAATGTGTTCAACATGTGTCCAAACTCATGCGTGGAAGAATTGTGAAGCAAACGGAAAGTGAATGAAATGAAAGAAGCAATTTTTTCGAACGTGCCAATGTTGTCGTTTGTCTCCCGAATGGGAGAAAACCTCTCTATCTTCTTTTTTAGCTTATCTGCAAAGAACAAGTTGGATAGGAGATTAAAACTCTGTAAATTGTCAATTCATTATTAGAAAATTTGCGCAAAAGCAGAGCTACTAATAATAGAGGATAATTAAGATATGTGAAGAAGCAGGGTATTAAATTAATACCAAATTGCGCTTGACTCTAGTAACGTGGAGTGCAAGAAACTGAATCAAAGGAGCATGGAACAGGTTGAAAGAAACACTGCAGAAAGGAGTTAAAAAACATAAATGAATTACCTCTCATTTGAAAAGACTGTGAGACCAAAAGAGGGAACCTGGGGAGTTTCAGGATCTTCATACGCATGTTTTAATTCAACTTACAAATGTAAAATAATAAATGCTATACTCGTATTGGCAGCACATATAAACACACGAAGCTAGAGTAACTTAAATTGATTTGAGTAGAATAGGAAATGGATATTTACAAAAGCCGGTTTGAAAAATAAAGAAGTAAATAATAAATTTCAAATTAGAAATGTGAGGCAGAAGGAAAATATTTTTCGGTATTTTAATTTGAATGAGAAAATGGAATAGAATCAATATCCATAACTCAAAAGTCAAATAAGAATTCCAAACACCGAATGAAAGACGAAGCAAATCAAACAAGATAAATTATGAACTGAGCATCAACCCACCTAATATAAGCTAAACATGCACGTACTGTATGTAGGTTACACTGCATTTTAAAATCACTCACGTGGACCTACAGTACTTAGAAAGATAACTTGAAAACTCATTTCCAAGCGCAACGGAGAATTTGCTTAGTACCTGATGGTCAATCTGCAATGCTGATATGAATAAAAATTTAAAATTTACGCTATGAACAAAAAACTAAATTGTATGTCAAACCAAAGCCTGCAGGCTGTGCTACAAAAGGCAACCTCGTTCACAGTGGAACGTTGACGCATCAACAACATTTATGGACCCTTTATGAATAAGAGCTATTCATTGATTTATGTTTTTTAAAATGGAGGTAATTTACATTTTATAAGTCTTTGCTCTTGTGAACCCAAGTAATCAGCTCAAGAGTAAAAATGTCAACCGTAAATTTAAAAGCGTTGAAATGCATTCATGAGTTTTATTTTTCAAAATGAAGAAAGGTAAACACGTCATTATGCATAAAACTAGGAATCAAACAATGGAAGAATGCAAGCATAAGAAAAACAGAGATACCTTACTTGAATTAACGGTTGAAAATGATGTGAAACAAAGTTTGGTAACAAGGGTTCGCGTAACATACCTTTGCATTTATACCCTAGAATCATTATGAAATCCAATCATTACGAATTTACACTGCATTTCGGACATCGCCTCGGGAAGTTCTTCATAAAGGCCGCTCCGGTGCACACAGCTGGGATAACTCATGTCTTCTAAACATTTTTGGGCTCCAAGTAGTTGTCAACTAGCTTTCCGTTTCATCCTCGTCTTGCGCATTCGACCGGGAATTTTGGGATGTAGCGTTCTGCACGGTTGAATGAAGGGTGACCTCACCGAGGTAGCAAGAAATTATTAGGCCAATATTGGGTTAATAATTATTTATTGACCCGATATTGGAATCTTGGATTACAATAATAGGCTAATAACAAAACAATATCGAAAAAAGATGAATTATTTATTTATGATATCAACTTGTTATTGGGACAATGTTGTAAAGAGTTTTATTTCTAATATTAAACTGACAGTGTATATATATATATATATATACATATATATGTTTGATATTCATATAAGTGGAAACTATCTCATAATAATTAAAAATCTCGCAGTTTAATAAAATTTGTCAATATGTAAATTATTATTGCCCAAACATTGTGTTGATTTCGTTTGCCAATAATTCGGAGTAATTTGTATAATATGTACCAATTAAGTTAATGAATAGTTATTTCAGTCATTAATGAGTGCAGATATATTTGACAGATATCAAGAAATGTGAATACGTTACAATAATATGTATATTCAGAATTATTGTTGTCACAGGTTCACAGTTCTTGTTTTTTCAGTCGTCCAATGAGTTTCGCAGGTCTAGTTTTTTCAAAAATATATGCTAAAATCGTTTCTCATTTGTTACTATAGCAATAAATGTCTATATATTGAACAATTACGCATACTTGACGGGATCAAACTGCATGTACAGGTTGCCCGACAACCTTGTATTTTTCTAAGGAACACCTTGTAGTGCCTTACCTTAGTTACCCCTCAAACTCAATTATAGTCTATTTATGCTCAGTAATTGTGATATATCACAATGTTAATTTTATTGTTTAAAACTTCCAACTTCACCTCTGCGTATCACTGACACCTAATGGAGAGGAAATGTTAGTAAGGCCGCCACCTCACGCTGCAAAACGGATCTCTATGGCTGAAGCAGCAGCACCTGGCCTTGCAACCTCGATATTTAGTCCTAGTGACACAATAATTAGCTGATATTGGGCTAGTGAAAATATCATTTTCGGAACAATATGTTTTACCTAATTCAACCTGATATCAGGAATTGAGTATCAAGCTAATGTTATTGTAGGGAACACCTCATCAAATAATATTGACACAATAATTAATTGATATTGGGTTGGTGATAATATTGTTTTTGGGCCTATATATTTTTCCAATATCAACTGAATTTTCCAAAATAAGGTATTTCCCCAATGTTCATTTTGAAAATCCAGTCAATATTGAGACTGTACGTTGGCTCATTATTAGGTCAATAAATTTTCCTACCACGGAAGGCCCTAAGGCCCTGACGGCAGCTCCTGCTGCAGCAGCAGTGGCGGAGCGTCGAGCCCCAAAATTTGCCACTGCAGTAGCAGCGCTTGAGAGAGCTTCAACTGCTGTAGCAACACCTCCGACTGTAGCAGTGGCTGGCAAAGCAACTGCTGCAACACCTCCGGCGGCAACAGCCGCCGCAGTGACGCCCATCCCGACAGCGAGATTTTTGTAGAATTGTTCTGAACTCTCTAGTTCGTTTGTAGAATTCCTTTTCACAAACTGCTCGTGAAGACATGCAAGCTCCTGTAAAAAATGAAATATTGGGAGGTTTCCGGTATTCAAGAATTCGAAGAGAAGCATTACTCAGTCAAATTTTGATGACTACGCTCGGAAATTGAATTTTTTTGTTTACAGAGAATCTAGCTACATGCAGGTTTTCCTAATAAATACGTACAATATCCTTTTCGACGCAGTAATTTTAGAAACTCAAGGAAGAAGTAACCCTATACCAAAATGTGACGGCTTATATGGCAAATCAGGAGAACAAAAGACCCTCTAGATAAGACTGCCTCCAGCCATGAAAACAGCTCTTACATGCTGTTTAAAGTTTCACACGGTACGGTTAACACTTCTCCGATGCATCTATAGCCTTTTCGATGTCTCTCTTAAGAGTTGTAACTCTGTTATGGGGCTTTGCACAAGATTTGACCTCAATTTAGGACTAAAAATGCAAATGTAGCAGATTCAGGTAAGGCGAATTGAAAAGTCTTTTTCCGAGAACTTCCGACGACATCTCCAGGAAGTCAATGGGCTTGTGCACCGTGTAGGCGGGACTCAAATAATGTTGGAACATGAAGTAATTATTTGAAGGCTGGGTCGTTATACATGGAATGGTTAATGTTCACAAAGAGTTGAAGCTGGATTTGAAATCCAATTTTTCGTCCACTTTTAAGAGTTTCAGCTCCTCCAATAACTTCTTTCATTTTATTAGCTAGAAGATGCTTTTCACCTCGAGTATGATATGTTAGGGCAAAATCCTCGTTGACTCTTTGAATTGTTTTAATGTAAATGAACCTATACTTAACCAACTTTGAAAGTGACAAGGTTTAAGTGGGCTTGACATTTCTTTTCAGGCGTGCAGAAAGCGAGGTTTGCGTTTTTATCGTTTATTGGCAAATGAATTCCTTTGCAATTTTACCAATTTTCTGAAACCGCTATAAAACAACGTAATTTGGCTGCCTAAGATGCTGGAATGATTTTCAAAAAAATGCTGGGCTTCAAGCCTGCGCGACTAATTTCATAGATAGCTGAACACTTCGATTGATACACAGCTTAAAGTTTCTGCAACGAATTGTTTTAATTATTGTTGATTACTGGCTTAATAGATACCTACACACTGAAATACTTCAGCACTATAAGAACTTTTAGAGGGATTGTCATTTTTAGCAATTTTAAATTTGTACAGGTTTACCTAACTCACTGCTACACGTTCAACTATTCGGATGGCATTCTACCACATATTTTATGTTATTTTTCTGTTAGGAGTGATAACATTCCAGGAAAACGTACAGACTGTTCTTACAGAGAAGTTAGAACATCTCTGATCCGATAGGGCTAGGGACTGTTTGAAGGAACAACAGATCGTTCAAAAAACATTTTGAACGTTGAGATTCATTGAAGTTTCCCACACGTTGTTCCTTTTCTTGAGTGTCATTATCATTCTACTTAATTTGCTCCAAAATGTTTGTGGGTTAGACAGATGAACTTTAGCAGAAACATGCAAATGGGGAAACGAGAAGCATTTGAAAAACCTAACATTATTGCAGAATTAAACAGTCCAAAATTTATTTCGACGTTCTTGCTAGGACTCTCATAAATACCACGGTGAGATCTCGACAACAAATGGTGCGAATTTTTTTAATCTTATGGGCATTTTGGTGCTATTATTTCGCTCCACTCGGGCTAAGCCACCAGCTGTAGAAATATTTTTACGTTTCTTTTTATGTTCTTATGTTGAGGCATCGCCTGTTATACGCGATCCGAATTGTGTTTTTCGGAATCATTTCGATATGATATTTGGTACCGGCTTACACCAGCCTCCAATGAGGCAAACAATTTTGATATAGTTTTATATTGTATTTATTGAAAAACGGGATTGAGAAATTCGTTCAAGTCGTCGAAATCAAAAACTTATTTTTGAAAAGCGTTTCGATTATATATATCAAATATAAATATACTGTACATATATCACGAGGTAGTTGAGAGAGAAGCTGATTAAATACAATACAAAAACTGAGAACTTATCTAACGAGTTCGTGGGGGCCTCGGTGATGTGTGAACCGGGAAGATGATCGTTTTTATTTAAAAAAACTACGGTAATTGTCATGAGATGGGTCTTCTGATCTTTTATGATGAGTCACAACACTGATATGAGTCAATGATGAATTACTTTACAATAATAAGCACTTCTTCAATATGCCGGATTCATCGATATAAGTAGGATTTTAAGTTGTTACAATTATAAAGACAAAGAAATATATTCCCAGAAGCGAAATAAAATTATAAAGACATCAAAGTATATTCCCCGAGGCGATTTATATTCCCCGAGGGAAATAAAATTACACAGACATCAAAAATATATTTCCAGAGCGAAATAATATTATAAGGACATCAATATATATTCCCCGAAGCGAAATATATTCCCCGAGCGAAATAAAATTATAAAGACACAAAAATGTATTCTCCGATGCGAAATAAAATTATAAAGACATAGGAATATATTCCTTGAAGCGGAATGAAAACCATCGATGAAGTGAAGGTGATGAGGGCATAAGGATGAAGGGTGAGCATTCAACTGGCGCCTGCGTGCGTTGGACCAGCGGGAGCTGGGTGCGGCTATTGGTGGCAGATTGTGCGACTGATCATAGAAGATTACTTGAAATGCTGGATTGTTCACTGAGAACACATTTCTCAAAAAATGTTTACTCTTAGTTCTTTCGAGGCATGGTGAGGAAATGTCGTTGGCCCGACGCAATTCTTCCTGGTAGCGTTGCATGTATCGAATACGACATAAGTAAATGTATGAAATACAACCATCTCTGTTCAACAAGTTACCTGCACCCGTGCTGTGATCTTTTATTGAGGTCGCAGCCACACTGAAGAGCAGATGAATTTGAAAGAACGGTCGCCACTTTTGAGTGTTCCGAGTCGTATGAGACAGTCTCATGAATTAACTTAAATCGTACAATTTTCAATGGTAAACTTCATAGTGTTTAGGTATATATCTTTTTACGACATTTACAAAGAGTCTTTCAATGTAACTATTATGTATACTTAAAACAAGCAAATTTACCTCGTCGAGATGTTGCTCATAACTGGAAGAAATCCTCTCATTTATCCCACGGCTTAGGTCTCGGTAGTGTTTCAGTGCACTCTGATAAAGAGACGAATGAAGGGCATCCAGGACTTCCTTGCGGTACACGACGTCCTCATTAATGTAAGACTTCACGCTATTGTCATAGAATTTCTTAGCCTCCATTGCCACCACTGCACACCTCGCTTCTGCCATGCTCTGGAAAATCGTAAAATAGGTTGAACGTAAAATGGTTTACGTAATAAAAATTATTATTTACTTCTTTCAGGAAAAGAGCTTTTCGAAATGAGCGAGGATATTCGCAGCTAAGCTCGATATTACATAATTAGGAAGGTTTTAATTGATTGCCAAATAGTTATTTTTGAGGCACCAAGAATTTTTCGTATGATGGTGAATTCATTGCGTCAAATGAAGAAAGTCATTAGATTAGATTATAGGCTATTAAGGCTGCCTAACCGCTACAAAAAAAGTATCGAAGAGAGGAAGGAGGAAGGAATCTTTTAGTATGGATATTAGGGAATGCGGAATCTATGCAGCAGGGGCATAGAAACAGTAAGTTGGAAAAAGTTCATGAAACAAGATAAAAGTTGAAGAAAGTAGTAGGTGCTAAAAAACAGGACAGCAGTGAACCGAAAAAGGTGGTCCTTAATATAGCAAAAATATTTCATTTCAACAAAAAGAAGGCCTACCTAACACTGAGCTCGAGCCGAAGAAAGACATTAACCTTTCCATGATTTCAATCAATTGAAAACACAAAATCGAACCTAATTCTTGCGGGAGGAAATTATTTTCATTTTTAGGAAAGGGATTTAGTAATAGAAGTAGTGGCAACCAATTTGAACTTTGTCCTTAGGTTGAGAACGTTCCAATTTAAGTGTGTACTCGAGTCTGTGATAATACAGTTGATCGTGTAATGCAAAAGAAATTTTCGTTAATCAGTATGTTGTGAACTTGTGACAGTAAAAATGAGAACTATGATGAGGTCAGTGTGCCATGGCTGTGAAATGCATGCTTCATCATCTGCAGCGCACACACTTCTTAACTGCGCCATCAAGTTGGTATCAAAGTTTTAATTTTACTTCAAACTGATCTGGAAGTGTGTGTAGAGAAGTCTTCTTTCGTTCTGCACCATGGCAGCGCGTCAACTTTGTGGGCCAATTTAAGAGACAGTCATTCGTCACCTAATGTGCAGTCATTCCCAACTCTTTCACGCCCTCTCCCATCCTCTCGGTGGATTCTACATCAATGTTGGAGCCGGTGTTCAAAGTGCAGCATTCTTTGTTAATTACAGCGTTCGCACAGCTCGCTCTCTCAGCCATCTTCACGGCATGCACATTTGAAAATCTTATGGTGAAGGTGAGTTGCTGGGAGGTATAGGTGAGCTTCTTCAAGTCGTGTACATAGATTTCAAAGCTCAGGCCTTACCTGCGAGTTGAGCGTTGCCTAACAGCACGAATTCCACTGGAGCATCCCCCCCCACTCTAAATTGGAAGGTCTGTTTCGTTGAACAAAGTTTTTGACGTTTTTCTATATATAACTTCTTTAACTTTTACAGTTTCTTGTAAATTATGTTGTGCGATACTTGCTGCTCGACTAAATCGAGCAAATAAATTTCAAGTATAGACTACCGCACTCTTGGGCCTTGTAACTGAAATTTTAAAAACGTACGCTGCATTTTCCAAATTTTATAAAGTGTATTTTCATTGGCCGTAGTCTTTGGTAATATCGTAGGTGCGGTTATTGCCAACTTCAAACAACTTTGTTATCACTGTCGTGCCTACAATTTCGGTGTGCAAAAGCTTATTATTAGATCATCTGTTATGGCGTTGGCGTATTGAAATTAGCACCCTAAGAGTTCACATGACTTGCAGTTGTTTGTGTTCATTCTACGCTTTACTTCACAAAAATTCTAGTCAGTACAATCGGCAAGATCTTTACATTTAATGTTTTGATACTGTGCGATTGACAATAGTCCAGGCGAGAAATTTCTCAACTGCCCATCGGAGAGGTACAGTAGGCAGTGAAAGGCACATTTTTTCCTCAGAGGAGATATTTTGTTATTTTTTCAAAGTGTATGCCATTCCGAACATCAAAACTCACTTCAGCCACTGAAGCAGGCTCAGGCAAGTCCTCGCCATTGAAAGCTTCCATGTAGATTTTGAAGTTATTGAAGAGGTCCTCAGCCTTGATCGTCTGCCCAGCGAGTGTTTTCTTCATGATGTTCTCCGGCGCCAACAGCCACTGTACCAGGTTCTTTAGGTGTTCCACAAACTCATCTAAATCTGTACAAAATGCATAAACGCCGTAGAGAGAAAATTAATGTGAAAAAACTCCTGTGAAGAGTTCATCAGCTTAATTAAAATAAACGATTTTGATAGCTTGAACACCTTAAAATGCTTAAGTTATGTAGATATGAAAAGGTAACAAAGTACCAGTTTTTACACCTTAGAAAGCTATTTCTATGTTTATCAGCGCTACAATTTTTCGAAAATAATATGCAACGTTGCCGGTAGTTTCACAGACCCCAAATTCTCAGAGAAACTGTAATCGCCTTTCGCCACAAAACTTTTTAGAACGGAGTTTTACGCTACAGTTGATCTGTTCTGGATCCATTGTATAAGGAGCTGTTCCCCACTGTCCAAACGCGCTCAATAGACGCGTGTACATCAGGAGGAACGTGCGCATCCTGCACCTGCTTGGAGTTGCCTTACGCGAGATGGGAGCCACTGAGACTCGATTTCACCAGAAAAGGATACGATTTCACCTTAATGAGGCGCGATTTCACCTTAATGAGGCGCTATTTCCCCTTAATGAGGCACGATTTCACCATAATGAGACACGACTTCACCATAATGAGACATGATTTTACCATAATGAGGCACGATTTCACCATATTGAGGCACGATTTCACCATAATGAGACACGATTTCACCATAATGAAGCACGATTTAGCCATAATGAGGCACGATTTCACAATAATGAGACACGATTTCACCATAATGAGACACGATTTCTTCATAGTCGCGAAAACGGATCTGTCCCGAAGACACGGAACTGAAAGGGAATCCATACGCGCAAATTTGCGTCATTGGGTATTTTTAACCAAGCTGCAATACAGAAAACTTCTTGCTAGCAAAGCCTTAAAAAGTTCCGTCTGAGATGTATTCCTAATCATTACCCTTAAAACCCATAAAACTTAGATGACGTGAAATTTTAGTGAAAAATTAGACAAGAACTAAAGAAATTCGTAGAAAAAAGTTATCCCAACCTTTCGAAATAATGCACTTATCGACTTCAAATTACTCTCAAACGGAAGAATGTTTCAATTTTTCAAATGGGCGTAATTTGAAGTTCATATTATCATTTTGAAAGTTACGAGTGGGTGAACACATGTGTTGCACTAATGTCGTGGGTTATCTCGAAAAGATCCAAACATTCTACTATTTTAAACCAGCATTCAAAATTAAGAAAGCACTTGAACTGTATAAATACACCAGAGAAGCAACAGAAACAATTTAGTGTGGAGTACAGGGATTAAATTTGATCAGCAACTCGTAACGAAGAAACGCAAGATACATTTTCCTGATGCGGCCTCGGCCAATTTTAAATATCTTAATATGACTGCGAATAGCATAGTTTTCCTGTGGTAGGTATTTTTCCCCTAGGGCTCAGGCACATGTTGTTCATCCAAGTAAAAATTAGTGTCTTTAACCTGCTTCGACTGTCATAATAAGCAGCTTCAAGGAAAATAATTTTTGTCTGTAGTGTTCTCAAATGTAAAAGCCAGTATGACGGCATTGTGAGTAACTTTCTTACTTTTATCCTTAAAATGAAGTCAAACATTTTGAATCATTTTTATATCAAGTGATGTGGGCTTCAGCGTTTGCCGTGATTCCTCATAGAACTTGGCAGGTCATTGAGGAAACTAAATAGTTTACGTTGCAGAACGAAAAAAAAGATAGAAAGAAAAAATCGTTTGCATTCAAAAAAGTTGTAAACGATAGAGTCCTATTCTTTGTTCTACTGAATTCGATTTAATTGAATACTACACTTTGTTCGATGGAATTCGATTTCACGAATTGCTAACAAATGATGTAATTGAATACTCATCAAATATCTCTTCTTGGTAAATAAGTTTTTTCAGACTAATTTTAATCAGGATAACCATTTCTGATAAGATGCATAAATAAAAAATGAAACATTACCATGGAAATATTCGAAACTTTAAGTGATTAATTATAAATGATAGCGAGCAGGTATATGGCATCACAAATGATACCGGCCCCTAAATCGTCATTCAGAAACTTCAAAGGGGTCCGTTATGATTCAAAAACGAGCCAGCACATTGCATAATGAAAAATAACTACGAATCACAGAACTTTGGCTCACATAAGAGTTTATTATTTAAATCTCCCACAGATGCTGTGATCGCAGCCTAGTCCTGCAACGCGAGTTAAAGACGCGCCGGCATTAGAACGTCATATTTGCTGAAGTGAACCACTCGGTGTCGCGAACATTTAAAAAATACACTGGACACTATTTACCTGAATACTTTCCGTCAAAATCCTTTCTTTTCACAGCGTTCCCCGGTTCAGGCATGAGGTAGCAGCCGATTGCCGAAAAACACTTCCTGAGGTTGCGCCTGAGATCCTGATGTGCTGGTTTCTGGTTTGGTTTGACCTAGTCATAAAAGTAACATCTTTCCTATAATTTGCTGCTATACAGTGGAACATTTTTTAGGGACTCAAAAAGACAACGCTAGCAAAATTCCTAGCAGGAGGCGCAATGTAAGCTTTAAGTTCGCTTCCACTTTTTTCAATTAAGAGTTGATCACTAGTTCTACATGTTCTCTGGTCGCTTCCTCTGCGAAATGACGATTCAGCAATTAAAAGAAACATTGATGAATACATTGATTACTTATTTGATACTTGTAAGCTTATCTGCCTTCATGAAGAAATAAGAATAACGAAGGATAAATGCATGATTGATATTCTTAGGTCATGAACGATTTTGCACTTTTTTTCCAACTTACATTCCACATCTGTTTTTGAAACAGACGTCTATAGAAGTTTACCAAAATTTCGATTTACATTTTCGAAGGAGGTACCTTCGTGAAGTGTTCATCAGAATGAGGCATCAATAATTCAGTCACTGTCCTTTTGCATATTTGAATGAAATGCCATATTTTACTCTAGGGAATATAAATGTTTAACTGGTCTTGAACCTGAAAATTCATGAGTAAATTTTATATTTCACACTACCTTACTTTAACAACAATTTACAGGGTGTCCATAAAGTCTCTTTACTATTTCGAAACTTAATTTCAAATGTAATTGATGGGAAATTGTAGTCAGAAATGTTTCATTGTCTACAGCGTTTAATAAAGTTTTTTTACCTCATTCGATCGAATATCACAATTTATCTGCACATATTGGTTTGAATGTATATTTAAATGTATTAGCAAATTTAGGATTTCATTTGAAAATATTTAGTTGGGAATTACGCCACGTTGAACTGACACTTGTTTTTTAATCAGTTTCTCTATTCTTCAAAAATTAAAAATAGTCTTGGGCTCTACAAATTCGACAAGATCACAAATAGTCTGATTTCAAACTAAGGGTTGCGAAGTGTTTAGTCATACACCCGTCATTAACAAACGTTAGGTTATAGGTGCAGCTATGGCTTGTTCGATGGTTTTTTTCTTCATTGCTGGCTGCCGTTTTGTTTTGGATGTACGAATGGACGATTCTTGGAAAATATCACTCATACGATGAAAAGTAGTAGCATTTTTAAAATGAATGTTGTTTATTGAAAATGTTTTGGAAAACTTTAAATATATTTTATTGCACAAACCGTAGTAAAGCAAATAGAAGAAGCCTTTTTGTAGCTGCAATATTAAAGAGCTATTTTTCACAAGAACTTGAAATGTGATCATAAACCCAAAGGTAGAGGTATTCATTTGATGTATTACCAACATGTGTGGTTATGAAAGACATCAAATTTCTAAATTAAAAATATGAGATTTCTCCAACTTTTAAATTAAATAATTAAATAAAATTTTCACATTCCAATCCGATGGTCAGAACGCAAATAATTTTGGGAGCAAACATATGGCCGATGAGAGCAACTTCAGGCCAAAATGCAAGAATGTAGGGTAGTATCAAACACTTTAATACTGAAAGTGATAGTTATGATATTGATGGAAAATTTTTTGACGTGAACAAAAGTTAGGATCAAACCACCCTAATTTCTGTTTACCAATATTTTTTTATCAATCAACGATGTAGCAACATCAGGGAACATTAATGCTTCCCACCCGATATGATGTATTTATGATGTGCGAATGTTAAACAAAAACTCAAGCCTTCCTCACCTTCAGGATATTTTCCAAGTACTGCAGACCTCCCTGAGCACCGTAAGCAGATTCTTCTGGATGAATCCAGTCCCGTATCAAAAAATAAAATTTTCTGAAAAATGAACCAAGGCTGGATGAAATTTAACATTGGGAACACACATTTTCTTACAAGCGCAAATTTGTAAGGTTGTACTTTCTAACGTTGAGCAAAACTTGTTCGAACGAACAAACTTTTTTAAACATGTTTCATAATTTTTGAAAACGTGCGAGAAGTTTTCCCCAAAACAATGCTACATGAAGAGTTTGGTATGCGTATTCGATCAACAGCTTCATATACGACTAAGCTTGCCAAAACTGAAAAATTAAGTGTGATTTCAGAACCAAACACGGAATATTGAAATGAGTGTCAAATATTTAGTGCCATTGTTGCAACATGTTCATAACGATACGCTGGAAAATAGCATTATCAAATAGCATTCGATGATGCATGATACATGCGCAACGATTATTTGCACGAAACCAATGTCTTTACTGAGATTGGAATTTTGACAAAGTTGAGTTTGTGAATGATTTATCAGATACATGACTAAACATAGGTATTTAGTTCATGCGGAATTTTGACTGAGAATCTTCTCCGTACATCAATAAACCATTGCTAGACGCTATTAGACGCTACACTTGAAGAATTCCCCGTGTAATGTAATGAATAAAATGTATTTATTCTGGGTCTGTCTCACGCTGGCAGGAGGCTTATATTAGGTGTACCTAACAATAATTCACCTGTGACTAACGGCCGTGGAAACAATTAGATCTGAGCTGGAGAAATCCCGAGCGCCGGCAAAAGAGACCCCATCGCCTCCCACCAAACCCTCTCCCTTTGTGGTCGTGGCGCTGTTCAGGCTCTGAGTCTCTCACGAAGAGAACATCAAGGAGCCACATAGGGCCGAGAGGCGAGAGGAAGTAGACGGAACTAGTGGGCAGGAAGTTACTTAGGTTCTGGTCACAGGCAGGGACTCTGTCAATGGACTCTGTCAATGATAGACTTAGGCGGTTAGCTGGGAGAGTGAGACTCTGATTTAAGGGCGTGGTATTCGAGGAAATCTGAGCCAAGGGCTTTGTCATTTTGTTGGGGGCTTTTGACTCCAGTTCTGTGTTTGTAGGCTGAGTATCTAGGGGTTAGGTTTCAACAATATAGTGGTCAAGCGCAAGTCAGACAATGGCGTTAATACCGTAACGCGTTGCTAAAGTCGCAGTCTTTTTTGAGATTGTTCGGGGTCGAATGTCCTACGGTCTGCATGTGTTCTTTCCTATTTTCGTACTTACTTCTCTCACAAGTAAACTTTAATGATTAATTTCTGTGTAGTATTCATTAACCTCTCAACTCGCACGTACCACACAGAAACACGCGCCTAGAAACTCGGTCAGTGTTACCAAGGAGCCGTTGATAGAAGAAGTAGGGGTGGACGTAAAGGCTACCGTTTACGCGCCAACGCAACCCATTAGTTCATGGGATAAAAGAAATTTGCGTCATGATCATAAATTTCGAGACGAAAGTCTCTGGTGGCAGCGACCCTCTTTCAATTAATTTGAATTATTTCATGTGAACGAAGTTCATCAATATACAAAAAATAACTGCACACAGTAATGTATAGAAACTACAACAAACTATACTTTTATTAAACAATTTTTAGAAATCCCGCAAAGTGATTTTTTATCAACATTTAAAGGCAATATTACAAACAAATTGACGAAGTATCATTGGGCTCATCCCCATTATTATTATAATTAATTAGAATTTTACCTCTGTACGAATAATCTGTTTTGAATTGATGTCACGTCTATATAAAAATTAGGCCAGAAATTCTTCTCTTATACATTTATTTTCTACCGCTCTGAAACCAGAGAACAATCAATATTCAGTGCAATCAATGATGGTCATTGGAAAAAGAAGTTAACATGAAGGTATTACAAAATCGCAAGATATTCATCTAAGATGGTCGTGTTGATGAATCAAATTCTTAAGTGATTCCAATTGCAATCTTAGGTCATCATTTACTGATCTGGGAGCGAAAAAAAAGTTCATTTCGAAAGTAAAGTTCGAACAAGCGTATCTGATCGAATTTCGAGTGAACATTGAAACGGGTTTGCGCACCGAATCCCGTCATGCTTTGCTCGTCAAACGACGACATTTGCAATGAAATTCGGGGTATTGTGTTGTTTACAGAATCGGTTCAAAATGCTGAACGCAGTTGAACAGCCCGTCAACTGTGAAATTCGGTCACACTGAGAAAATTTTCATAACAAAATCGACACACTTTTGTGAGTCAAGTTGTAATAAAATCGTCGCATAACAGTGTGTCATAAATATACATCCTAATTTCATGTATTGTAAAATTGTGTATCATAGGCTTTTTCGACTAACATAAGTCTGCTAATCATGACACAATTAACGTAAGTCAACATTATCACACAAATGTGCTACACTTTCTCAGACTGGTTCCTGATTACACTGATGTACAGACATTTTTTAAAAATCTGAAAAAATCGCTAAAATCTTAATGGGTTAACCAGAACATTATTATCCTCCAGTCACAAAATACAAAGCACAGTTCACTTTTCAACAGGAATTTTTTGGTCACTTGAAACCTGAATATTCTATTTCAATCTCTAGACTGCTTGAACATGTAATCAAAGGAGGAACACCGATGCATGTCAAGATTTCTCTAAATAACTCTTTGACGCACACAGGTGCATCGAAATTTTTCTCAGTGCAGTGATTCAGTTTTTGACTGGAAGGAGCGTTTCAGTAGCGGAAATTCACCTACAGAGGAGAGAAATTTATGGCCCTAAAGCAATGGATGACAGCGAAGTGCGTAAGTGGGCGAGAGCTTTCAAGAAATGAAGGGGATATGACCATGATGAACCATTATCAGGCAGACCAGGTGGCTGACGGAAAAAGCTGGTAGTTCGTTATGACAAATGTATAAACAAAAACGGAGAATGAGTACAAAAATGAAAGAAACATGTGTGCCGTTCAATGAAAAAGTATTTTGAGAAAAATGTGTGATTTTTTGTGTTGTAATAGAATTCGGATTTAACATTCCGTAAAATCCGTGCACTCCTTTTTCTTATGGGAATTCTGTATAACGTTTTGAAAATCATATTACTTCGTCGTGAGGAAGATGTACTTACTACTTGTGAAACTTTAAACCGTGCGGTTTATTGTGTCTTGATTCCATTTTCTAAAAATGAGTCTCGAAAATTTATAATTGATTACGATCAAACTGATAGATAAAAAATACCTCTTTTGCAGTTCCCTGAGAAATCAAAAAGGTATTTAACGCTGTACTTTTGAACACAGTAATTTCAGCTTCTGTGTTTTTGAATACTGGACTGAAAATAGAAATGCCATTGATCGTTTTTGTGTTTCTACATAGGTGAACATCAAAATGCTTCACAGACATGATTTTATCCTTAAACATCTCTAAGGACCCAATGGTCCTCTTTCGAAAATTGCCTTAACATATTGTAGCCCCATTCTGATGTCGGTAACAACCTGGTGCTAGTGCCAGTAAAATGACGATGGTTGTGATAATAATAAAACAAGTGCAAAGATGCTGACGTTGAGTCATGAGAGCATAAGTTGTTCGATTGAGAAAACGGTTGAAGTATTGCCTGAGAAATGGGTGTGTATTTATCCCTGAAAGTGGCTACGGCCTGCAGATCTCCGTTGGGTGTACTAAACTCAGGCGTTTCATAAAACGCAAACGATTTGCGAGAATTTCTCATAGAAACGATCGCGCTTTCGACTCTTCTTCGATCCCAATCAGTATTTGGGGATTTTTGTGAGTACTTCAACCATCTGTTTAAAACCGGTAATTTTTCAGCCCTTTTCACAGAAAAAAGTGAACCATACCTTCCAATTTCCAAGTTCTTTTTTTGTTTCACTCACAAATGAATGTTTAAATAAAAAATTAAGTATTCAAACAAAAAAACGATGGAAATCTTTCAATAACTTTTCGCCCCAAAAATACCGCTAGAATGATCTTACGTAATTCTGTGTTTTTGTGTATGAACGTGCGTGTGCGTACATGATCAGGAGTAGCTTTTAGTGTGTTCTTGATGTTTGCAAATTAGTTCAATGGTCATTTAAAAACTGTAGGAGCTCTGATAACTTCTACGTTTCTCTATATTATTGGCTTGACTGTTCTCTAATTTCAGTCTTTCAAAATGAAAGTTTAGATTATAAAATTTGTGAATATAATATTCATGTATACGTTTGTTTTCGTGTTCTTCAAATTTAACTTCAGGTAATGCTAATTTTACCTTTTTTTGTAATATTCTTCGTATTCATAATCCTACATTTATTTTAAAATATTCTGAAAATATTATTGAACGTGAGAGGGAATCAAATACTCAATTGGAACAAGTAATGTCAATTCAGTTCACATTGATCTGGGTAGTATTTCATCATTTACTCGCTCTGAAATAAGCTCCACATTCTCTAGATCACAAGACAGAGAGGTGTGGAGTTAATGAAATCGAGCTTCCCTCGCAAAAATGAACGAAGTTTCATTCTTTAAGATTCACCGAAAACACACTTCGAGTGTGCTCGTAATGTTCAATTGCATCAATTTTACACATCATTAACTCACTCGGAAATAAATTTTCTTGCTCTTCATTACGATGAAGAATAAAAAATGCCAAAATTCAAAATGAGAAAAGAATCTACATACCTGGAACGCCGTCGCCTCATCGCTACCCCCCCGCGCAAGCAGGCCGTATTGGGTGAAAGTTTCGAGATGCATGAGGTCGTCCCCCTGAATGTTGCCCATGATGTTGTACACCAGCACAGACGACACAAGCACAGACAGCGCAAACACCACCGTCGAGTCCTGGGCAACGGAATCTATCATCACTGAGTAACGATGCACACTTACAGTTATGTCAATGGAATAGAAAACATAGTTAAAAATCAGTAGAGTACCTGACAACCGGACTCATACATGTCCGGATGTCAAGTTATTCCGATTGCAAAGTCATTTAAGTGAAGATTGGAAAATTAAAGATTTATTAAATCGTAAATTACTTTATTGCAGGTAAAGTCTGTATGAACATTCCAAGCATAGAAACCTTGGCAAAAATTGCAAGTTCCCATTGAAAAACAAAACATCACGTTCTTGGGTAGACCAATCCATGGAGTAACACATGTTAAATTAATGTTTCTTCGATTGTCATACATATGAGCTTCATTTCACTGTGAGTAATGTATCGTTAATTGTTATTATTCATCTGTATCATCGTTCATTGCCTCCTTGAAAACATGGTAAACAATGCTAAAAATATTCATTGCATGTCCAGTGTCAGGTGTCCGGTTTTCATGTTAGTCCGTTTGTCAGTTTTCCGGTTGTCAGGAACTCAACTGTATTACTGAAGTCGAGTGCATGAACGTTACTCCAATAAAAAAATCGAAGCAATGAGAAGTAAGGTCAAATTTTTGCCGAGTTATTTTCTTTTTTGTGCTATGTTAAGTTATGTCCACCTTGGTTTGGTGGGAAAGTGCGACAAGTACTTTTCGTAAATCTAAACGGAAAATAATTCTTTCAAGTATTTGCATGCAGTGGAAGTAACATTGCGAAGCATTTCCATTGAACATGAAGATAGTGAAATGCTACGCCTCGATTTTAATGCCGACACATTTTTGTATCATGTCCTACGTCTTCGGATATCACAACCATACATTATTGTGAGTTGCTATCAATTGCGGGTAAAATTATAAATAAGTTGGACACAATTGGAAGATAGACAAAGGAATAACTGCGTGAATTTAATTCCCCTCATTGACAATAAATGCTTCTCTACAATAAGGTAAAAAAAGATGTAGAAGCTTCATCCCTATATTTCCTTTGATTTATTTCAAATGTGAAATCATTCCGCTTTAGGGTTGGAACTGGGCCTACCCTATATAATTTTCTTTGTTTCGTGTAGTTTGTAATCAATCAGATACGTACCTATAATGATGACTCGGTATCAAAAGTGCCTTGAGTGTCCATGAGGAGGATTGCGATCTGAAATTAGAATTTTTGATTGAAAACAAAACTTGACAGTATGACTGCATATATGTGTAATGGAATAAGCACAATATTCACATAATAAGGTGGCAATGTCTGACCTACGCTACCCATTTTGCTTTAACGAGAGCAATTTGAATCTACAGTACTACAAAACTGTAAACTTTACGCTGAAACTATTATTATCATTATTATTTATATTATATAAGAAAGTTTTAGCTTCCCTCAATCACGACAAATGATGTTCCAAGAGGAAAGAGGAAGGCACCATTTAGAATGGATTTGAGGGAACGCGGAATCTATGAACAAAGTGCACAGAAACAGTAAGCAAAGCAAGAAGTTCATGAAACAAGAAAAAATTGAAGAAGAAAGTAGTAGGAGCTGAAAAAAAGGACAGCAGTGAACCGAAAAAAGATGGTTCGTGACAGAACAAAAACCTATTTTATTTAAACAAAAAGGAAGCCTACCCAACCCTTAGCTCGGGCCCTTATAAAGTCCCCCTGGGAGCGCCAATTCTCATAGATACAACAGTTGTATCCCCCTGAGGGGCTTTACGCTGAAAATTCCCATTCAAAATCTAAGAGCACTTTCTCTACGATTGCGAAGTAAGAAGTATGCTTATGTTCTGTAATTATTGCTTGTTTCGCATGATAGGACACTTCTCCAGCGAACGTAGCCGGAACAGCATTCCTGAGCACCAGCTACCTGCATCAAACACTCCAGTAAGTGAGCTCTCTACCCGATCATGCTCCATGAATGAATTCTCAGTGAATTGGCTATGATAATTTCACTGTCACTCCTGAATTTAGCATTAATTTACGCACATAATGTAATGCTCAAAGCCAATGGTTGGACTGTGATGCGGGTGTTTATTATGACCTAGGAGTTTATTGGATTTTATGAAAATTAAAAATCATTTGCCGACCACAATTTCCTCTCAGATACCCTAAGACGTTTCAAAATTTTTTCATTAACTTATTTAAACCATCGAGTTATTAAAGAAAAATTCAATTAAATAACATTGAAACGCTCATAAACTAGGTAGACACGGCTGGAATAAGCAGAAAGCAATAACAAGAAGGACTATATTCCCCTCATTGACAAAAAATGCTTTATGAACTTTAGTTGAAGAACATTATAGAGGCTTCTTCCCTGCTCTCCTCTGATTCGTTTTTAATTTGATTTGTAGGGAATGAATTTTTGTTACTTTTCTAGTCAAAAAGCGTGCCTAATATACTATGTCTGGCAACTTCAATGGCATACTAATTTTATCTCCTTTCAAGAGGTCTATTGTTCTGTCATTGTCTCTCATAATTCGGTGGTTACAGCTCGAGTTCAAAATAATTGAAGTTAGTTTCTGCTCATGTGAGGTGATTGCAACAGTTCAAATACTATGATTTACCATGAATTCTGATTATATCAAGTACTTCGTTGTGCTTCATTTAGTAAAGGTCGACTAGTGAATAATTTTTACGAGGTAAATATTGATAAGTCATACACTCTCATTGTCACCACTACCTTCAAATGGAGATAAAAATAGATTGAAGTGAACGTAAGCGGAATGAGCGAAATATGAACAGTATAACTCGTTCTAAACTTACTAGAAGTAACTCATACTATCTAACGCTGATTTATCCTAAACAGAATGATAAACACCGACAAACTTGAAATTTGGATCGAAAAGTACGGATAACACAACCATGAGACTCTGCACATGTAGATCATTTTCTTCATACGCTCCCATTTTTAATGCTACAAAATATTCCTGAAATAGCTATTGGATATCATTATTAAGACTTAAGAGCGTAAATCAAACGCAAATCAACTTTATCGATACGTTGTTCATAACTATCAGTCAGAAACATTAATTGAACCGAGAAAAATAAGTTACATCTAACGTCCACTTAAACTACGATTTCATAAGTATAAGTGAACATAATTATTAACAAAAAATGTGAATATGGATTTACACACATTTTTCATGCTATCAGCTTTACATAACTGCGCAGAGTTACATGAATATACAGGAAGTTTAACAGAACGATTGAAAACTAGCCAAATATAACCTAATCTTACCAGCCCAGCCTAACCAAACATAACCTCATCAAACCTAACCAAACGTGATGAAACTTAACCTGACCAAACACAACTTAGCCAAAACTGGTTCATCAACATCTTATAGTTTGAACTTGTCAGAAAAAAATTCAGAGAGCGCGATCAAAAACAATTTACACTCAAACAATTCTCGCAATAAGCTTTCAATTATTAAGCTAGAATTTCCATTGAAAAACTGTGAAACATTTATATCCTTTTCACTATGAACGCATTTGAGATGAAAGTGAAATGCGTAAATATTGTTTTCTAATTATTAAACAAAATATTGGAATTTATCCAAAGTTAACCCGATTGTTTACCCTTTCTGATGTATGGAGAAGTCAAGTATACCGCAGCGATGAAGAGGGTTTTTGGAACAAAATTCAATCCAAAAACTCCTAGTAAGGTTCCATGCCAAAAACCACTATAACGAGTCATCGGAAATGCCGCGAGGAACCTGTTGATGACTCGGTGAAATGCCTTTTGGTTTGGAACCTTTTGAGGATTTTTCAGGTAGAACTTTGTTCCAAAAATCCTCTTCACTGCTGCAGTGTACTTGAGCTCTCCTAACTTCTGAATGATGAACTTGGATTCTTCGGCAGAGAAGGGAGAATCTTTCCTGAAGCTGAACTTCTGGTGTGCTGGGGTAGCCATTTTCAAAGTCAAGTTGTATTAAATGACACAAAGATAGCAACATATTTCATGCATTCGCTATCATATCTACGGAATAATAAAACTTCCCTATGTGGAGAGCTGGACGAACGTTGGTAATGTTAGTTTTTTTGTTTATAGTTCACTAGATTTTGTACTATTCAAAATTGTCACTCATGTTTGATCACCCAGAATAGTACTGATATTGCTAAAATTCAAGTAATCAAATTTAAATCCGAATTAAAATGCGGTAAGAAAAAACAAAGTTGTAGCATTGAATACAGCAACAGGATTTTCACACTTCTTAAATAAAACAACTAACACGGTCAACAGAGGATTCAGAGAATTCACAAGCCCGTCCACACGCACTTCTTCACGGATTCTTTGGCAAACTTCTTTCCTCACCTGTCATAACAACCCACCTCTTCTCGACTCTTGAGTTTGACGATGAAAGGTTCACTCCAAACGAGTATTCCTGTCGTCTCTCGTTGAGAGCTTTTGACCCAACTGAAGCCTTTTAGTGGATCGGAACGGTTTTCCATCCAATTCTCTTTTCTCTGTTGAGAAAACAGTAAATATGTAATGAGAGTCGACAATGAAGATCATGGGCGTTCATTACGCTTTATTATCAATAGAATCAGACTTGCACGGGGATTTGAAGTGTTTTTCTTGTTAACAAAAGAATTTGAATAAAATATACGATCGCTGGAAGAGCAACATGTAAAACAGTGAAGTTATGTACTAGGTTTCCACGTGAGAGATGAAAACAACACTGGATGCTACACCTCGAAAAATAGGTGTTACACAATATCAAAATATAATTACAAATGCTTAACTCCGCCGTAAAACGCTTTAGGGAATAAATAACTTTGTGATCTCTGTTATTAACCCAAAACATTTTGGGCAGTTAGTGCTTGTGTTAACTAAATGGAAATGTTTTCTTGAAAACTCCGAAAGGAAAAAGTGTAGTGAAGCGATTGTTTTTTGGAAATATTTTTCGTAAATGTTATCCCGAAGTGTTGAATGATGTGAATATTACGTAAAAGCTCTGCTAAAGTACTACGCAAAATTTGGGTGAAATGAATGTAGCATTCTTCCTACTTTCCTTCATTTGCGGGACCATTAAAATCAGTTGGCTTACGATCCTGATCATTTGCCCAATGGCATCAAGAAGGCTAATTCTTTAGTAAGAACCCCTCACCACAAGACTTTTTGATCTCTCTCCCGCAATTTAATGTAATCTCGCTACTGTCATGCAATGAGCCCTCAAATAATTGAGTGCATTACCTATCTCTCATATGAACCCATGATACCTGCAGGTTTGCCTCAAATTATGAACATTCAAGGAAATTTTCGGTGAATCTCAATGGTTATCGAGTTATAATTTACGGCGACAGATTAATTAAAACTCAAATTAATAGATTGGATCATAACCTTTCATTAATATGGATTAAAGGAATGAGGAATATTTTCAAACCAAATTGATTAGATACATATTTTAATTCAAGTTAATTTGATTACAATTAGCCGAATTTTTTATCACAAAATCTAACAAATTAAATACATTTGAACAGTAGTTTTTCATAAGCAAACCTAAAAGTTTATTGAGTGAGTTAAAAACATCTGCGCCACAGACTTAGAGCGACAAGACGCTTGTTCCTAACCACATAAGAAGCATCGGGTAAGGGTTGAAAAATTACAGTAAAATTTCTGATGCTTCGTTGAGGGAAAGGGGAAAAACTTTTAAGGACTGAGCTTCATATACTGGCATTTCACCGATGAAAGACATCATTTCGGCCTTAGTGATAGGAGATTTAGAACACAAGCCATCAATACATTAAGTCAAACACCGCAGAAATTGGTTTGGATGTTCAAAACCATCTAAAATTTATATCATTAGTTTAGACAGGAAGACTACTATGAAAGCTTACATTTAGAATTTTCTGTCCTCAACTCATGTAAATTAAAACCAACGATATTATCATGACTCAACTGAAAAAATTAAAACATTCCCAAGTACCTAATAATCCAATTCAAATAAATTGTTTTGCTTCATGTTGATGAGTATTTCTTTTTTTGGAAAGTGTTCCTGTACGTTATTTAATATTCTCTAATACGATCTCAGAATTCTTACCTCTTTAAGATCAATTTTTTATTAAGTTCACTTGGTCACTGTGAATGTGAACTACGCTGACATCGAAATTTACATTTAATTCCCTCCTTCAACCCAGTATAAATAATTAGCCGTCCTATAAAAAAGCTTTACTTCGACGGCTGAAGTCATAGATTCTCAGGTAAAAAGTTAAATTGGGAACCTCAAAATAAGGAAAACATTGGCATGAAGGGTATAGAGGAATGAACATTTTCTCAAGAATGCTACTTCAAAAATTCTCTTTTAAGGCAATTTAAGGGAAAGGAATTGATGTACTATCAGGAAGTGGACTGTGATGCCTCCATGCACCTAACACAACTCACTTGGTTGGCGCAGTAGCGCAAGAAGTAGTTGAGCAGGAAGCTCTTGCCCTTCCTGAAGGCGCCTGCGACCGCCACCACACAGATGGGCTTGTCCCTCACGTCGTCACTGAGGAGGACTCTCGCGAGCGCTTCCTCGTCCAGCTCAAAATTCTTAGTCTTTTCATTTTGGCTGATGATTGTGAGTGCTTGACCTTTCATTGACATTGTGATTTTTCCGGGAGAGGCAGAAGTCACCTCAATGATTAGGCTATGCTGGAGTAATCGCGTTGTGGAACAATGAAAATGGGAAATTAATATTTCTTATCACAGTTCATAGCTCAAGAACTTTACCACAAATCAATTTATGTCTGGACGACAATATCAATAGTTCAAAGTCTTTCTGGGAGGCTTTCAAGCTAAAATTGGACACACATGCTAGCACACGTACATATTTATCCACATTTAAATGTTCCA
>JACJUY010000294.1:30408-145477 GCA_014220935.1 Platorchestia sp. MABIK
AACTTAAATTTCAAGTCGATTGTTCAAAGAAATTTTAAAATAGCAAAATTTAACTGGATCGAGCTTTCATTTAGTTTTGATTAATTTAAGCATTTATTAAAATTGAGTGTGTGACTACTGGTCAGTCTACAGCATTTTGAATATCCCCTCCATGACCACCGTAAGCTCACATCGCGGTCAGAGTGTCAAAGGATTAAGGATAGGCAATGTGTTTGAGTTAGTTCGGTTTATCCATCATATGTTATGGTACCCGTGCCCCCAGGGGAGACCCTGTCAACTTACCTCAGATATGCATAGACAGGCTCTTGAGACTTTAATATTTCACTCCAACTTGGCTATTTTCAGTTTTCAAATCTTCTTTGCCATTTCTTCTTTGCATTTCCTTCGTTTTCTTTCCTAACTCACAGTTTCCACGTGCATAGTATCCCAGATGGTAGTTGAGTTATTTATACCTTGTGTATAAATTTCTCGTTTTAATAGCACGTATTAAACGGTTACTTTCCTCCCTCTGGGAAAAGATCTTTGCAAAGGAAGCAAGGCCTCAAACTAATTACTTTACCCACATCATCACTGGCTGAAACGAAACTTATTCGCTGGTGCACGTGTGCAGCAGTTGGAATAAGTATTCATTCAGACACAAACAACCCGATGAAACATAGGACTTGAATCAATTGTTATTTCCTGTGCTCAAACTATGAAGAATAAACATTCAATGATGTTGTCCGTCATAACGTTTCTATGAAATTTGCTTATTAGTAAAGCTTTAGCACGTTTTTCAATGAAACAATTTCAATACAATTGGAGAGGACATTTTTGAACGTATATAAGAGGAATAAATTTTTGACACAGAATTTTTTGGTGTATTAAAAATGCTACATGCAATCACCCATCGCTTTATGCAAGGTTAGGTGACATCAGGCAGGGTTAAGATAGATCACCATGCAATCATTCAAAATAAATCAATAAAAACCTAGGGCTAAAGAGAAACTCGCGTCTGCTAAGCAGCTAGTGGAAGATTGAAAAATAAATAAATTATTGNTGGAACATTTAAATGTGGATAAATATGTACGTGTGCTAGCATGTGTGTCCAATTTTAGCTTGAAAGCGTCCCAGAAAGACTTTGAACTATTGATATTGTCGTCCAGACATTAATTGATTTGTGGTAAATTTCTTGAGCTATGAACTGTGATAAGAAATATTAATTTCCCATTTTCATTGTTCCACAACGCGATTACTCCAGCATAGCCGAATCATTGAGGTGACTTCTGCCTTTCCCGGAAAAATCACAATGTCAATGAAAGGTCAAGCACTCACAATCATCAGCCAAAATGAAAAGACTAAGAATTTTGAGCTGGACGAGAAAGCGCTCGCGAGCGTCCTCCTCAGTGACGACGTGAGGGACAAGCCCATCACACCCAGACATGTATCACGCCAGAAATTGAGAAGCAATAAGAAGAAGCGATGGGAGACCAACGTATGCGTTGAAAGATAAAATTTTCATGAGAGTACTGAGGCCTGCATGCAGGTTATCAGGAATGCACTCCACAAGGCCACTCCGAGAGGAACAGTCGCAACCTATGATAAGGAGTTTTTAGAGCTACAAATCAATCAGGAGTTGAACATTCCTATTAGTTGAGATATTTAGGCATTTTAAACGCAGCAGTATTTCAATAGAGTATTTTATTTCAGTCAAAATATTAAATAGATAATTGGGGCAAGTTTATTTGATTGAAGTGGGTTGAGTTGGAATAGTCTTGGAATGCATTAACGATAATCTGGTGTTAAAGTGGTGTTTGTGGTAGCTAATATTTTTTTAACTCTACCATGTCTCATTTTAGTGTACAATATTTATTGCGTACTCCTGCTAGCATTTGTTTCAGAATCTCATTCAGAGTGATAATGTCGCGCACATCAAACGAGTCTGCACTTGCACGCGGGTGTGCTCCACAAGATGCAACCACTCAAGCAACTAGATTATCAGATAACATACCTTTGCCTGATACAGCATCGCGACTACTTGGATATCCACTCTGATTTTCCTCTCGGCGTGAACATATGGCATTTCCGATAAGGTGTGGCTATTTGTCTCGAAGTTATTTGCGTGACTTTGGGCTTGGTGTTGTGAATTACACAGATAACGTTCGGCTTGGGTGATTTGTGATGTTCCATACCGCTTCATTAGAACATGATGGGTTCTGTTTTTTCAAATGTAGAGCATTATGAAATTTATCATTACAGAAAAGGAAAATAAACCTATTTTCGGCTTTTTTTTGCAACCTAATCAATATTACAAACGATATCGTAATTGAAACTTGAGACGTTCAGGAAACACGGTTTGAAAAATTTTCATCAAAAACAATCATTAATCAAAGAGGTTTTTCATGAAATGCAAAACAAATAACAAAGTTCCCCCTTTGTTAGATGGAAAACTGTGAAAATTAATGTAGTGTTGAAAGAGATTGATGTTTTTGAATTGGAAACGCAATTTTTCTTGACGGTTTGTGTCACGTCTCCATCTCCACTAAAAAAAAGCTCAGAGAAAAGGTTATGTTCCTTTCCTTAGAAAAAATCGGAATCCAAAAAGTTACATCACTCTCTTCGAAAAAACCATGATAGAAAGAGTCTTCTCACTCTCATGTCGATAAAAATCTTGGTAGAAAAGTTATGTCTCTCGCATATCGAGAAAATCTTCGTAGAAAAAGTTACGTTCCTCTCTCATCTCAAAATATCTGGGTATAAAAAGTTACGTTTTCATGTTCTAAAAAAAACAGATAGAAAAAGTTACGTTTTCCTCTCCAGATGTTTGGAAGTCAGACTAAAATAAACTTAAAAACAATAATTGAATTATTCAGGAAATTACATTTGACGAAAGAGATACACCTATATGCATGTCACCAATCTTAGACATCAGTTGAACCTGAGAAAAAGTATTGGATGGAGATATTACAAAAGTGCGTGCACTGGGCATTAATTTTAAATAGTATTTTATAAAGGCTTACAGATGATTTCTGAAAGAATTTAAGGTTTTGATGCATCTTTCATTGGGTACATTAAATATGACATGTTGTCAAATTTACAAAACTAGTTTTTCTTGATATGTCACTGACGATACATGGGCTGTAAACCTTTGAAATTAAAATATCAGCTCCTGTTACTTCAACATATTTCCATTCTCATCTCAACTCTTCATATCCAAATACCAAGAAAATTATTTATGTTACTATTTACAAGTTCCTAAAAAATTTAAATTATAATCCCGGAATCGTTGCAATTCGAATGTTGCTTTTGTACTTAACATGCTGTCCTGATGTGTTTAATCGTCCGACGCTTTGTGTGGTTGTATTAGCCATGGAATCGTGGCATTTTTTAGCGGGTATTCCTTTCATTTCGAAATCGTTTCGAATAAAAATAGGTTTATGATGAGAGTAGCAGCATCATGACTCATGTGTATGAGCCTTAGAAAGCAAATCAAGGAAATTATCATCTTGTCTGAGCTCTGTGGTGTTGTATGATTTTTATGATCCAGCCACATACAACTGTCGATGACCACTTAACATTGACGATGATGCGTACAGCTATTAGAGGCGTAGCAAAAGAAACAGGCCACAAGAAACACACTCCAGAAAATGTTTGTTTCGCGAGGGTTCCATCAAAAATGGCTTAAATCAAATGGAAGTAGTAACACTTCTCCAGCATTAAAGCTAAATAAAACTATAATTTTCGTGCGGGTGAAAATATGTTGATACTTGATATTACCGTTCCTTCATTCGTAGCTCTCTCTAGTCAGTAATTCATCAGCTGCAATTGTCTATCAAATTTTACAAAGAAATTAAACACCAATGGGAATAAAATTTTGTATTTCGTTTCAAAATAACATTTTAACTAAGCTGAAATTACATATATGAGCTAATTTTTGAATCAAATAACCGCTCTACAAGGGTAAGTTCGATATTTGTGATAGAAAATGAAACATTTCAAGTCAGAGATGCTTCTTTGTTCATACAGGAATGGGTTCATACAGGAATGGTGAAGATAAGAAGTAAGACAAAATATCTAATCTAAAGAAAACACACGGGTAATAAATCCACAGACTGAAGGATTGTAATTTTATGCTCCATATAAGAATATTTCCAAGGCTGAGTAATCTGAGTTTGAAGTGACGTTAAATTTTGTGCAACGATATTTCAAATGCGGTCACGAGAAAACATGAACAATTTGGTTTCCGCTTATAGTAAAACACAAAAAATGGGATTCAGTGATCTGAACTTCAGAGAGAGCGACTAAACTGATGAACCTCAAGAACACTTGCAAAAAACACGAGCAAATTTGTTTCTGATTAAGGTGAAATACGAAAAGTGAGATTCAGCAGCTTGACATTCTGGGAGGGTGACTAAATTGCTGCAATGCCGGAGTCTCAAAACAGGCTCACGAAAATACGAAAATTTCCTGTTACATTGCACTACAAGTGTGTGAGATCAAGTTTCGGTTCCATGTTTCAGCCTCAGCTGCTCATATCATGCGGTGAAAAAGAACGAGTGACCAATAGCTCCTGTCCAAAAATTGGCTCCCTTACTAGTGACTTAATTTGATCCCACCGCTGACTGAAAAAAATACCTTATTTTTCCTCATACCTTATATACCTTATAATTATGAATACAGGTTACTCATGCGTAATTTTAATAATTGTTTTATTTCATAATACGGGCTTCAACGATATAGCGGTAATGAACATAACGAGATCGAGCATTACTTAAACTAAAAATGAATTACAAATAATTAAGCATTTAATTGCTCAAATCTGTAAGGGAAGTTCAAACGTAAAATGTTTTTATTTATTATTCTCAAATGGCTGTAATAGAAACAAAAGAACTGTGTGTAATAAGGTTTCAAACTAATTATAAAAACATATGTATAGTACTGGAATAAGTTCTTCAAATAGAATTCTCTGCCCACGTCCTTACATTTTCCGTCTGGTTCCTTGCTTGCCTGTACTTGTGATTATCTAAATCGCTTTAAAATATTCGAGTCTAAGATTTTCAACGTTCTTCAATCAACATACGTTGAAAATCACTTTACGCTTGAAAATGAAATCCCATTTCAAATGACACTCTACTTCATTTACACATCTGCATTTATATTACACTCATGCGCAAATCACCAACATCAGTACTACGGGTTAAAAAGCAATCACACATTTGTTGAAAGCTTAACTCTAACTTAAGGTTTACGTTTCTTATCTCTAGTATGAATGAAAATCGTGATAAACACAGGCCGCTTAACAAAAGAAACCACAAAATAAAGGAAAGCAGTGCACAGTTGTGGGCGCTTCGTTTGTGTTAAACTGAGCAAATTCTACCATCTCATCAGTGATTCCATCATTTTAATGCTGTGAGAGAATGTCTAACTTCGCCACATCGCTCGACGACAAATTAATACACAGTTGACGTAATCTAAACTATGTGGGCTCCAGAAGTGCCCGGAATGATGGTTCAGTTTGTGGCTGTTGTGGCAGAAACGCAGACCGTTTATCTCGGATGTAAAACCGACATGAATTTTAAGAGTGGCTCCAATAAGTACGATCGCATCTTAGCAACACAATATTTCAATGCAAATTGCTTCTGCTTAGAATTGAAATAAAATTTACCTTTGAGATGGAAAATGCGGAACAGAATAAAGTACTATTTAACACGGTCAAGTGATTACTTCAAGTTTTGACCAAGCAAATAACTTAAATGGTTTCAGGCAAACTATGCACAAGAATTACATCGATAACATTATGTACACGGGATGCCGATAATAGATAGGGTTCTTCAGACGACGGCACTGGAGCTGAGGTCAGAGAGAGAGACGTCGATGCCGGAGTCACAGTAGCTGCTGCTGCTGTGGGTGCTCGCAACGGTGCCTTGGCTGGCTGGAGGTTCCACTGACTCGTACTTTCCCTTCAGTACATCAAGTATCTGGAGCACGAAGTATGAATTTAGTACACAAATATTAATGAAATGATAGTAGGGTGCTTCCTATGCTGCCCGAGCTGGTTTGAGGATTCACAGACTCGTTCTTTCCTTTCAGTGTTTGAGGTCTAGAGTACCATGTGTCAAATTAGTACATAAATAATAATAAAATAATAATGATGGATGTGACCTAAAATTCCTGATTACATAAAGGCTACATCGCCGACGTTGGGTCAGGGTGTTCAAATAATTTCGTCGAGTACAATGTCCCGAAGCTCTTCAATGTCCCATTTTAGGCAAATGAAAATTTACCGATTTCACTTGTAAATCATAAAAACCGCTCTATTAAGGTGCAATACGAAGATAAATAATGAATTAAGATGGCTTAAACACTTTGATTTGAAATAACATTGCCCTCTGTTATTTTGAAAACGATTAACGCTAGGCACCGAGCAGTTTTCTGGCGACGAATGAGTGATAAAGAAGCATCTTTTCCTGTAAAGTTTTGTGAACCTCGTAAGCAAAGATTAGGAAATTTTTTCGCAGTGTTTCATATAACCGTGCCAAAAAAAGGATTACCGTGATATTTTGTACAATAATTATGATTTATCACAGGCGATGTCTCAGGTGCTCTAATAGTATTTTCAATAAAGCAAGTTTAGAAGTAATTTCCAAAATTCAAGTCTCGAATAGTTTTTCTTCTGAAGACCATTGAATGGCAACGTGAAATAATTAACAATTGAGCATTGTACTTAAGTAAAAATACGTGCATGAAATAATTTAATTTATTTATACAGGATCCCCCCCAAAAAATACTCGCTCTTTGACTGCCCAGTAATCAAGGATTTTGCATTGATGTAGGTCTTTATAGACTTAGATGCTAGTCTGATGAGTTAATCCAAAGAAAAAACATCAAATTCAAGGACATGAAGTCTCTTAATGAAAACTTTGTTGCAACTTAAACAAAGCAAAAAATACACGACTAATTGCCAGCCAAGGGATAAAAACATTTTTTGGAGGGGCATCCGAGGCAAAATTAATAGAAAAGGGGGCATGTAGAGTGACTGTATATGCCAATTTTTCTATTAATTTGTGGACATTACTGACCTCCTGGTTGTTGTCTGCGTAGTCTGCAGGAGTGTGACAGCTCAGGTCTTCATCTTCATCTTCCTCATCTCCATCATCATCACTGCCATCTGCTAGGTCTGGTTTTGCCGCATCGCTAGACTCGGAAAGTCGCTCGGGCCCATTGAGTCGCCGGATTTTTAGATCATTTTTTGCAGTGGGGTCAGCCTGAAGTTCAATTCAAAATAAAAATCAGTTTAAAAAAGAACGAGTAAGAATTTTCAGAAAACTTGCTATACAGTAGAACTCCAGCAAGGAAACAGATCTACACTAAAGAGTAGAAATGTGGTAAAATTTTCAGGAAATTAAAAAAGTAACTAAGCATGAATGAAGTTTTACATTCCTTAAGAGGTGAAGACTTGAAATGTTCACTTGAGTAAATATTAATTCAAGATGAAAAAAATACGTTTGATGCAAAGAAATGTCCGGGAAATGAAAACCATTGAAATGCTTTTATTTGTGCCATTTTCTACTAACGACAGTTATGTTAAAAATGCTACTGGTTCCGGTTTAATTTAGTTTAGCAACGTAAACTCATCAAAAATATTCAGTTAAATTGCACCGTAGATAAGAACAAATGCCAAAATGTTTCTTCTACGAACTTAAGTCAGATTTCCTCATTATACGTGTGTTATTATGGTTACTTTCTTATTTCTTTTATTCGTCTATAGACCTCGATTGAAACCCACAAGAATGTGAAAAAATTAAAACTATCAATAAGGAGTTCAGACACTTTTCAACATAAAACCAATAAAGAACAGAAAAGTGAGTAGGATATCAGCCACAATAGTTAGGAACCTCACCCCGGCCTCTACAAACTACTAACAATCAGTTGCATCATTTCTCATCATAAAACAAATTCAGAACATAAAAGTGAGTAGGATATCAGACACAATTGTTAGGAACCTCACCCCGGCCTCTAGGAGCAGCCTGCACATGACGGGGTCCTGCTCCTGCGCAGCCACGTGCAGGGCGGTGTTGCCGTCGAACATGCGCGAGTTCACCGTGATCGCCGTCTGCACGTGAAATGTACTCGTGGTTATTCCAATGTAATAAAATCCAATGAAATTCTGTGAAAAACCTGGAAGTTTCATCTCACACCCTAATATTTTCGTATTGATACATTTAGACGGTTTTCGGTTGCGTGTTCGGCCGGGCCTCTATTGCCATCCTGTAAACTACTGTAGATGCCACTTCATTATGAGTACAAATTTCCGGTTTTGAATCGTAATTTGTAGACATAATCGGTTTGAGGAAAGGCATGGGTCTTAACTGCTTAGTTGAAAACAATTTTAATGACGGAATTACAACTCTACCTATTAAATTACTACATCATAAATGACATCAAGAGTACACGGACGGGGTGTTTTTGTGCTAGGATTTCTTCACGCAGCCAACATAAATGAAACGTTTTTATCTATCATTCCCCTCAATTACTATCGACGTTCGGTCATATTTGTACTGTTAAGTTATGGAAATTCAAATTCAGTAAATTTTATTCCCGAACATTAATGAAATTGTTGACTCGCGTAAAACTTAAGAGCTATTTCAAGATTTTTGCCGACAATAGAATTCAATGTTTGACAATGGAAACATATTAAGCTTGATCGTGGTGACAGAAGTTTGGAGCAGAAGACTGCGCTGTTCGAAAAAAGTGGAATTTTCAGAATTTAGAATTCAAAGATTCAACTGCAAAGACATTACAGTAAAGCTTTGATCATTCGAGAATGGTGAAAAATGTGCATGCCCGATTGACTCATACCACGGATGAAGTTATTTAGCCACTTCAAACCGTTGAAGCCCGATTTAACGAGCGAAATTTTCTTGCTTTTAGATTCAGATATACCAAACATCTCAGAAAAAACGTTTCCGATAAAGTCGCGTTCAATGCATGATTGATACCGTTCATATTCTCTTGAAAGTTGATTAACGTTGTGAATGAAGACACGTGTGACGCAGATGTCAAATGCATTCTTCCTGAAATTAAATACCGCTGTGGTTTACTGTACTAGAAATTTTGTTCTGTTTCATGTGAAATGACATGAACTGTTTTATGCACATAAAATTAGACCCAATTCAAATACATAGGCCAAAATTATTCTTGTAAACCGTACTGTACAACCCATTAAACATATCTCAAATTTTTTGAGTAAACGGCTTTAAGGATTACCTGTATTTCAACGATTAAGTTCCGAGGTAAGCACTATAGTAGATAGAACGCACGTTCTCTCAATGGTGATTAGACAAACGTTCTATGTATAATATTACATTCCGTATGTAATATTCGCACGCTGTACACACAATGTTAAGAGTTCCCTCACGTTTTGTATGAGGTATTTAGCAATGTCGTGCTGGTGATGCTGCGCGGCGAGGTGGAGGCAGTTGGCGCCCCGCTTTCGCTCGCAGAGATGCACTCCTGCCCCTGCCGCCACCAGCTGCCGCACGCCGCTCAGGTTGCCTCCCATCATCGCCACATGCAGGGCAGTTTCACCTGAAGTAGAAAATTCCAATGAATTGATATTTATCTCAAAGCTTAGTGTAGGTCAAACTAAAAAAATTGCGTTTAATTCAGATTTATTACCAAAAAAATTCACGACCCGTATAGTTTAAATGGAATGTGTTTTTGAGGAACCACAAAATTGCATAAAATTAATATTTTTCTAAAATTTTACTGTAGGTCAAGCTGAAGAAAAATATTGCATTAAATTAAGATTTATTAGCAAAAGATTCTTTCTAGGTCGAGCCGTATATTCAAATGGAATATGTTTTTAGGAACTTGAGTTGTTATGTTTTGATGTGAATAGAATTCATACAATTTTAGAGAATACTTCTTGTATTTGTTTCCAGCAATCCTGTACACGGATTTGATATTGAATGAAATGACGCAATACGCAAAATAAATTTACAGCGTTACTCACCAGTAAATTCAGTGATTTTTAAAACTTTACCCATCTCAGAAAACGGTAAAATTTTGTAGAATTATTGAACATTTGAAAGAAATGGATGCAATTTATTAGAATTAATTCTTTCCAAATGTCTCATGAGCACATTGCCAAAGCTGACACATTTCCTTGAAATACAACAATTGTACAAATAATTCAATCGTATAACTGAGAAACCCTTACACTGAAATTACTGTAACAAAACTACAAATGTTTCTCTGTCTTCAATTCTTATGTCATGATGTTGTTTTGTTGAAAACGTTCTACGTCTTTTCGCAACGACTTCTCAAAGTCGTCGAAAACTCGTTTTAAATAAGTCCTTCAGGGGACGAGTTTGCAACAGGAGACTTTTCTTCAATCGAAAGATCTTTCGTACTGCGTATACCGAAGTCCATCAAACTTATTTGACACAAAATGCAACAATTAGACAAGAAATACAGCTAAGTTTCGTATTTCAATCGAATTCGAAGTGCAATTAGTTAAACAAACTTTGACAATTTTACGTTTCTGTATTTTCATCCAATTTGACGTGTACTCACACACGCTAAACGAACCTTGACAGAAGTAAGTTTCTGTATCTCTATCAAATTAAACGTATGCTAACTTACGCTGAGCGAGCCTTCATAATTATCAGTTCCTGTATCTTTGCCAATTTCGACGCGTACTCTGTTACACTAAACGATCTTTGATAATTAAAAGTTGCTGTATCTCTGTCAAATACGACGTGTACTATCTAACACTGAACGAACCTTGATAATTGTACGCCTGAAGTGCAGTTTCAAGCGTAGACCTGGCGCCGTTGATGGGCTGGGTGAGCAGAGCCGCCATGACGTCAGGGAGGTGCGTCAGGGCGGCGGCCAGGTGGACGGGAGTGTTGCCACCTGCGTCAGGAATGCTGACATCAGCACCCGCAGCTGACACGAGACGAGCTGTCATTGACAGGTCACCTCCTCGTACCGCCAGGTGAAGGGCCGTCTGACGATGAAATTAACAAATGAAGAACAAGCACTTAACAGGTTCACTGCAATGGGTTAAGCTGAACTTCAATATCCAACTCAAACTTTAAGTCAAAAACTGTTAACTATAATATAAGTTCCAGACATTAACTATTTTCATTAAATACAATTAAAAATATTGTTAAAATTTTCAAACCACCCATCGGTGTGTCGTTTCGTAAGCAACGCATTTACGTTATGTAAGGCTAAGACGCGCGAGGAAACATTGATATCGTTTCCAATCCATACATTTTTTTTTGCACTCAGCTCAGCATAAAAAAACCTCAAAGTTCTTCAGCTGTTTTTGTAGTTCCTTGTTCTAACTCATGCTCGAATACAACTACAGATCAATGTGATCCACGTTTCACACTTGAATTGGCTAGCGCAGAACTTTACTATTGATCAAAAGTTGTTCATTTCCTGAATTAAAAACAGAACAACGATGTGGAGTCAATGACAACGATTGTGGCTAGGATTGTAGTGTAACCCAATAGAGCCATGGTCATTTTTCAGTGAATAACATAGAATAATTTAACACTCATTTTCAAACTTGTACTCTAAGGAGTTGGGCAACCGCTTTAATATACTTCATTTCTTGTCGAACTTATACTCTAAAAGGTTCAATATACCCAAATGAGTTGTTTTTCTTTAATAGGGTGAAATTTCAACCTCATTATGATGTAGGTGAAAACCTAACATTAATGCAAGGCTGATAACCGTAGTTGTAATATCGGTAGCAAGAGTAAAATATCTGAGCTGGGAAAGGTTAAGAAGAGAACCGCACCTCGCCCGCAAAGTTCTGCATGTTGAGCAAGTCACATGGCCGGAGATTGGCGGCGGCCTTCAGGATCTTGTTGAATGCCTCCGAGTTCTTGTTGCTCACGGCCGTGTGCAGGGCGCTGCAGGATTTGGAAGTTGGGATGAAGCGCATCAAAATGTGATGTAATCATGTCAATGATACCAGTCTATCATATGGTGAAAAAATTCCAATTACATGAAGGATTTACTGACATGAAAGTCAGCAGCGAAATAATTAATTGCAATAGAGCACAAACTGGTACAATGATAAAAAATTCACGGAAATAGAATTATTTACGGGTGCGAAGCGCAATGAATTTGCCACAAGAATGATGTCATTTTGAAGCTGTCGGGGCCAGCATTTTCCTATCAGGGCCAGAATACGCTTTTTATGGAGGAATAAGACCATGTTTGTGGTCGTTTCTTGGTACAATCATAAAACTAGAATCAATGCAGCTGCAAAATAAAAGTTGTCTGCGACTAGTCTCATTCATTTCTATACCTATCATTCATTTCATCATTCTAAATAGGGTCATGTAGAGACAAAAGCGTCTCTTCGTCTCGAAGTTTCGGCTAAATGAACGTTCATCTTCTTCTTCCTGAACTTAAAAACACAGAGCTGGTGACCCAATTATTAGGCAGCCGCTACTTCAAGTTCAAAAACTGAGGACATTATTTTTTTGCATAATTTGAACGAAAAACAACTCACTTATCGTTCTACAACTTGAACGAAGAACAACTCACTTGTCGCCCTGCCAGTTCTGGACGGCGAGCAGGTAGCGGTGCGTGGCCAGCAGCCTGCCCAGGTCGCCTGTCGCAGCGTACGCCTGTAGGCTCTCAGCTGCACTCACAGCCACTCGGAATGCCACGTCCACAGAACCCGACACCAAATCTGGGAAAAATTTGTCAGTTCGGATGCATTCCTGAGATTGAAGGTTTGATGCCCTTGAAGAGAGAAATAGAATGAAGCTCTCTGAATTTGTCATGCGAATTCGTTAGTTCGGATAAATTCGTGAGATTGAAAGTTTGGTTCATTTGCAGAGAGAAAAAATATAAAGTGCCTTGAATTTTTCGCTTCATGTGTCATTTGACACTGTGGAATAATTCTCGGAATTTATTTAGACTCATTAAATGATCCTATTCTGGTTTTTGCAACACTTCGCCGATAAAATAGCACAGACATAGGAAAACTTACGTTATTCTTTTACTTGGTAAAACATGCACGAAGTCCACATTGGGCATGATAATGTGGAATCGAACAATTATTAAAATTATGTAAGTTCTTTTACTTCCAAATTGAATTTAAACGTAAACAACTTGAGACCAATGCATTTATGCTAAGAATAAAAACTAAGACACCTTTAAGTGAATATACATAGCTCTCCATTGGAATAAAAAATTTCCAGTCACTAGCCCTTATTTTCCAAAACAATTTCCAGCGTCAAAATAAACACAAGACAGAAGACTACAAAAAATGCAATTTCAACTGTGAGGGAAACGTTAACACAAAAAAAAATGCTGGCGAAGGTGATCAGGGTCTGGTAAACAGACGAGAGCTCGAAACTGTTGGAGCAGGCGCTCGGTATCTAACGCTGAGCAGGACTATTTAAAGTATTCATGTTTGGTCACATCCCATTGTAATAAAAGGGAACTCAAAGTTTTAAATAACATATTAATATTTTGTTTCTGACGTATTGTACGACAAAAACTAAACTTCATGCTAGATATGGCTTTTCATTTCCCCTTCTGTGTTTTTTGGAGTGCGGTAAACTGTTCAATCTTTTCGTATCACGGGTCCTTGCCTAGTAGAAGTAACATAAGTTAACACATCGGCCATTCACCTGAACGGGCGGTTTTGAGTGCAGGAGGCGATGCCCTCTTCTTCTCAGGGATGATGGAGTCGCTTTTCAGGGAGACGCCTGCCATTGATTTGGTGAGCGCAGCCAAGCTGTTGTTTTTCTTTGATGACTTTCCTGTAATGTACGATTTTTCAGGGTGATAGCTACAGCAATTACATTCACAAGTGTACAAACAACAGTAGACATAGAAGTTTGAGAATGGTTAGATGCAAAGACCGAACTACAGTAACATTGAAAAAGAATTAAACAAGGAACACCATTAACATACAAACATTCAGTTGAATTTTCTAACCTTTGACAACAGCGCTGTCTGTGCGGAGATTGGAACCGCCAGGGAAGAGATCTGGGTTGATTGTGTCAAGTGAGATTGAGTCTGCAAAGTCCAAATCGTCCAGCCCAGTAGCGGGTGAATCTTGCACTAAGTTGCTGAAGTCCCACTCGTTGTCTTCTCTTAACTGCAGAAAATCAATAAAGTTATTAACAGCTTAATATAGCTAAAATATTGACAGTGATGTTAACCATTTTTTCTAGCAAAAATTTGAGGACGTAAAATAATTTTTTTTCAGAATAAAGTGGGTTAAATATAGTTATAAACTGCTTAATGTAGCTGAAACCTTTACAGCGATGTTAGCCATTTATTTAAGTAAAAAACTAAGGATATAGAATAAATATAATTTACCCAAATGAAAATCTTACCGTTGAGTCAACGGCGCTCTGCATTGAGATGGTAGGCGTGTTGAGAGAGGGCACCTGCGTCAGTAAGGATGACAAAACGAATTAAACTGATGGCTCACTCGATCTAAAATACATCAATATTTCGGTGTATGAACTATAAGTTATTTCCCGGTCTGAAGTATAGTAGTTTTGGCGAACTTCAATACAGTTTCTTAAGAGAAAATGTCAAAATATATTTTCGTCAAAAAAGGGATCAAATTAAAAAGCGAAGAAATAAAAATATAATTCGGGAACGAAGGTTCAAAACCTAATTGTTGTATGATTCAAAGTTTTGACGCGCAATAAACTACAGCTCTAGCCTAGACATTAACCCTAACTCAATACCACTACAAACTACGTTTAAAAGAAATAAGGTTTATTTAAAAATGTTCATGGGATAAATTCACCACAGCTTGTGAAATTTGAACAGCATATCAAACTTAAAAAATCCCCGACAACTCACCACGGTCTGCGGGAGCTGCAGCGTGCTGAGCGGGTTCTGCTGCTGGATGGGCATTGTTATGTCTGACTGGTATTGGATGTGAGGGATCACCGACTGCTGTTGCTGACGTTGCTGCTGTTGGATCTGTTGCTGCTGTTGTTGGTGCTGCTGTTGTTGGTGATGCTGTTGCTGGTGCTGCTGTTGAAGCTGTTGGTGTTGTTGCATCTGATGGTTGCCCAGGTTGGCGTTGCCAATAAGAGCGTCTCCGGAGATCTGGTTGGGAGACAGCGGTACCATCTGGTCCGTGTAGTGTCCACTCAGCTGGTACTGAGGAGACTGCTGCATTTGGTACCCGGGAGATGCAGCTTGATGATGTACCACTTGCTGAGGAGAAGGTACTTGGTACTTCGGTGAAGGTATCTGCAGCACAGTAAATAACATAGTCGTAATTTAAAGATGGAAACGTTTTAAAAATTTGGAGAAAATGCGCGTGCATTTCAGTAATAACACTGAATGCTTAAAGATGAAAAGTTTCCGCTTTCACTGAACCCATGGACAAATTTCCTGGAAACACTGAATTCTTCTTATGATTAGGCTCTAGTTAAATACATGAATAACTGGTGGATCACTGAGAGTCATAGAGACCCTTAATTATTTGTAGAGAGGGAGGAGGCACCCACAACAGGAATTTAATCGCACGCACGAGGTAAGCACGAGGCTTAAGAATAACTAACTACTCTCTAAATTCATCTCTAAATATCATCAGAAAAATAAAATTTAAAGTAACCCAGTAATATCTCAAATATTATACAATCTCAGCCTCTGATTTGACAAGGAGGCTAAAAAAATACATTGGAATAATTAGAAACACCGAACAATGCAACGACTTCGTCTCTCACTTGCGTGGGTGATGGGGCCTGGTAGTGTGGGGACGTGGACAGGTGAGGTGAAAGCGCGTCTCTGGTGGTGACCACACCGCCCCGCATGGTTTGCTGCCCCTCATTTCCAACCTAACAACAAACAGGGAAAAAAATTAGAATTATTTAAATTATAATTACAATGTTTTAATACTTCAATTTATTGTATTTCAGAACACTGAAGATGGATTTTTCATAATTTGAAACTTTTTTTTTTATCATGATATTCTTAGCCACGTTGGTTTTCCTTTTTACCCTAACAGGGAAAAATTGTTGGCTTAAGCCCAAAGGCAAATTAATTTCCACTCAGAATTCGAAGGCCAGTGTGAATTACGGTAACGATGATTTTAGTAGGTTTTTGGGTCTCATTTTACTAGAGATTTTGCCAAGAGCGTTTTTTTTCAAATTGATTTCGTTCTCAAATTAGAGACTTCTATCCAAAGTGAATGAGGTAATCTAAAAACAATTTTTGTGTACAATTGCAACACTCTCAAATGAGTGTGGCGAATAATACACAATAATCAAAAAGTCATTTTAATTTCAGCATCTGAGTGACTGGCCATAGTGTTCAATAATTAGGTGATAAACAAATAAACTTAGTCTTGAAATTCAAAGTCAGATACTAAATCTTTAAATTTATCAAACCCTGGAATGTACGATACAGTTACACATTGGCCTAGAAAATATTTTTCGACACCAAGAGTAATGAAAAACTTGCAATTACCAGGAGGTAGGGAGAATTTTCGACGCATTGGCCATCGTTGGAAGTGCTGTAGAAGCTCTGATTGCTGTTGCTGTTCGGTGAAGCACAAGGGTGGTTTGGAGATGGAACCTGTGAACATTTGCATCATTCAATTAGTTCATCTATTCACCAAAAGTACTGAGGCACCTCTCATCATATCATCCATAACATTATTAGCTGCTGCATCATAGCTGTACTCACATCCATGGATAAGTTAGTGTCGATGTCACTGTTAGACCAAAACCAACGAAAATGAATGAATCCATTTCATCAGGAGGATCAAAGATTGATATTCCAAAATATTATTACAACCATACCACAATCAAAATATTAGTCATAAAACTACTATAGAACATAATGAAATGTAGCAGGATATTCGAAGCAACAAATATTAGGACCAGTTGACATTTTTGCCATGAGAACTAAAATATTAGATCCTACTCTTAAATAAAAAAACTGTTGGATCAGTTTTAACGCCGTCAACAACTGGACAATTCTAGAATTAAAGCATGAAAAAGTGTTTTACGACTTTTAATGTGAGGTATTACTCTTATGATCCCGAGTAAAATTTTTAAAATCAATTTTTTACCACCGCGAGAAGTTGCCACAAAAATGTCGAGAAAATGATTCACCAAGGTGTGTTTCGTTTTGAGATTTTACTATCCTTTTTAAGGCGGCCACTTTTGGAATATGAGATATTGGTAAAATATTTGGAACCTAGACAGGGACGAATAATAAAATTGAAAGCCTAGTCTACAAGTATAAATCAACAACGGTACACCATGGCGTAAAACAAACACAACAGTGAGACAAAAGATAAAGTAGACAAACGATCTAACATGATGTCGAAATGAACAATGCCAGGAAAATTAAAAAAAATTGTTTGACACATCGAACAAAATGGACACATTCGAGACTTGGTTACACTCTGACATTTCTCCAGAACGTGATAAGAAATGGTGTGAGAATAGAACGTTGAAATTTTGAGTAGAACGTGCTGAGATGTGAATAACTTCAACCATGAGACACAAAGGGCGGCGTGGTGATGTGCGAGTCGGTGAGACAAAGTAAATAGTTTCAAGAAGACGTCCATTCTCCATCCTTATGGGCAAAATGTGATGAAGAAATTCTATTTACTAAAAAATTTCACTCACGGTGTATTGAGGCGACTGCTGCGCGGAATGCAGGCCGGATGCAGGCAAGTCAATGTTGTAACCTGCAGAAAAAAATATCAACTAAGAAACGCACAATAATGTTCAGAATTTCTGGAAAACTTCTAAAAGTAACTTCCTCACGAAGTCAATCAGAAATCTCTAAGAAGTCTCCACGCAAAAAATAATAGTATTCGTCACACTACATAAATCATCCTTTTAAGCGTGTTCGTACATTATTTTCGTTGTTAGAACTAATTTATAAAGGAAAGTTTTATTCGCGTTGCACCCTACCTAAATTCCTTTTCGTCAATCAGATCTGGCCTTGCAGAAAGATTGAAAATTTACATTTTTAACTTGAAAATTCAGTGCCAGATGAGAAAATAAAAATTAGATTGGTACTTTATTCTAGGAAACATCAGAATTAGTTAGGCTAAAACTCACAACAGCAAGCAAACTTGTGATAGATTCAAATGTTGTATACGAGTCTTAATTTTGTAGTGACACTCCGAAGTAGAGAAAACTCTTTCATAACTTCCAATCATACTCATTAAAATTGCTTATAGCTCTAATACTAATTTTAATGATGAGAATTTTGGTAACATTCATGTTTTATATCACAACAATCATTTTTTATTTAATCCTAATTACATCCAATTATGAGGATTAGGATAACATTAATGATTGACAAGATATCATTATAGCTTTTTAATCATTTGCATGACAAGACCAGCGACTTACTTTCTTCGATGCCGCCGCCCGAGCGGGAGTACATGTCGATTATCACATCCATGATGTCCCCATCAGTCGGGCACCGCCGGGTGTCCGCTGCAAAAAATTAAAATAATACATTTAGGATATCATAAAATATGTACGCGAAACTGGGATCCAAAGTTATGGTTTATAGTTGAGAAACTCGAAAAAAATATTTCCACAGCGAATGGTGCAGAGAACTACGAGAGAATCTCCGCCTTTATGAAAGTCGAACAGAATTTTTAAACAAATACATCATAAAATCATAAAGCTTTCAAAATATAGTGATAGACGTGTAGAAATAGCATTGTGTAAAAAAGGAACAGAAAACACGTCTCAGTTGCATGCTTAAAATTATAATATCGCTGAATAGTTTACGGTGCTAATTGTAATTACTGGTGGACACAGGGAGGGAGTGCAATAAAATTCAGTTATGATCCGTATTGTTAAATGTTTTACGCATGAAAATGCATTGAAATTTTACGTCAATGCGGTTATAATATGAAACGCCCTTAAAAGGATTTAGCATTCGTTACCACATTACGCCACGTTCAAACATAGGTATACTTAGCATAAATTAATTCTTCACTTCTAAGTTAAGCGCTGCACTCAATCTTATTTTAGCTTTTTCACATTGAAGACGCAAACTTCACTCACGAATAATGTTGAACCGAACTCTTAGAAAACGGTCTTATGCTCTGAAATTATGGCGATATCATACCTGATAAATTCGGATATTTGTAACATAACGTGGGACACCGAAGTTTAGTTCAGATTTTCTATTTGTCAAAATCCGACTTGAACATGTATTTATTCGTGTTGCTCCATGATATAGTAATGCTAATTTCTAGAATAAATGAAACTACACCGAGTGATTCCTACTTTCTATCGTTTTATTGGTTGGACGTGAAAGGTCTGTAAAATATCGATCACTCATAGTCGTTTCACCCAATGTTTGCTTTGGCATTTTCATTGCGAAAAATAATTAAAATCTTTGTAAAGAATACGTTGTAATGATAAATATGATAATTCTAATAACAAATAAAACAACTCAGTTCGTTAGCTTCAGAGGTGAATTTCAGAATTCTTCAGGGTTAAATCTTAGCGCCTTTCTGAGCTTCGTTTGCAGATCAACGGAATGAATTCGTATGTTTTATTTTGGATTAATTTCCAGCACTGCCTCAAGAGTGTGTAATTTCCAACTTAGGGTACGGGATTGTTTCTTCTTCTCAAAATGGTACAAAACACTGACAGTCAAAAAATTGTAGTTCTGATTGCGACCAACAGAATGAGATTGGAACCTGTTAGGCTTGAATTGCAGCCAAATGTGGGTATTTTATATCTGATATATGAGTAGTTTTCTATCTAGCTACCATGCCTTCGAAACATAAAAAGCTTCGCCTTCCCCTTCTTTTGAATAATTCAATTCGATGTTGTTCGAATTTACGACGAATATTGTTCACTACCATAAAACATCAGGAATTTACAACTCATCGTTTACTTTCTTGTCTACTATCTTCACTTTCCATTTATTTTCGTAGAATCCACAAAACACACTTTAGGTATACTATCGTCAACAGATTTAACTGCCAATATCATGAATGGTATTTGTTATAAAAGGGGATTTCAATTTCAGTAGTTCGGTGGAAGAAACTACCTCAATTTAAACAGACTGTTCAGAGCTGAAGTAGTTTTTTATGACAACCTAAAATCCCTCGAAACACTAGCAGTGTCCTCCATTGGCAGAGAAAACTTCGGCATCTTTATATGTTTCGTTGTCTTGGTTTAAGAAGGTAGCAATACTTTCTAAACGTAGCGGAACGTCCATCGTTGTCTCTTGACAGAAATGAATCCTTGTAGTCCAATCCAAACCTATATCTTTGAGAGGCCTGTCAGACGAAGTTCGAAATCCATTTGTACGTTATTGAAGAGAAAAAAGTCAAGTAATTTGCGAACATTCCCACATATTCTGCGAAAATTTTCAATTCCTTCCATGTGGCAGATTCAGAAGAGTGACGGGTGTATCCGAGCATACGCATGACGATCAGTATTGAAATTTCGTCGCAGTTCACGAGGGCCGCAGAGTGTGATGGATGGTTGCTTGAAGATCACTAAATGAATTGAAGGATCATTGAAAAATTGCTAAAAATAATCCAAACCATTTAATTGAACAGCAGTAAAACGAGTGAGTAATAACAATTGAAACTCAACAGAGCATGAGATAGAGGTAACTCGAGGTACATACATTAAGATTATCGTCAAGCCATTTCGTCATGAACCATGATAGGTGTAGTAAAATTAACAGCTGCCTCCGATGGTTTTTATTAATCCTACAATAGTTAAAGTTGAAACTCACAAGATAGCGTAAAAAAAACATTGAAAATGAGCGTAGAAAACACGGCCTAAAAATGCCTCTTTTAAGAAATTGCTTCGTATTTACAATTTAAAAATTGTGCCGAACTCAGATGTACAATCCAACGCAATCTTCAGTTAACAACAGTAAATGCAACATTTTCTAAAGAGTGAATGGCAAAGACTGTGAAGGTGAAACCTACCAGTTGTAAATTTTAAACATTATTGGAGATAGCGCAGTTTGCTGTGAGTACATTTCGGGATGACATTTTGGGATTCGAAAACAAATTTCTGAGGATATGTAAGAATGAAACCAAGCACCAGGCGCCTCGGTGAGCATTTAGGTATGACACTTCACACTACTATTTCAATCTACATACGGAGCTCACAATACGAGAGTGAACGACGAAACTAAGTGGGATTGGCTTCCAACACATAAATAAAATTATTACCGCAGGACTACATCCATGGCTGCTCACAGTCTTTTGAGCAGGTTGGTTTGCCTGTTTTACTTCACGATGCGAGAGCAACACACTGGAGGAGTTTCTTTTGAAAACCCCCTCGCTTGTGCCTATGAGTATATCGCGAGAAAAAATCGATTGAAATAAGTAAAAACGCGTTTTTGGAGTTCTATACTGTTTATAATTTCAAAACTTGGAAGCACGGAGTTAAAATTACAGTAAAGTATAGAGAATGAACACGATGGGGCAAACTTAAGTACAGAGGATAATTAACTTATTTTTTGACAAATTAAACATCTATGACAAGTCTACGATTTTCGAATCAGCTGCAACATTATGTTTATCACATGTAGTAGGAAGAAAAACCTTTGCGTAATGTCAACAAAATTGTAATTTAGCTTGTGCTAAAACACATCTAGGGGAAATGAATCTGGGAGAATCGTTAATCCAAGATGTCATCAGCGGCGCTCCACAGCAGAGACGAAAATGGAGATGACTCGACGGGAGGTGTCACTGTCACCATGGGAGGCGTGAAAGGTCCACTCATGTTAGGAACGGAGCTGCGTCGTTTGTACAATTCTTGGTCCCATTTTTGAGATTCGACAGGTTGTGGTGGTGGGGAAGCTCTCACACCCCAGCCCCCTGATGAATCGAGTCGATGAGGCAAAAGAAGTGGCTCAAGCGGCGGCCTCAAACTGTCACGCTGCACTGGTTGCAGTTCCGCGTAAGTAGGAGTAGCGCTGTCCTGACTCTCAATTTTGTTAGGAAGCATGGTGTATGTTGGTTGAGAGTGGGTTTGTCTTTCGCTCTGGGAGTCCTGTAACAAGCTGGGCATAGACGCCGATTGCTGATGGCTGTCGAAGTTCGAACATTCTTGAGCGTTTAGGTTTGGTGTTCCACCACTGGGAGTCATTTGGCTACTAGTGCCGTAAACGTTTTGTGGGTTGCCAATATTTGGTGGCGCAGCAGCTAAACTTACCGATACACTCGAAGGACTATTTGAAAATGGAGCCAATAGACGAAAATCGTAATCTACAGAAGACTTATGGTAAGGTGACGAATAAGGCGAGGAAGTGTGAGACGTCGGAGAAGACCCTAACACTGGAGACGCTAGATAATATGATCCTGCATTCGAGGTGTAAGCCTGGGATTGTTCAGCCACAGACGTGCTGAGAAAACGGCTTTCATTTTTAACATACGAAGTTGAGGCTTCACTGTTGTCTGTGTTACAAGCCCTAGTAAATGATTCAATGAGAGATTCTTGTGAACACGACTGCCCGCGAGTGTTAGAATAGGATGCTTCGTTTGGCGACAAAAAACCAGCTACGTCACTCCCACAGGAAAGATTTCTGCTTCTTAGGACCTCACTAGCACTTGGGTTAGAAAGAGCAAACGTCGAGGAGGAGCTACCAGGAGATAACTTCCTAACGGCTTGTTTTTTACTACTTTCTTTCATATCTACGAGCTTTTCGAACTCTGTTCTGAAAAGGTTGCCATGTTGCATTTGTGAGTCCCTGCTTTGACAAGGCAGAGCTCCTCCCGAGCTTGCTCGGGCTCTGGGACGATTGACTGAAGAAGATCTCTGTTCCGTCGTCAGAGATTTAAGAGAATATTCATAGCCCTGGCCAGGCGTCAGAGACTTAGAAGAAGAATATTCATATTTTGCAAAAACATCATCGCTACTCGCGTGAGTAGGGGAAAACTCACTGTATCTGAGATCTAGAGGCTCATTGAAGGGGCCACCAGGGCACATGCGCTTTGTGCGGCCGCCGCCGCCCTGAGTGTAGTCTTCGTCTTCTTCAAGTCGGGCTGTCTCCATGAATGGACTTTGCCGCTTCCGATCTGTAAAAATAAGCTTGGCTTAGAATAAAACCAATGGAAACACAACAATGTAAAAGAGACATGCAAAAACACAGAAATTGAAATAAACATTAGTTATAACTTTTTCATTAATCTCCAAAGAAATAGAACTACGAGCAAAATTTCACCCCATTGTTCCCATATGTGTAGTCAGAGTTGCACACGCCTGAAGATAAAGCATTCTGTTACGTGTAAAAGAATACTAATAGCTCATAATCAAATTCTTATTTTATTTCAACTAGAGTAAGACTCAAGAAACAGACCGATTGAACATTCAGAAGTGATGGTTGATTAATTGATTTTGGAAAATGGAGAAATTACAGTACTAGAGCTCGCACAGTCTCAGCCATCTATATTCACAAAAGTTTAAATTTTTCGCAGGGGATAACTACAATAATGATAAAAGCGCACATGAACAATAAAATCCTGATTCCCAGCTTAAGGATAGGACTGACATTCGTAGTACAGTGGACAGTAATTTGGATGATCTTTGAAATTTTTTGGAAGGAGTTCGAAGACTCGGTACCCGAACACAAAAGACAATAATTTAGTCAAAAATGGCATAATACCGGTGGGTGTAAAAAGGAAACTTCCTACCGTGAAATGAAAAGACCTTGAACATCTTGTGCAATACTGGGCTCTAATTAGGAAACCTCAGGAGGAAAAACGAAAAAAAACAACACATCATTGGAGGTCTGAAACTCTGGCCCAACAAAATGTAATTGCAAAATGCGAAACTCACTGCCAGGATAATAAGTGAAGTCCCGCGGCTCGCTGATGTCTTTGTCATTTGGGCGCTCAAGTTGGACCTTCACAGGCACTGGGGACCTCAGGTTCGTGGAGCGGTAAGGTGGAGTTCTGATGAAAGTGCACAACGGTCATCAAAATTTGAATTGTCGAAGTGTCAAACACGATTTTAATTCAGGTATGAAGATGAATAAGGACTGCTAGAAAATTAATTCCATTAGCTTCATTACATTTTGTAGATAATGCTCCATATTAATGCTTCCATTAGCTTCACTAGCTTTATATTACTTTCGTTTTCATTAGGGCCAGTTAAAGTGAGCAATGACTATTATAAAGTTCCCCTTGTGGCCTACTTTACATTCATTGCAAACGTTTCTGGAGAAATACACTTCAACAATTTTGAAGAAAATGTTTAATGCCAAAATAATCTGGCGTGGCATAACCCAGTCTAATTTTTTCGCCAAGACATCATTAATTTAGTCGCCTAAGCGTAGTTTGTCCACAGGGCAGATAAAATTATGGATGTCTCGGCAAACAGGTCCTGGGAAATCAAGGAAGGCTCACACAAGGGATGAGGTAGCGCAGCTAAACGTACTTCAATTTCACAGCAAAAAATTTAGTTCAGAAATAGGAGAGGACTTTTTTTTAGATTGAACATTTGTATTACTATCGTTGAAATTGCGTAACCAAATCGTATAAAATGTGTTAACTTATGATGATAACAGATGCTGTGGAAACCCAAACTTGATGTCGCCATACCAAGAAGCGATCTTTAGCTATTGTCTTGCGGTATACTCGAACATTACCTTGAAAGACTACAGCATGCAGTACACACTCTATGTTGTCAATGTCAGTAGTAAGGTATTTCATTTTGAAGATGTATACCTGAAAATTGGCATACTAAAACTCATCAGATTATGTTTTGAACAAACGTAATGGGAGAAATAAGTACTTAGCCTGTTACCTATACTACAATCAGAATTATAATGATCATTACAGTTTGAGAGTTCGCACCTGAAAATGATGGCGTACTGGTGGTGCACGTCCGCCTCGCTGAACTCTCCGTAGGCAGACCACACTTCGTTACCGTCGGCGTCGCTCTCAAAGAACTTGATTTTGATGTTCGCTGGAGTGAGAATAGAAAAATGAGCGAACGATTCAAGACCGTCAAAGATGAGGCACGTGAATTACGCCAACTGCTTGATAGTTCAAAATGCAAAGGTGGGCGACGCATTTTATATATGTTAAGGGCTAACCGGGAGACACAGTCATTGTCTTAGCATTAATAAAAAAAACATGACTACACAGTGTCTACCCAAATGCCTGAATATGACTTCCATGGAAATATATTTTACAATATCCTAACAGTTACCTTATTTTTTTACGTAGACCACGACACCTTAAAATAGAGGCAAGCAAGACTTTGTACTCCAATAACTGCACGATAATGTATCTACCGAAACACACATGAAACTAAAGAGCATGAACAATATTTGAGAATCCATTCACACAACTCATTTTATATTCTATTCATAACAATTCATGCTTTTGAAAAAGAATAAGGAATTTTATAATAAGTCGATAAGTGTAATTTCTGACACTCATATGAAGGTCTTGATTCTTGAATAAGTCCATTCAGTGCGTTCATAAAGAATGCAATTACGCCGATGATTGTGGCTGACCTCAAATAAATCTAATGATATTGTTCAAGGTAACTCAAGAATAAAAGTTTCATGAACTTATTGAGTTAGACTAAAGTTATTTTCGAGTACAAACACAACAGCATTGCAATTATTTGTGAGCCTGGTACTGTGAATAGGTCCATCCATGGAAATAAAGATTGTATATACTTCCCAGCAAACACAAAAAGTAACCTAGCTGTTTACTGATATTTATAATTTTATACTATCGCTATGACTCACAGTATGCTTGTGTATGAAAAAAACTGAATTTGTTTAGAAAAAGTGAGGTTTCCCGGAATTAAAAGCCTTGAGTCATTCGTCATGAAAACGTTTCTACCGCCCCGGTTAGTTTTGTATGAAGCTTGAGAAAGAGCTGTCGTAGCAGCACGTTATTCAGAACACCAATGGTAACACGATGACTTGTTTCATATAACTCACTTTTCTTAACTTTCTCCACCAGCATCCAAACTTCAGTGCCGCCAGTGCATGGTGCCGAGCACTGGGACATGCGGACGATCTTCAGTTCGCCTGTTGACGCATTTTCTGCACAAAGAAATGGATTGTTCGTGTTGCAAATCAACGAAAGAATGATGATGTCTAGAGCTGAGTAACACAAAAATTTTGCTAATTCAAAGTTCATTTTCTATTCTTTCCTTCGTGTATTGTAAGTTCAAGTTTGAACTATTTTATCAAAATATCAATTGAATCGTGAGCTACATAAGTATAAGAGAACCCATTAAAATGAGTGGCTTTTGAGCAGCTTGAAGAAACTCAACTATCCCACCTACTAAAGGAATTTCCTGTTTGAAACCAGTATAAATAAATGAACCAAGAAAACATGATCCCTCAAATTTCGGTTACGCTTTATCGCGCTTCTCAGCTATAACGATACGATCGTACACGAATGGTGATAGTGTTAGATATAAATTTAGAAAGTTAGAGGTTAAATAATTATGCAGTGAAGTAATGGCCTGTGAAATGGAATTTCTATGACCCATTCAAGAAAGTTTACTAGTTACGACCAAACCCTCGCATGACTCCTGTAATTAGACAAGTTCAACTCATCCCTTCGAAGCCGCGGAGTTCTTAACACTTTGGTTTTAAACTTAAAACTCAAACCATTTCCTCAAAATGAATTAAAAATATTATTCACATTCATCTAAATTTCAACCCTGAAAATTTTTTTACGTGAATATATAATTCATCCTTCGAAGTTAGGGGAATGAACTCACTGAGATTCACGACGAGCTCAGAATCGACGGAGCGAGTGATGGGTCTGTAGCAAGCAAGTCCCGTGTCGTACTGGAAGGCCTGGAACCTCAGCACTACTTTGTTCAGGTCCATTGTCTTGGCGATCTCCTCCGCCTCTTCGTCGAACTGAAATAATTTTTTTATGTCAGTATATTTTCAGTTCATATTTGAGACAGGCAATCAGAACATTTCCATTAGTGCAACAAGAACTCCATTGTACAAAAAACATTGTGTGGTTGATGAGATTTCTTATGAAGACCTCAACGTCCATTCACGGACAAAGTGAATGCACAGTTTTTCAACCGATATAATTCTCGATTCAGAGTATAAATGATACTAAGATTAATTTTAACCATATATACCGAGGTGCGCAGAAGATGATGTCGCAAAACAAAGGATGGTCTACGAATCGACATTAGAATTTTAAACGCATCTGCAACAAGTAAGTAAAATGATTTGTACGTCTATCAATAAACAAACCTTCAATACGCAGTGGGCAATAACATGTGGGATCGCAGAAGCATATGGCAAAATTGGCAGGAATGACAATGATTTCATTCGAAGTATCGTTTAACTATTTACCCGGGTCATGCCAGGATTTCAGTACACGTAATGTTTTTTAAATTAGTGAAAATGAAATCATAGTCAGTCAAAAATTCGAGCACTCAAAATCATTGGGAGTGACAATGATTTCATCACACCTGGCGAAATTCAAAATTTGTATCTAAGAAAAAATCTCCTTTTTAATATCCGAGTAAATAACATCCCAAACAATCGTAAAGGCACCTTTTTCATGTCTGTAGGAGTGATACTCTGTCGAATCTCTTCTGGTGTGCAGTGCGGCCGGCGTAGGCGCGCATGCTCGATAAGTTCCGCCTTTTTGCGCTGCCTTATGATGTCTTTCACGTCACGTTTTGCGATGTGAATGATGCCCAGGTTTTGAAATCTGCACATGAAACTCCAATTAATGCGGGCTCTTTGAACATTTGGACACCCCAAATTTTTCAAAACTTCAACAATCAACAAAAAGTGAGTCAATTTGAAAGAAATGAAATATTCTAGAGTACTTTAAACCACTTAATGATATTTTGAAGCGATCAGCACACGTGTTACACAAATTACTGAGTACATTCTTGGGCTTGCATGCAAAATCAGCGACGAAGCAAACAACTACCTCGATACCTCAAAATAATCTTTCCACGTCATGATACACTAGAAAGATGAACCAGAGAGGGCAATTAGACAACGAAATAGAGTTGCACTACTGACGTGGCAGTGTAGTCTGTGGTGTGGTCGACGACCACCTCGCACATGCCGGTGTCCTTGTCGCAGTTCTTGCCACTCAGCTCGTGCACATGACGGCGCCGCTGGTTAGGGTTGTCTTCCCCAGTATACAGGGCCAGGCGTATCACTGCGGGACCGTCGCTCCATTTCGCCAACTGAAATGTAAGACAAACACAATAAAACATTTTTTCTCTGCCTCAATTAAACGTGTGACCCTGAGAACGCACTATGTGAAAATACCACGGTCTTTCAATATGAATACAAACACATTTCTGTGAAAATCGTTTTTTAAAGGAGTTTGCCATCAGGTTATTGCAGACAAATGTAAGAACTAACATCTGCATGGAAATGTAATACATTAAAACAAACCCTATTTTCTCGAGGATGTACGAGGAGCATATCACGTAATGACTCATGGATAGCATGCAAAAATTATCCTATTCATACGAGTAGGTTTGCGGAGATATGACAAATAGCAATTCATTCTATTATATTGTGCAATACTAGCCCTAATACAAATTTATTGATGCTTCTACAAGCAAAACTGAAATTGGTTATCTAGCACGAAGGTTAAAAACCGACCTACCCTTAAATAATGTGGCTGATCTCCAAGTTAAAATCAATTATGAGATTGGAAACGTGATTATCTCAATAATGACGCTGATGTTATATTTCAGAAGCTGAGTCCTTGCAAGAAACATTAACGTTACCTTGACGGTTGGGAAAATGGGTTTGTTCCTGTCGGCACGCTCGGCCTTGAGCTGACCGTGGGTGCCCACCATCTCGCTTTTGTACCGGAATCGGAACTTGCCCTGTGGCTGCTCCGTCAAAATCAGGTGCGGACCATCGGTGTTCACACCTGAACACGAAATATAAATGTGAGATTAAATGTGCTTACATTCAATCGAAAATCTCATCTAACGTTTTTGTTAGGTCAAATTCCAGTAAATGATAAAAACTGATATGAACCCGTTCATACAGGAAAGCTCAAGTAGAACAATAAAAACAGACAAAAAATGGCAGTAATTTCATTCTTTTATCTTCGGAAGAATAAATGTTTAACAGGAAATCACATCCGTGCAAGTGTCACGAGGATATTTACGAAAGCAACTAGTCTTCAAGGACTAACAGTCTTATCCAAATGAAAATGTGTCAAAACTGTTTATTTAAGAGCCCAAGTACAGAAAACATCTTGGTGTAAAATATATAAAATCCCAGAAACAAATTGTAATAAAACAAAATTACATTTCCTTGCAGTATAAATACCCTGAGTTGAGGGCTAACATTTTCTAGTGACAACAACAAAGCAATCGTATTTTACCAAGGGTAAAAATACCACGAAGTGCGAAAACATATCCTCTTGTGACAACAAGAAAACAGTTGCCTTTTTCCAACAACAAAGCACCATGAGGTGAGAGTTTAAATTCATAAGTTACAACAAGAAAACATGTTTTCAAGGACAAAAATACCCGGAGGTGAATGTTTACACTGCTCGTTATCACTACGCATGCAACTCACAGTCATAAGGCCTGTTGTAGTCCGCGACGACTGTGGGGGGTGAGGGAAGCCCCGCCGAGTGGTCCGAGTAAGGGGACGCCATACCCCCGCTGTAGGGGGACCCCAGGGGGCGCTCTCCTCCGCTGTAACAAATAAAAGTTCAACATCAATCCCTGAGGAAATATCGGCAATCGGTATACAGAGAATTACATTAGAGCTGAACGTCGATTCAAGATGGCTGACTTAGCTAACTTCAGTGTCATTTTATGAAATATGAGTGATGTGAAACAGTTTTTCCCTTTCTATCGTATTACATAAATTTCGCTGTTAGATCCGTTTGTGAACGAGAAAAGACCTTATATATGAAGAGCCCACTTCCCAAAAAAACACATCTAGATTAACCTTTGCTACAAAAGTAACTTCCTTTTTTCCGCCCAGTATAACTCGAGCACAGAGCATCACGGTATATTTGTTCCTGCCGTCGAACACATGCTCACTTCTACGAAAGTGATTATTTTGGTTCAAAAGAACGAAAAACCTTTTGAAACGCGTTTTGGAAAACCCGAATTCGCCAAAAAAACTCAATATTGCGTAAAATTTTCAAACGTCTTTCAAACGTTCAGATTTGATTGTGTCAAAAACTTTAGATTAGCGAGATAAAGGAGCTAGTATTATTTCTGTGCTCATGCACTTTGATGCATCAAGACCTAAAATAACATTTACATCTAAGCATTTTTCTTCACCAAACTTTTCGGATCGACAGTTGTTGATACCCTCTTATATGCAACTAAAATAAATAAATGGATGCGGATATGATGCATGACAGCTTGAAAACTATTTGCTGTCTGTGTGTGGTGAATAACAAAAAACGAGAATCGCCGATGCAAGCGAGGGCTTTTGTGATATTTTTGAGCATGCCATCTCCTGACATATGGCCGCAGGATAATGAACAGCCAAACACGGGAGAGTTTATCAAGAAGGAGGGCCTCGTTGTTATAAAGACCCTTTTTTGCCTTATGTGGCATATGTAGGCAGAACAAACACATCATGATTTTTACAGCGAGAAACATTTGCTTATAATGCATGTAGTTATTGAAAACCAAGTCCCTTGAGTTTGCACCCAAAGAATATTGTTATAATAAATTAAAAAAAATGCTGTGTCTCCACGTTAATGGTAAATATATTTCGAAAATATAATGAACAGGACACGACCATAAAATTTTAGGGCTTTTCTAGCTCCCCAAAAGTGACTCATCTACAGCGCCTCAGGGTCGGAAACTCCCCCAGAAATTATGCCGCAATGACAGAATGAAATTATCTTTATGTCACATTTATAAACAGATTGTTTAACTTTATTGGCAAATTTGTTTACGTAGAGGTGCTAGACTTGAATGTCACACTAGAGGATCATAAAGCATAGTGCCTCCGTAAGGTGCATTGTAATTAAGGAAACTTCAACACAGCACAAATACCGATCCTCGCGAGAACGAATGAGTGAGCTTGCTTAGCGATACGTGTGAGTAAATTATTTGATATGTAATGAAATGAACTCTAACTTAAACTTCTGCTCGACATAAGCAAAAGGAGTAGATTTTCTTGGGAAACACGCACAAATGCTCACTTACTGAAAGACCGTCGTAGATAACGAAAAAACTTGTTGCGTTATCAAGGGCAACCAACGAACTGGAGCCTCGCACAATGTTTCGCAGGAACCAAAGTCAAGAGACTAAAGTTGGTGTCTTTTGACTTTTCAAGACAGCGTAGTCTGAGGGAAATAAAGTTGAAATTGAAAAACAACAGTAAACGTGGTGGTGCAGGTGCACGCTCACTCCTACCTACACATCCAGGACGCGACACTGGCACATGCTGGTTAGTCAGGCCTCTCGTCCTGTTGTGGTGCAGCGCACGACTGCGAGAACGGCCATTTTACTGGCAAAATTTGTCTAATTTGACCGTTTTGTACCATTATATTTGGCCATAAAGAATGCTCAGCATCTGGCAACCTGGAAATTGTCAGATACCGATTGCGCTCCATGGCAAAATTTTCACCGCAATAATAGCTAAAATTTAAATTTTGGCCAGGAAAAGGCCAATCTGACGACTCTGGTGCAGCGGAATCTCCGAACGGAGGCGAGTGCAAGTGATGCTGATGATGGTGGTGGTGAACAGTAAGTGGTGATGAATAAGAGACCTGGCGTGGAAACATACGAAGCTCTGCGTGAGACGTAAATGCACATGTCTCTGCCAAATTGCCAAGGTTGTGATGATGACTGGCTTGGAGGGCATCAGGGATAGTGTTGATATAACATATAATACAGAAGTATTTTTTTTCTCATTACAAATTGTATTTGAGGAGGTAATTCAAAAATTAATTGAAAACAAAGGATTCTTTTAAACTGTGAGTGATGTTGAAGACATGAATAAAAAACTTATAATGAGCATGAAAAAAGAAATGTGTACTAACTTTCTATCAACAATACATTTAAGGACGACATACATTAAGCCACAACCCAGATTTCATTACCCTGTTGTCCCTGGAAACCAGTTGGACTCAGTAGTCTCAAATTCTTCAGTCAGAGGGCAATGATCAGCCAACTGCGATTCTACCATCGCTCAAACAAAAATTCCAATTTCAACTAAATCGTTCTAATCACTTTTTCACATCAGACAAATAGAACAGTCATTTCAAATTTCAAAGATGAACGGCAAACATTTAAGGTGCAGAAATTGACCTCAACCAGAACGAAAATCTGATGCCAAAATACCTACCTCCATGTTATCGTTTCAACGCGTCACCTCAACTCCAACTCCGCCACAACTTCCAGCATCGAATTGCAACTCATTCAGGGCACACGAAACCACACTAAAGCTAAAAAAGTTTTTTTCCAATACCACTATCACCTCAAACAAATTATGGAGCACTTTCAAAGCTCCGATTCCTACTACTCAAGTGCAGCATTCCAGCTTCACAGTCTTACATGTCTCAATGCGTCACGGCAAGAGAGTCATCCGAGAGCGACCTTGGAGAGCTTTGGTAATTCCACCGTTAAACCTCTTGCCTAATCCGCCAACAGCCTTCAAGGCAAACACTAAAAGTGTCGTTCGTTATTATGAGATGAAAGAATTCAATATAAATAATCGCAGACATGCTTAGATACCTGCTGTTTATTATAATTAGCGATGATTATTATTATTGGAACGATTTTTATAATATTTAATTAACATCGATTTCTGGCAGACTAATTCTTGAAAACTGTTAAATTTTGCAACGTTTGAAAAGATCGCTGAGATGAATTAAAATCACAGAAAACTTGGTAAAAATGATAAATTTGTCACGTAAAATGAAAATATTTGGTTCATGACTTATGTTTGCGACATGTTTGATGTAAAAAATGAAAATTTATCACGTGCATTCGAAAATGATAACGTTTTATTCTCAGAGTGTAATTTTTTTGAATGAATTATTCAACTAAATGAAAATAGTTGAGCAATTAATTTAAAAAATTGAATCATTTGTACTGCAAGCATGACGTAAATGGAAAAGCTCGAGCACTCCAGTTCCTCTTTCCTATCCATGAGCATGTGTACTTTAGCAAAATCTGCACAGAAATTATGCGCTCAAATACCCTCCCGAAATAGCGCTGCAGTGTCCGTTAGACTCCACATGGCGAAATATATACTAGGTTTATTTTATCCCGAGAACAGTCCTGCTCTCAGCAAAATAATTACGGCAATGAAAACGAATTTCAGGTCAAGATTCATTGATATTGAGAATGGAAAACGTTTTCGTCTTCAATATAATTTCAACACAGTCTACCAATATGTTGAGTTACTGTTTTTTCGTGATTCTTTCTCGCACTTTCCTGCGCCATGTACATTTTTTATGGTACAAATGAAGTCTTTTGCTACACATCAAAATTCTCCATTAAGATCACTAGCGTTAATTTCCCATTAATTCGTGAAATGGAAGAAACGAAAAAACTTGGTGTCACTCTAGTCCCACTTTCCAATCGTTCTCCGCTGCTGCATAAAATCGGTTTCTGCGCGCCGGAACGTTCCCGGAGACGACTTTGGGAATCCCAGGTCACTCGAAAATTAATCACGGGCCTCACAATATTAAACTTTCCGGAACTCGATTCGCGGCTAGAAAGAAAATTTCACACAAAGTAAGAACTAGAAAACCGCAACTTACCGGTACTCTGTTTGCGTAAATAATAATAATAATAATATTTTAATAAAAATTGGGAACTAAAAAACAGAAAGAAAATTAAGTTAACAATTTGCTTCTCCGCAGTAATTTGTTATATAATAATTGGTGTCTAGCGTAGAGAATAAATAATGATTCTTCCATGATTGAAATAATGAATGAAAGTAAGCCAACAGCAGTAATGCCATTATTTAATAAAAATCCTTCAGGCATTTACTTAAATACTTGTATACAATAAATTCGCTATCATAGATCAGTACAGAAAAGAATAAAGCAACTGTTAGTTTTGTCATTGGTTAAAGGAATAGTGAAATATTATATGTACACAGGACATCTAATAAGTAGAACTTGATCACTCACTCACTCAAAATTAAAGCCAGTCATGGTCATCTTGAAATCGTTCTCCTCAGCTTGATGCTTCACAAGTGTTTCCGAGATAGTCTTCAGAACAACAAATTTTTCAGGTCAGAGCTGACAACTTCAATGCTGGAGAAGAACGCGGGTTTAAAAACACAGGTTTCAAAGTATCCATGTAATTAGAAAACCAGTGTGTAATATATTAATTAAAACTGTAGCAACAATTGATTAGCACCGCAACGAAACAGTGCAGCACAGTTTGCCAATGTTCAATTTGTTGAACCTATGCTAGGTTGGAAGAGAGAGTATATGTTTACACTTCGGCAACCTTTAGCAGACTACCTTAGCAACGCCCGAGATGATCTGTTTATACGGACACGCATATCCGGTGCAGCGCACCGAAACGTAGGGGTCACCAGCGGGTAAATTTCCCCCAAGTTCCGCGAGCAGTTCGATTTTCATGAACGGTCGCTGCACCAGCTCGCGATGCTGCTGCTGCGGCTGCATCCAGTGACGTAGGTAAGGAGGAGGTGAGACCCTCCAGCAAAAAACCCGCTGACCGTGGCTGCTGCTGCAGCTGATGCTCTTGTCTGTCGATATTGCTGCTGTTTTATCCTGCTGATGTTAGTGCTACTACAGTAGACTATTCAACGGTAGACTACGGTAGACTATTTATAACCTGATTGTTTAACGAATCCACAAAACCTTCAATTGTATTATTGAACTTTCATTACAGGTGCACACACGCTACCAGTCTCTTCGCAAATATTTTACTTGCAGCAGCTCAGAAATTTTGAGAGTAACACAATTCAAGCGCTACCGCTCATGGCGCTGCAGTTAGAAAAGGTGATGCTTCTAGTGCAGGGCACTGACTATCCTATCGATGTTCGTTACTGATGATGCCCTGAAATAGAGCTAGCTAACAGATGAAAATGTTTATTTTCGATACAAAATTGTTCCGACTAGTGCTGTTATGACAGAAGTAGGGCCAAGGTGGTATCTTCCTCTACTTTTGTTACTGTTAAGGCTGGTGCTGTAGTCGGAGTTGCTGCTGATGACACTTTTTTGTCTCTAGCAGGGCTGCAACTGTCGAGTTCGCCCGCGCGTTCACGCCACGCTCACTTCTTATGCAAGCGCGCAGACGACAATGAAAAGTTTCAGGGATTTTTCCGGCACCCAAACTGAGACTGCGAGCGGAAGACGATGACGTCCGAAAGGAAGAGGTCCTCGACCGAAATAAGCCCGCGGAGCGTTTCGAACTATTTTTAGCAGTTCTGTTTCTCTGACTTGGAAGATCAAGGATAACACAGCAAAGTCTGATAAAAAGCGCGGCCAACCGAGGTATTTTAGAACACGCTGCGATGCATTGTAGCTAATTTTAGAAATCCCTTCTGGAAAAATACACCGAAGTATATTTTTCCAACGCATTCATTCACGGTTACCAGCCATGAAATGGGTTTTCAAAAACTTGTAATATACTCGTATTTGAAACGAAACTCGTATTTTTTTATTACATAAAGACTTTAGCATTGATCGAGAGATATCACGAAAAGATACACGAAGAAATATCTTCAATGGTTCTGTAGAGGTGTGACATATGACTTGTAATCAAAAGGCGAAAGAATAATTCCGTAGACACGCATGCACATCTAGAAAGTTTGAAATTGAAGCGATTATCATATGTTTTGAAAACCCTTCTCAGATAACCTTTTTGATAATTTTTTCTGTATTAGCGAGTACGATTAATTTCCGAAGAATAATGAGTTGGGAGATTAGGATGTCAATGGTATTTCAATATGGAACTCTTCATTAGCAGGTAACTCATGGAATAAACTGAGGTTAGTTGATGATTTTAGGCGGTAACTAATTGATGACAACTTAATGAACGAGCGTTCTGTTTCCTACCTGATACCGGTGATGAAAAGCTCATAAAGCACGCTCATTTCAGCTCGTTGTTCATGATTGCAACTTGGTTGAAGAATTTGTGGCCAAATTACTTCGTTTTACTAAAATTAGCTTTGCGACACAAGGTCCCTGCAATCAAACTTCTTTACAAAATTTAAAGCACCGCAGTTTTAACACAGCTTCTGTGCTTGCTCGCATATTTTTAAGCTCGCTACGTAGTTCTGTTCTTGATTTATTGGAGTTTTTGTTGAACCCTTTTAGACCTCATTGCAGGTTTCGTACATGTAGAAATCATTCAAGCTGTTCTTTGTCTGGTAGGTGGCTTGCATGTCTTAAGTCTTCACCTGCAGTCATCTAAATCACCATCTATCGGAGTAAGCAGCACTCACGCTAAACGTGACCATTTCCTCCATCCGGTTCTCATTTACATTATATTGTAATTTTCACCTGAGTTGCGGAATAGCGTGCTCGTGACGATGTTTACGTTCACGGAGTACGAGCTGGATGCCAATTAAACTGGCGAAGCGAAGATGGAGTTATCATCTTTTCCTAGCAATTTAAAGAAAAATTGTTGAAGTCTAGCGCTACAGAATAAATTTTGGGAGTGCAAAGAATTCCATAAATTTCACAGTACAGCTACATAAATTCCATTCTATTACGACTCGTTATATTTTATTTTGCATGATAAGCTAATTGGTTTGAAATACTTCCTCTAGCGAAGTTATCACCCTAATTCGTACCAAATGCATCATCCAGGCCTCACGCTACCGGCATAAGAAGATGGGCTCGTATGACTGAGCACTGAATTGCGGGGATCTCCCTTTTTAGGCAAACGTTCTCTCGCTATAGGGCGTAGACACACCACGTTTATCACTTCAATTACTGTAAAAAAATACACTGGAATGTAGTTACAGATAATGGTAAGAGGTAAGATACAATTTTATACGTTAAAGCAGATAGATTCTTACATTTTAATGAAGGGGCTTATAATTTCTGTTATTTTCATTAGTTTCGATGTAGCATTTGCTTAAAGTAAAGGTAGCGCGTTAGATTAAAATTCTAGAGCTCACTTTTTGAAAATATTTAACTGGACGATGTTTGAAGAGTTACGTTTTAAGGATCGTTCGACGATCAAACTGAAGCTGAAGGAAATACCACAAACACGTGGTTTCCCGAAAGCAGTAACAAAGAGACTTTACCTGAAATTCAAACTGCAGTCATTTCCATGTTTGGGGTAAATCTGATTGAAATCAATTACGATTAAAATTAACTTATCAACCATGATCAGTGGGAAAATTAATTTTGAATGAAAAAGGTTTTAGGCTATATTTTCTTGGACTAATTGTGTTTAACATCGTATGAATAATAATGCGACTACGAATAGTTTCAAGCCCACTAAAATAGTTGTTTAGAAGATATTGAAGATATTGTACGTACGCTTATGATAATTTTTTTAAAAGGTGTTTTTGAACCACTTACTATGAAGTTTCATGTTTTATAGTTTCGAAGTACAATACGTTTATCTGTTAATTTCTGGTTGCGCCAATTGTTTTTTAAATTTTGGTACAATGAAGTTAATTAACGTTTTATTTAAACACAGCACGAGTGAATTGTAATACAATTGAAATCTTGGGTGTCGCTATCATTATAACTCTCTGACTAGCCTACCTCATGCAGCCTACCTTATTTACCTTTTTTCCAATAAATGAAAAACTTGTTGTTGAATCAAGCTAAGTTAATTTCAAATAGCGCATCAGGAAAGAAAAGAAACTGTGCATAGCGAGCTCTGGATGACTAAACATGTAAAACGACTTCACTATTTCTTCATGTCGATCAAACGGCATTATAGAATAATTATTTCTAGCAAATAAACAACCTAAACTATGGCGTGAAGATTCTTGTTTGACACAATCATAAGGGTGAATGCTATCTTTATGTGAATTTATGGTTTACATTAAGACTCTTTAATCGCGAATATGTAGATGAAACATTATTACGAGAGTGAGTAAAAACTTATCACAGCTTTTATCGTAACTTTCATACCAAAGTTTTCATGCTCTGCTACCTTCTGCTTCACGCACTTTAAGATTGAAAACTTTTATATCCCCAAATTAAAACTGTTTGATACCAAGTATCTTTCTTATCTGGAGTTATAATGTAGTTATAGTGAAAACAGAGCTATTTCTTCAACAAACACAGTGCTTCAAAGATTAAAATTAGCTGTAGTTTCATTGCTCCGATTAAATCATGCATGAGAGTAAGATGTTTGGGTGGCTTTAACAGAGCCTGATTTTTTTTTTCAAAATGATGAAGCCTAACTTTGTTGAAACTTGGAGGTGTATGTCTCAAGCACATCCACGTACGACTGGCTTGACAGTTGGACCTAACGCACGAATTTTTAGGTGCCCTCACAACATCCTAATTACAAATAGATTTTGCAATTACGATTTTCTATCGTCTCTTTCGTAAGCTTATAAACTACTTTGAGGAGTTTTAAAATCTGCATCAAACATTGAAGTGACCTTATATTTTTGCTCTAATTTACGATAGTAACACTTAAGGAAAATAAAGGAAATAACCTGAAAAATGAAAAGAAATTTTCTGAAAGATTTATGATTGACGGTCAGGCACATCATTCATTTAACATTTTTTGGCAAGTGTTTTACTCTGTAAGAACACAAACGCTTATCATATTTCTTTTTCCTCCATTCAAAAGACGAATGAATAGCCTTGATTTTGGGTAAAATTCATTTTTCAATCAATACCTAAATGAAGAAATAAAGAAGTGAGTAAAAAGTACAGCATTCCAGGTCGCTAATGTTGCTCACAGGAGCTGCAATGTTGCGTTCCATTTTTAAAATCAATTAATATTCCAAATATCCCTCCGTTTCATTCATTTTTCTTTGCTGTACCCGATAAAATATAGCCAAAGGAGAAAATGCAGGAGAAAATTCTCAGCGGTTAGAAAATTATTCTGAATACAAATGGGCCTGTGAAGTTTTAGGTTTTGTATAATGTATTTGTAACGCAGATGAGCTCATCCTTGTCTACAGCAACCATGACATAACTCGGATCTCAGTGGAAATTTCCCGAATGGTTAAACACTCTTACGACACAAGTTTTGATAGAAAAACTACTATCTCCAAGCTACGATTCACAGCAAAATTAAGTTTGAAAATAGAGGACATTTCTGATCTCTCACACTGCGAAAAACAAGGAAAAATTCAAGGAGTTTATAATTATTACAAATACAGCTTTTTAAAATAGCTCAGTCTCGCGTCAAATTCCAATTATAGTCCTTCGCCCGCGACCTAGAAATCTCAATGTCTTCTAGTGTATCAACGGAAAAAACTGCCCCAGTTTAGAGCTGCCGCGTTCAAGGAGTGCGTAAAACCTTCACATTTTGATGCAAATGCATGCCAGCAGTCCTGCTTGAATAGAACGGACAGGTTGGGTATATTTCCCCAGCTCCTTGGGGCTGTTCTCAGAACGTGTAAGCAGGGAATATCCGAGACAATTATTGTTACCTTATCCAATCTGACGAGGATGCGCTTCGTATATGAAAGTCACGTTATACATTCATCGCTCGCATGAAAAGTTACTCGCAATTCTAATTTCCACAAAAAACTTAAAACTTTATATCTGATTAATGATCCACAATGATGCATCGCAGTTTAACAAAAAAAAAACTCGCCATGAGAATAAATCTCTGGCAAATGTTTTATCCCGGAAATAAACGCAAAAATACATCAAAAAAAATTCATTGGTGTATTCATTGCAGAAACTTTAAATCACACTCCTTTTCTATGTTCATAATACCTTTCCCGGAATACAATCCTTACTCAGTAAGTGAGGTGTGTCACAAGAGCACACGTAGAACAGAAAATACTACGGCCGATTGTATGCTGATAGTGACAGCATCAGTTGCTGATAGTCCAAACTAGCTTGAGCGTTAGTCGTAGGGAGAATTTCTTTTTTACCGTTCACAGTTCAATTACAGTTTTAGTATCATGAAGTACAGCAAAAAAATATTCGCAGCTTGGTTTCTTACGCGTTTTAAGAAAATATTTTAGAGTTATGTTGACATGTTCTCATGTGAACTCCATGTATGATATTTCCAATAGGTCGATTTTTAGGGAACATTGCGCTTATGATGAAAAGGAGAACCAACGTGAAAATGAAGAATTTATTTATTTTTTCATGGCAGACGATTCGGAATAATATTACCCAATCATCAGAGCAGAAACCGTCAGCACTGACGGTTTGATCAAGACTTAAAATAGTCGGAACGAGAGTTTTAAAGGATTTCTTTTTAAAACCAAATCGGAAAAACAAATTTCCCCAAATTGCCCTTTACATCCATAGAGCGCCGAAAGCTTAAAACAAATGTTCGAGACTATTCTGTGAAAAAGTGCTGCTTTTTGCCGGAAATGTCATTAAAATATTAAAAACAATATAATAAACCACTCTGATGAAATATTTTAAAGTTAATTACTGCATAAATTAAATATGGGAGGCGTTTGCCAACATGCCAGTTCGAAGGCTCGAATCTAACGTTTATATCAAGGCTCAGGTATACATTGGTTCTAGTTTTTAATCTTACGTATTTTAAAAAAGCAAACAAAATTGATTCTAGTGAGATTCCAAAGTTGTTACAGAATTTGATTATTTTTTCTGATCATTTTGGTACAACAGTGTGCTTTACCAATAAAAACGGAATTTTCACCATAGTATTGCATTTCAAGGAAATTTTTCTCTTTGTTCGTTCATAAACACTGGAGGAGGTTTAATTTTACCATTTCGTGTACCTGGGGACAAGAAATAATTTAAATAATAGGAGGATAATTACGCATCATGGATGTAATCTTTTGAACTGTATGATGAACTTCGTTAAATCCGTGGTTTTTAAACCTTCACTATTACCACAATTAGGGTTACAAGATATTTTTCACTCAACAGAACACAACTTAGGAGCTTAAGAATATAATTTGAGTCCTTTGAATTTACCGTTTAGTCTCAAAAAAATACGCAATGTCTGAGAAAAAACGATGATGAGTTTCATAAAGTTAACCAATCAAAGAGTAAAGTACTGTTCATGTAACTTACGTTTTCACTTGAATATGTGCACGCATATGTAACATGCGCTGAAATATGCATGTACTTCATAATCATCTATTCGGATATTTACATCAGTCTTAAACTGCTAGTTTTTTGCTTTCTCCTTTTACTTCGCAAGAAATGATTGCTTACTGTCATGTATTGTCCAATATTGCAAGAGACAGAGCTAAACAAACTGTTCTTCTACCAGTTGCTGCGAGCTTTGATGACTTGAGTAAGAAAATTGAATACTTAACTTAAAACTAAGCAACTCGATCTGTGCACAAAAAGGTTTTTAGTTTCAAGATTTTGGAATAAATCAATTCAGAAATATGTTTTATTAACAGAGTTAATACTCGTTAGGAAGGGCTAGCATCGTAACAATAAAATAATTTTAGAATAAAGATCTATAAAATACTGTCTTACCAATAGTTTGAAGGTGAGCATTTTCCTACACATTCGTTCGGTGTTTTATAGATTCATTTAACAAAATGTTACTTTGCATCTAATACTGAACTCATCGAATAATCACATTTACGAGTATCAAGTTTTATTATTCAGATAAATGAATGAGGTTGAAAGTTTGCATCTCTCGTACCTGACGGGATTTTTCTCTGTTGAACCTTAGTGAAAACTTAATCAAGAACAAGTATTCGACTGAAACTGACTTGGGCTGAACTGAACGGAAAACATTTTAGAAACTTCATCATAATTTGAACTTAATTCAACACCAGCGCTAATGCAATTGCGTTCGAAACGAGAAGAACAAGCGAAAGTCAAAAGAAACACATTAGTTCCTCCACATAATTTGACAGAAAATCATTTTCTAAACACTCGTTTTAAAGAAAACGACAGTTGTGCGCTTAGAGAATCACGCTTCGCTGGAAATGGTACAACGAATCAATGACGTGCGATGGCCGCAGCCACGCCAGTGTCGCGTGTTCTGCTCCCTGAATCACGTGATTGACGTCCGGTACTCTTGAAAAATTTTCCGCGATTGAGTCACGAGATCGAAGGGCACGATTTCAATTTGAAATAAAAAACACTATTTACGCATTTTAACCTCACATAGCAAAATTGGCCGACGCTGAACAGAAAACGAAAGCTTCCACTTTCTGTTCAGCGTCGGCCAATTTTGCTATGTGAGGTTGCGAATGACACTTTTTATCCTCCGCCTCATATTAGCGCTATCATACAAGTTGAACAAGAATTAAGGCACAGCTGTAATTTGAAAAGTTCAGATTTTATTCGTTCATTTATAAATGAATTTACTAAGGGTTTAACTAGAAATTCCTTATCATAGGGGCAATCATAACATTTCCTCAAATTTCAAAAACGTTAAGCTATAGGGGTAGATTAGCAAAATTAGAAATTAAGCCTTTTAATTGGTAATTATCATATTTCTCTCACACGGAATGTAAAATAACTACAATCAACGGGTTGAAAATTTGAATCGGTATTTTTCAGATTCAAAAACGATGTTCATACTCGTAGATCTAATGAGAAGTAATTACCGTCTTGTGAAACATGAAGCTGTATAGGGCAACAATATTCAAATATGTCTGGTTATTTTACTTAAACTCGAGTGTTGGGTCTATGAGTTGCCCGTGTTCAAGGACACCAGCAGGTTATGCTCTGATATATACATTTCGTGATCTGAGTCTTCGACGCTCCCACGGGAGAAAAAATTAAATACACTAAACTGCTCTTGTAATACATCACTTATATAAATGACTGTTTTGGTTTCTTACTTGCGAATCAATTGTAATAAAACAGTACTAGACTGATAGGCCTACCAATCTGTGTTTTAAAAACGTAAAATAAATTTGGATTTAAACTCGACATCATCAAGACTTTGTTATCTAAGCATTTGTAGTATGCTTTACGTTCACCAATCTTCCTGAGGAAATTTCATTTCTGACACGTATTTTCGTTCAAATGGTGCCACGATCAGTTTTTTTTTAAATATTCTGTAGAATTTCTTGAATAGAAAATTTCGTCACTTCATCTGTACCTAAAAGTGGTTGAAGAGAATTCTTAGGCTCTTAACCTTATTTGAACATCAATCGGAAAATGTGTAAAAAATTGGCTCATACTTTCATTCCAATATTCAATGCATATTGATTATCTGAAATAAGCGAATTGGTTGTTTTTTTTTAAATGAAAAGATAAGCATCCTAAATGTTTGCTTTTTGGCATTTTCACCTACGTAGTTGTGCACAGCGAGCGTCCAAGTTACGTAGGGTCTACCACACGAGCTCTCCGTGTTCGTGTAGCAGAGCATGCTGATAGGAGCTTCTGAACTAATACTCCTCTGCCAAGTTCTCCTTCGTCAGTCACCTGCTCTCATGCTGAAAAGTTAAATCTTCCTGTAAACTAGACGACTTTATTGATTTAGCATTTGTTCTCAATCCTTCTCACCACAGCGTTGTGGATTATTTTTTCTTGTGCAGTATTCAATTCACTTATTCACTGCACGTCGTTTAGCGCTTTTAGTAAGTTTTTATTTTCTTTCCGTAAAATTTAATTTACGTGTAATATTGTACGTGCGTTTCTTTGTTTCAGATCAACTTTTGTTGACCAAGACTCTGGTAGTCAAAATGTTCATTTTTTAGCGACTTGTCCTTTTAAATACAATGGTGACATTCAATACACAGTTCCTTGCTTTATCTTTTATCATCAAGCTCAGTAAGTCAAAAAACATCGTTCACCAAAAACATGAAATAGGCTTATACACCAAGAACCGAAATAACATATGCTTGATTCATCCGAAATATTAACTCTTTCTAATGTAGTTTAGGGTTGATGATTTTGTTTTTTATTGTCATCAATTGAACTATAATATTCATTTGACAATGAGATCAAGTCTAGCTTCTTTTGCTTCCTTTAGATTTTGCAGAACACTTAGGAGTAATTTTCCTTCCTGAAACCCACTCCGTTTCGGGGATTCCTAAGGATGTGTAGGTTCTAGAGAGGGATAGCACAGGAGTTTTCCTCGAGAACAGGCAAGAAGGCAATAGGATAACCGGGACATACGAGCTGCTTTTAATATTATTGAACACGTGCATCTTAATAATTTTTAGGCCCCATGATGTACAATGCCTTAATAAATTAATTTTTTACATATATGATGAAACTTACTACATGTAGACGTTATGATGTTACCTATATTTTCTTTATTGATGGGCCACATTATTTTGGGATCAATCTTCTAACACAAACCCAATTCAATTTCGACCCAATACTTTCTCTCTATAAAGCCACGCGCGAAGAGGATTTGTGCTCAACTGTAAATAAATAGTCAGCACTTAAACTGCAATCTTCAAAATTAAAATAAGAATCAAATGTAATTAGTCTCGCTTAAACAGTTTGGGGACGAAAGCGCTCTCACTCCACACCCAAACAATGTGTATACCGACAGGAAACATCGTCTTGAAATTTTCATATGCCATGTACTCTGAAAAGAATTTTTCTAACTCCGTCGTGCATTTTTCTAACGAAATTCTATCATCAGCTGGAAATATTAGTACATGACCTACTGCCCATATTACAGTACAGTGTACTGAACTGTACACCACATATAAACCTGAAGTCCAAGAATATCACCCATCGCACAAGCAATATCTTGCAAGTTTTTGAGAATCGTTTCTTAGCAAGGAAAATTTTCTGCAGCTATAGCGTAAAAATTTCATTACGAAATTTCTACAGTGACCAAAGTTCTAAGTTCACAATAATGAAAAGGGCAACGCATGTTGAACAAAGAATGTTACTTTCATTCTCATTAGTCTTTATTTTTTAATCCAACAATTTTAGATCAATAAGGTCAGTCACCACAGAGAAATCTAGTTAATACAAGTGACTGCCACAAGATTCCGTAAAAATTTTACAGCTCCATAGAGTAACAAAGAAAAAGGTTGAGCATTTCAACGAGCAGAATGGGAGAGATGAAAAAGCAATGTCGCTGGTGCAAGTGGTGGTGGTTGTTCTCAACAGCGGAAGATACGAGAGTTTTTAAAATAATTTTTCAAGAAGCCTTATTACAAAACGACATAGTGCAATCTTTGATTAATGTGGTCTATGTACACCCAGTAATACAGCTTAAATCAAGAATTAAGGTGGATATCATGGGAATCAACAATGATGATGATAGGCACATCTTTTTAGCGAAGCTAAAAACTCTTACTCATCTCGAAGAGCGCTGCATCTTGCGTAAAATGCGAGGTATAATTCCCATCAACGTACACTTTGCAAGGTAAATGAGCAGATTTTGATAAGATGATTCATGAATCTCTGCCTCCGGTTGACTAAATTTAGGGATTCTTACTCCCTGTTTCGTCAACCCGGCTCATAGAAAATTGAACGACACACTGAACTTGAGAAATCAACTATTACTTGAATTAACAACTTGGTAACTTCCCCTCGCGAAACTGCTGGTTGAGAATGTCTCATAGACCACAACCTTTTTTTTCACAGCATTTTCATTTCAAGTAAGTTGCTATGTGGAGCGACGCAATAGAGGTTTTCGCTTGAAAATTGATTAACAAAGAGCAAAATTTATGAAAAGCAGTCAGCAGAGCGTAATAATGTTTCTCAATAGTAAATTTTTCTCTCCCATTTTAGTGTTCGCCGAAAATGCTTTATGAATTGTATCGACGATTCAAAACCGAACATAATTAAATTGGTAGAACATTGAGTTTAACTAAAAGCATCTGTTGAAGTAACTGCAGGAGAACTGATCTGAAAAAGAGTATCGTTCTACGCAGAAAACATTTTAAAAAAGCCCAACGCAATACCTTATCAAATAATGAACTTTGCGAGAGTTTACATAGAATGATGGGAAAAATTAAGACCTTGCTTGTCATGCCGGCTATTTTTTAAAAAATTGGCACCTGAAAGGTGAAAGAAAGGATACCAAACCTCTCTTAAGACTTTAAAGTAGGAAGTAAGAAAGAAGAAACTGTCTTGAAAGTGTTCTTAGAACTCAAGTGTTGGCTATGTTGGTAGTGGGGGTCAAAATACGAATTAACCTTCTTCAAATGACTATTTTATGAACCCTCATGCAATATTAGATAGAAAGTGCATGAGAGTTAGATCACCCTTGACACTAACAGGTATTATAGCTAAATTGTATTATATTTTATTAAAGTATAACCTCTAATTATCATCTCGCAATTATTTTGAAACCTGTAATGCTGCTGATTTGATAAAATCTGAACATTCATACACTAGAAACCATAAAAAATATTCCAAGCAATCTCTACTCTGGGTGCTCTATTTTCTGTGTTCAGCGAGTTTTATACATTTATATTTTCCCAGTATTTAGCAGTCGCCTTCTGGTTGACAACTAGTGTGTTCTGGGGAGCTAACATTGTCTTCCTAACACAAACACCGATGATGTTACCGATTTAACTCATTGTCCATTCATTGCTCTTCTTCAACTTCACACATAAAAGCTATTGCATTCTGCAAAGGGAGATCAGCGGTGGTACATACCGAGTTAGATCGACTGCTTGCCATGCAATACCTGTGGAGAAGAGTTTCTAAATCCACGTTGTTTTGCCGTTTTCGACGGAATAATTTAAACTTTCATTTTGTTGCAATACTTCCGATATTTGCGTCGTGAGTTAACAGAATAAAGAGGACACCGAATGTTTCTATTAAGAAACCTAGTCTTTATTTTGATCAGAGATATGGATAAATTTAATTGTATATTTTGTAAAAGTTTTGTCAAATATTCACGATAAAAGTTTAATTCGTCGCCATGGGAGAGAAGGTTAGACAATTTTGTTGAAATTAATTGCAAATAGTGAATGATTTTCCCTTTACAAGGGGCGTTTGATTCATTACTGTGAGGTCGGAATAAGAAAACTGGTATTACCAAACGGAATGCGTTCCTCAGAAAATACAAATCAGAAGATACTAAACTTCGTTGTTGCAGTATTTACCGGACACACATTTCATATTCTCACCTGCCAGCGCAACGTTATGACGTATCTCCGCAAAATCTTGTCCTAATTGGGATAAGTTCAAATTGACTCTTTGATTGAGATTGAGACCATGTCCGCTTCCAATTTTCCGGGAATTACTAGAACTCTTAATATATCATAGTCCTTAAAATAGCCAAAATTGCACTCAGTCGGATCGAATACACAAAGAACTAAAATTTTGACCAGAGCGACTGAGATTTAACAATGTCAAAATTGGGAAAATAAGTTCAAATTGAGGTGCAATTTAATGGTGAGCAAGACTGTACGCTGATGCCGGTTGGGGTTTGGAAATTCATGTTTATGTATGGGATCTCGTTCGTAGGACTTCAATATCATTGTACGGCTTTTGATACGAATTGCCATCACAACTCGCTCATAAACTTTAATCGAATTATTTGAGGAACTAATTAATTTTGGGCCCTAGAATGCTAATTACCCAGTCTAAGTTTTTCGCCCATACGTCTATGATTTTGGTTGTATAAGTTTAAACTCTGCATTGGGGGGCTGAAATTATAGACGCTCAGGTGGATAAAGTAAACCGAGTGAAGTTACCTCAACAATAAGGGTCTTTAACACGGGTTTTCCAATAAGGTTATTTCAGTAGCTGGCAATCTAGTCGATGTACAGGAGTCAGAAAAGTCGGACTTGAGATTCGGCGGCGATGAAGTTAAATTGTGAGAAAACGTTTCTTTCAAGCTGATATTTTTTGAGTGAGATTAGTAACTACCATGACACATCACAAGCAAATTCATTCACCTTATAAAATCATGATCAAATAATTGTTATTCGTGTGGGTTGAATTTCTCATACGGGCATTGACATCATGAGAGAATAATTCAGGCTTATTACGTATAGTCATAATCTTATTTTCGGCCAATTTTGTAGGCTTGATCTTATACGCTTTATACCTAAAAGAAGTGATATTACAGGCATTAAGGAAACATTCAAAAATCTCCCAAGCATTATCTGAAGGTTTCATTAGATAGTAAGGCTATGGGCAACATTTTATGTGATGCAATGAAATCAATCTCATACTCTCAAATTAATATCCAATGTTTGTCCAGGAAAACTCTGCTTGATGGGACACAGTCATCTCAAGACTCACACCATATAAAATCAAATTGACGTTGTTTCTTATAACATCTGAAATTAATTAATTCCCTATGGCCACTCGATCAGAGCTTGAATTACATTCAAGATCTATTCATAAAACAACGAGTCTCATGCTAACCGGTTAAGTTGAAGTTGGAGGAACATTCAGTCGCTCAAATCTGAACTTAATTCCTTTGAGTTGAGTACGTTTCTAACTGGTTCTTCCTGACGCGAAAAATAACGAATAAATACTTCGAATTTCGGTAACAGCGCGACTGATGTAAGACTCTGCTAGAGAGATAAAGTTTGGACTGCAATAGGAGCAACGTCACCATCATTTATACTCTGAAAGTAGTGCAAATTAATTCAAATGCCATGAACGTTCGTGGAAAGGGTAGAGTGAAATCCCAGAGTTCTCTTGATCACTTGTAAATAATGTGACAAATTGTAACCCACGAGCAAAACAGGCATGCTTCTGTCAGCTATTTTTAAACTTGATTTAAAAAACAACAATTTTATTGTCGTTTACCCATATTCATATATACCTCATCAAGTCTCACCACTTTTATGAAAAATCGTGTGAGACGCAAGACGAAGTCAAAACTGAATACTCTTAGTATATATTCCCCCTCACTCAAGGAATGGACTCGTCGTCAAGATCAAGTCGATGGTTAAGGTATCCCTGGGAAAGAAAGAGAAGGGTTCACATAGGTGCTTCTAAAGCGAGTAAGCAACGATTTCGAAGTGGACCGACATCGATCAGGCACGAGCGGATGCTCTCAGAGTGGTCAAATACGTCTCACATGCGACAAGAATAACTAATTGAATGACTCATGGTCATGCTGAAGCCCAATGCTAAAAGTTTTCCGCGTGGTGCTGGGAATTTAGATACTATAACATAGATACAATAAAGTAAGTGGAATTAAGATCATTTATGGACAGTATTTCAAAATAATATTTTGACTCTGTCCACAGACGTCAGTTATTTGAAAAATACGTATTCAACATCAATGCTGATTTAAAGATAAGTTTGTTCCTGGTAAAAATGGGATTCAGGCAATACTTGCACCTGTTACAACTTTAAATTCGCACCCTTAGCATAGACTCGTCGTTAGATAAAACATTTAAAAACACCTCGTTCACTTTCAGAAAAAGGTACAAGGGTCGAAAACGAGAATTGTGCAAGGTTAATATAGGACACAATCGCCTCCCTAAATTAATTTCAATGTCAGGTTAAAAATTTTATCTCAGGGAAAAATATCCTGCTGCTTGGATGTTGGTAATTATTATTTTCGGGTTTTCAAGAATAATTCCTCGAAGAATGAGTTGTCTCGTAGACATATTTACCCTGCGAACAAATAATAGGCAGTCAATTCAAGCCAACTTCATAGAATATTCATAAAAATTAACTGATCGCATGAGAAAATAGGGCTACAATCGGAAAAATTACTAGTGTTTTTGTTTTGAAAATATCGAATTATATTTCTTTCTCAATATCCGTTGATTAATCAAGAAAGTGTTCCAACGAAGAATCAGATCCCAAAAGCATTTGTAGTCAAATCATTATACAGCACACAGGCTAGATCTAGTGTTCGGATTAACAAAGTTCTCATAACGCTCGAAGTAAAGAGGATTTAAAATTATCACGATCCGTAGTTGACTCTCGTCATTAATAGCAAAGCACGTGCGAAGAAATTAAGTACTGCATTCAAGCTATTAAATCCCGAAAAATCAACCCTGGGATGAAAAATTTTAGTCTGCTACATTTTTTTGACGCTGTGTTTTACTTATAATACATTGCATTTTTAATTCAAATACGCTACGTTTAAATCTGAATACGCTAATTTTAACCTGAATACGCTACGTTTCAATATGAATACGCTAAGTTTTACTCTCAATTTGCTACGCTTTGATCTGAATACCTGCTCGACCACCAGGAAGCCAACACCCTTCCACTTCGAGCTCGCAGTTCACGTCTAGTTGCAGCCAGAGACAGAGTGCGAGACTCGCAAAAAAACGTTCAATTTCATGGACCTTGCATTAGCAGAAGCGCTCGGCTGCGCCAGCGGTGATCGCTGTGCGGTTGCCGTGCGTGTGACGGCGCTCGGAGTGCGGCCCACGTTTCATGAAGTAATTGAAATAATGAAAGGTCAGACAGTACTGGGAATCGATTTGTGAAGCCCGATACATGGCATTGTTTGCCAAGTTATGAAATATGATATAATAATAATACACTTAATACGTTGCTTGCGATACGACCCATCGATGGGTCTGTTTGAATCCTGTTAATGTTTAGTATTTAGAAAATTTTAAACAACTTTTGACTTTAAATTTGAGTTGAATCTTGAACTTCAGTTTAACCCCTCGTGGTCGACGTGTTAAAAAAATGAATGCACACAAAAAAATTACATTGAGCTGCCGCTAAGTGTATCCAATACGAGAATCTGTTAAACCATTATTGTTAACATTTCTATGTCTTCTTTGGCGTTGATGAATTTTAGAATAATGTATGGCTCATGGGGCGAAACAATAAAGAAACATTCTACATACTAAGTTGGGTTTGCTCAAACACCATAAATATTTGTGTATATTAGTCATGATGTTAAAAAATAAAATTAGCTGTCTTTTTAAAAATTATTAGAGTCTGGAGATATATTTTGCATGTTTAAAAAAATGAGCAACAGTGTTTTTCGATAACGACTTAATGAATGAAATATTCCCGCAGTTTATGTTTGGGGAACGAGTAAACAAATTGTAACTAAAAAATAATGGGTTCTGACGAACGAATGGGTTCCGACGAACGAATGGGTTCTGACAAACAAATGGGTTCTGACGAACAAATGGGTTCTGACGAACGAATGGGTTCTGACAAACAAATGGGTTCTGGCAAACAAATGGGTTCTGACAAATATATGGGCTCTGACGAACAAATGTTCTCCTAAAACAAGTTTGGGGAACGAGTAAATGGGTCCTGAAAAACAAATTAGCCAATATTATTTCGTGTCCCAACAGCAAAGCTTCTTTAAACTTGAATTAGAACATAAAACTCGGAACATCTTCATAGTGTAAATTAATCTCTCATTATGAACCAAACAGATACACATCGCGTAGCCAACAAACGACGTGGGAAAAGTTTTGTTTGACGTTTCATTAAGTGGTTCAGAAACGTCAGATCATGAAATGATTTTTCCTCAAAACCATAACGGGAGGTAAAAGAAATAGAGGAAATTCTGTTTGTCCATGGTCGTGTTTATTGTCCACCGTGATAGCTGTGCGACTTATACACATAATATCCCTCCAAAGGTGTACTCCTCAGATGACTGACTAGGATGTCTCCAAAGCATAACTAAGTTTTCTCGTATGGTATCAAATTTTCAAACATTTAATGCTCTTTCTCTGATTCAAATCGTCTCGTATTTAAATCAATAAACAGCTACATCATCAATTTGAAATTAATTCGCAGTGGGCAGTCAAAGAGTGGCTACGTATTTTTGGGACACCCCGTAAATAAGTTCAGCGTTTGTGAGCCGCCGGCCGTATTCTGTCTATAAATTTCGTAATTAGACTTGTTTATGCAGGCATCCAGCGCATGTATCTCCATGAATAAGATTTAGAAATCCAGGGGTAACAACCGGACAAAATAAATCGATATTCTCGAACAATGTACGAATAGCATAATGCACAAAAAACACAAGTGTAAATAGCATTTTGTAACGCTTACTCCCTTCCATGGTACATGCGTCATTCTGCGTCACTATGAAATTCCGATTCTCCTTCATAAATACGTATAAGAACTTTATACGCATTCGAATTTTTAAAAATTAATATGCACATACCTGTGGCGTATTATCATTGTATGTTGGCTTGCTACGCCATTGTTAATTTCACTACTTAATTATCATACAAATTTGCAGTATATAACAGTGCGGCACATGTCAATACATTGGGAGAAGTCGTTGTGTAGATAAGGGTACCTGTTGTACAAAACCGGTGAAAATTTCGGCATTGATAAGAGTCAAACCATCTTAAACTTCCATGAAATTCGAATCGCACACACCGAAATCGCACTCACCGCCGGTAACATTGTGAGCTAATATTCAAATTTTATTTTTTACGATAATCAACGCAAAGTTATCCACAATTGAATGAACACTTTTCTCAGATTCATGAGCAAGCTCCATTCTCTGAAAATCAGGTCTAAAATATTCGGGATTTTTCCCAGATTGTTTTAAGATGTTAGAGAACTTCAGGGTCGATGGCTCAATTAAAAGTAGTGACATTTTTTCGCAGTTCTCGCTGCTGTGATTTTCATAACTCATGCTTAACTTCAAGCCGATCATTTATCCTACCGCAAGCGATGGGAGAAGCTAAGGAGTCCGAGAAGAGAATGAGGTAGGGGTTAAAGAGTGGGTTAGAGTCAGTGGGGGTGTGGCAGGTGGGAGCACACAGTTGCCACATCTATTGCATCCGGGGAACCCCCTAACGGGGAATCCCCGACCACTGACCAACCAGCCTTCGATCGCGCCACTGAGCCTCAAACTATGCAGGCACAGGGACCACTACGGCCACTCCAGCTCTGGTCTGCTGGACTAACAGTAACGCTAACTTCATCGTGTTTAACGCATGAAAATATGGCATGAGGGTGGATCATGCAAAGCCTCCCGAGGGTAAATATAAAGACAACTGTAAGCATGCGTTACAAGTGAATTTCAGCATGTGTCTTTGAGAGAAGGCCTCAAGACTTCAAAGTGAATGAGCTCAGATCGCTAGAATGAGATAAAGAATGAATGATATCAGGATAATTTGTATAAATACTGTTTGGCTTCCGTAATCTGTAACAGGTCGTATTATCCCGAAATGAGCTCATGTTATACGATTTTAGTTTTGGCTCACGAACTTGTAGTTATGATGCGACGATCTGCGTTAGGTGAAATTCAAAAGAAGCCTCGCTGACAATATAAAGTTTTGCGGCGCGAGACTTAATTTAGGGTTGAACTGCCGGGGATGCACAATCATTCAGCTATGAGAAGGAATAAATTTATTTTTAAATCAATTAAAGATAACAGGGAGCGTATGGAATGTTTCCTTCATTTATCTAATTGACAATTAAGAACATAATGACCAGAATAATGCTATACAAGTCTGGGAATAGTTTAAAATATATTTGTCAAAACACCATGAAATCATTTATTTGAACCTTTACAAGAGAGACCCTCATTAATCACATGAATATTCCTGTGGACCGTTGATGGAAATTTTACATGTCATAATTCTTATTAAATCGGTAACGTTGGTGACAAAATTCTGGGTTAAGATTGAAATATGTAACTCATTGGAGATCGAAGATTCTGTGTAACAGATGGTGAATCGATTCCCATTTAAACTAGAAATGTTACCCGAAAAGGTATGTTATCCAGTGAGGAATATGTAAATTCCTCAAATTATTGAAGAAAAAATGTGTTAGAGGATCTGACGCAAAAAGCTGGGAGTCTCCGTCGATATAAATTCACTTTACTTGACAAACATTCAGTGGTGGACGATTTTCCGGAAATTCGTTCTACGTGGTCTATAGGATCGTAATGAACACGCTGGAACCAATTAAGGTCCAAATTCCTCGTCTCCTTCGAAAGTTTCATCTAAGATAGGTCAGAGTTGAGCTTTGAAAGGTTACCTTCTCTAGGTCTCGCTGGCTCCACCTAGAGTCTGAATACTTCTGGTGTTTGATTCCATGTCGGTCGTAGTCTATGGTGTGTACTAGGAGCTGGAGCAAATTTTGGGTCTTCTAAAATAAACTTTATGATGAACACTTCACTCTTTTAAGGTCAATGGTACGTATTCTACTCTCGATATCACTCTTTCTAGCTACAGTTGTAAAGGTTCGAGTCAATTTCATACATTATAGCACAATTGAGTGGGGGCTACAATTAATTTCAAGCCCATTGCCAATTCTGCCTGTTTTGGTAAAACAATTTCTTGAATGGCGGTTATGTTATTAATTTCAGTATTATTTCATAATTTTGTAGCTAATTTCCATTGAATCGTTCAGGGGAAACAGCTTCAATAACAGTATTCAAGTCAACAAAGGACGCTATCGAACACTCGTTTCCTCCTGACAAATCTTCGCAGACAAAGACATGTCCAGGCTAGCGCTCAGGATCCATTTTACGTTGTATTATCCAAGCCCACGTTAACCTACTAGGCAATTTATTCACTACTAGATTAGTGTATGGTACGTGGTCCAAAGCTGGGAGTGATACAATTTTGAAAAGAAGAACTTCGTAACATTACCAGCACAACTATACGGGTCTGTTCATATTGTGCCTAGTGCGTATGGTAACATTTATAAAAAAGTTAATATCAAATTCTTCCAGGGTATTACACGTTTTTAATTCTCTCAATCAAACCAATTTAACTCATGTGCTGAACAACAGAGAAATTCAAGAATTATTACATATTGTCATGTTACTCACCTTTCCGCTAGAACCATTTTTATGATGGACTTCACAAACACAAACAAAATCTGATGTCAGCGTCACGAGTTGACACACAGACGTAATAATTTTATCTTTTTTGTCACTCTTAATACACACGTCACAATCACTGCACAATTGAAGAAAAAATATCGGTTTATTCGTCACAAAAAGCTACAACAACGCAATCTGGACTGCCACGTGAATATTCAAGAGAAATGTCATAGGCAACCGCACGAGCTGCAACATAGCGCACGCACCACCTCCCAGCTTGGCTTGCTGATAACTGAAGCTAACAGGATGTTTTACGTGTGCAGAGGGGATTACCGTGAGGGATTTTTCCCTTTGGATTTTACAGGGGGAAGGTTTTGAACTTTTGATTACTCTAATCCAACGATGACACAGAGTGAATGAGCTGAGTTGTGCTAGCCTACTTTTGCTCAAACGTAATGATGCAAAATTTTAGCGTTTGCTTCATTGTTTGTTGAACAGTTTTAAAGGTCAGTATCCACAGCTACTCCGCTGCACTCCCCACTGCTATCCACAGGCAACTCAACGTTTCACTTTTAGTTTCAGCGAAAAACGTCATGTTTTCCGAAAACTAAAACCAAATTAGAATGAAGCTTCAGAAATCGCAAAACGTTCAATATTTTTTATTGATAGACGACTTTATTCGAGTTAGAAAGATCTTTCAGTCTCTCACTCATTGTATTTCTGTATGTTTCAAGCCAACGAACATCGGCAACTGCGTAAGCTGCTCGGTGAGTTCATACACGCTACGTACGCATGCTCTTATCAGTTGTGGTATTTTTCCGGTTTGAGCGCACTTGTACTGTTGCGATGAAACGTAACCGTAACACATGCACACACACACACAGAAAAGAAAAGAAAGAAAAGCATTTATTTCCAATAAAGTGCAAACATGAAATGTCGATAACAGTAAGTGGTGGTACGCTAGGTTGCGATTTTGTCTGAATGAAAGCAAATTCTACTTGCATATCGTAAAGGTATCAAAAGTTGTGATGAGACGCAACCATGACAAACATACAAAAACAACTAAACATTTTAGGAAAAGATGTACACTTGACTATTCACCGATGTATCTTTTGGATAGTTCAGTGCGTTTAAATTCAATGTTAGGGTCGACTCTCAGTTAAATTCTTTGGTAATAACCTGTATTTTGTTTTTTACCTACTTTACGAATTAGTTTTTACGTGTTCTACACATACATCGATTGCCGCGAATTTCATTCCGACAATGTTTTCACCCAATGAACTCTGCAAGCGGTTGTCCTAAGTATACGCCTGCTCTCCGAATTCATCTTCAAATTGCTACGTCATCACGCGGAAATAAGTATTTCTTCGAGAATCATCTTTATTCAACTGAAAAATATATATGTAGTCCAGTATATGGCTTGCGGGCGGTCACGTAATGTTCCATAAAAAGCGGTTGAAACTGCTTTTTGTAGTCTCTCTATGAATAGCACGCTCATCGGTATCCAAGCCATTGATGCTCCACTGGTGCGAGGGAATCGTCACTCGAATATTCAATTATTTTATGATCTCACTTTCATCTTGAAAAATGTAACATAAGCGTTTTTCACACATCTCTACCTTAATCAGTTTCAAGTGAGTGTTTCATTTCATATTAATATATTTCGGAAGGAGGGTTCATTAGGCTCAACGGAGCAGTGCGTATGATAACCTCATTGTAGCCTTGATAATTAAGAAATTTTTTTTTAATGAGAAGTGCAGTTCACATGGGATGCTAAAGTTAATGAGAAATGGTTCTTCGTATACTTTCATTTTCAATGGAGCAGAACAAATGCTAAATTGACTTTAAACACTGTACTTAGGTATTTTTATTCAGAATTTTTTTTGATCAGAAAATTGAATAATCCCTTTATCAAAAGCGTATTTTCATAGAGTTTGGCGTGCGCCATTTAGAAATTTCGAAGTCCTGCTCATAATGTTTGTGGAGGCAAAATTGCTGATACCCCAGTCTACATACATGTAAAAATTGATTGTTGATAATTTATCCTGTGTTTAAAGTCTCATGAGTCACTTTGATACACCGAAACAAAGGCAGTTCAAAGTTGACCGTGAGCAGTTCTGGACTGAATATTAGTCTCGCTGAGTTCAGCAATTGAATGTTGAAACGAACTCAAACGAAAAAACAACCCTTAACTTCGGCTGTAAAAGGCGGCACCTAAGTCTAAATAAGCTCGCGAATACAGTGTATATCGGAGCAGTTTGCCATGACCTCCATAGAGCTTATTGCTATGGGAGCGACAGAGCTTTTACTGAAGATGAGAGAAAAATGCAGAGCATCAGAATCGGTCAGCTCTGTCGAATCAATGGAATATTTTATAGGCTACATCTCCATAGCCCATCATCCAGTTGTGGACGGTTTATATCCAGAGACACTCTGATAAAATATTAACATTTGATGATTGGTGAAATGCTGCGAAAAAAAGGTTTGTTGGTGACATGCGGAGCAATGTCGTTTAGTTCTCTTATTTTCAATGACTTCATCATGTTCAGTTGCTATCAAGCTGTAATTGTTGCGATATTTGTGATGGTAAATCAAAATTCTCTTGCTCAATATTTTCACGCGTCTAAGTTTAAGCAAATATAAAATGTCCGTGAGGAGATTTTCGCCAAATCGCTTTATCTATCCATAGTGTTAATTGTAAATGGATAATGAACTGTTTCTACTTTTCCAACCTAGCTGCGTCAAGCTGGTCTTTTGTTTTCATCTCGTTCACGACTAAAAACAAAATCCCTGTGTACTCTGAATAATTGTTGTGATTTGCCAGCCATGAGTTCATTTCATAATCGTATGGGTTTCTTAGCATTTCAGCTCGCGCTGTAACAATAAATAATACATTATGGTTGAGGTAAAGAGGAGCGAGAGCGAGCGGCCCCCTCTCTCCCCACAGGTATTCCAGCATTGAACTGCTCACACAGTTCCATGGCCGAGCTCGCGGCGGCAGTACCTGCGGCCTCGACAAAGCAACAAACCAGTCTTCGCTTGTGGATTCTGTGACGTCAATACAAGAGAGTGATGACGCACGAAAGCGAATACCACTGAAGTTTGAGCGATTGGGGAACAGAGTATACCAACGTCTGACGTCCTTTAGTTACAGAACACTGAATTGAGGGCATAGGGTTCAAGATCGGAGTTGGCGAACCGTCATAATAATTGCACGAGCAATTCAGTTTGAAAATTTAAGGGATAAATTACAATGGGTCGGATGATCAGCGCATATCATGTCAGTTCATTTCCTCCTGGATGAAGGACAAATTAGAACCAGGCATGTTTAATCGGACAACGTTTATTGATAAGAGATGGTTATTCAAGTAGCGAACTTTACAAAGTTTCACAAGCGTAAAGAATACTTCACACAGTTCATGGACGGAGTATCTTGATCATCTGAATGAAATTTTCTGAATACTCCGTAATTTAAAACTTCATTAATGCAGGAGCTTGCATTGATATCTAACGAACAGGTAACCTCTTGAAGGGAAGAACGTACCTCGAACGGTCGCGCAACGGATTTCCATAAATGGCTTTGAGGTGTGCGCATAAACAGACATAAATGCAGTCTTCTTTGCATTGATAAGAGACACATAGACAAGAACATGAATATAGATGGAAATGTCACATGAATATTTACTCTCATAAAACGCACAAATGAACATAATTTACGCGTTAAAACATCTACCAACACAAACTTACCAATGAACATAAACCTACGCATTAAAACATTTAACTACGTGAAACTTACGCACGAATTTCGGTAAATTGTACGTACTAAAATACACACTTGTACTGCAAATCTCTGAAGATCAAGTTGTCAAAATGCACAAAATACTTGCCTAGACTGTGTTGTGAAGGTCGAGTTCAACGCCGAGAAGATCGATAAGGAAGCACACCGTTAGCTAGGAATTTACGCAAACTAATTTCTATGTGTGTCTATTACCAACACATTAAGGGCCCTTTATAACCCTAACATCAGCCCCAACAATGCGTTTTAGGCGCTGTGGCTGTAAGAGGAATCAGGCTGAACAATTAATACTTTGATACACTCTTTTCATGGTGTAGAAATGGTCACTGATTCCTCATTCACTCTCAAAGTTCCTCATGTCTTCCATTTTTCCTGATTTTTATTGAGTTCTTTAAAAAGTTGATGAGTGACTTAATAGTTTTAATTTTAGGGTAACGGCGCAAATATTAACCAGTTACGAAATAAAATTGTTAAAAATCCAACCTAACGATTTCCATGCCATCCAAAACGCTGTAGATAAAACATTCTTGATTTACAATAGGACAAAACGCTGTAGATAAAACATTCTTGATTTACAATAGGAGCGCGATGATTGTGCGTTGCTAATTCAGTTTTTGTGTTTCTTCAATCTCGAGAAATGCGTTTTTCTTTGTCCTGATGAGAAGTATTTCAGGATCAATTTTCCGCCAATTCAATTCTTTTAGATATGTCCTAAATTTTAAAAATATAGTGAAGAATGTTATCTGTAAATCTATTAACATTTGTATACTTCGTGTCGACATTTTCTTACGTTTATAAAGAGAGAAACTTTCCAATTCAGTGTGCATTTGCCGATGGCAAACACAAGCTCATAATGTGGCAATTAAAATGTTAGAGACACTCATATTAAAATACTTTCATGTCCTTTTCAGGTGGAAACTTTCTGAGATATAGGCTCAATCAAAGAAATTGTTGAAAGAATTTAAAAACATAAATCGAAGGAAAATCCCTCTTTTCATAAACCATCGTTTCTTAAATTGAATTAAAAGTAACCCAATTATAGGCTGAAATTTAGAGAGATAGATTTACGTGCAATGCGTGTGGAAACACAAAAGTTTTGTGTTAAAAACCAATTCAGGATATGAAGCATTATGCGCGAGTACGTAGAGGTGTGTGAGTGTTAGTGAAACAAAGCATTAACTATTTATTAACGTCGATACTTTATTGGCTGTGCGTCGTAGATCAGTTTTCATCAAATACTAAAGAAATATATGGGAGAAAGGGAACTTTTATTTTTTTTTCAAATTATCGAGATGAAAATTTCAGCTCTTGAGGAAAATGCATGCATCTGCATGCATTTGAGGGCAAATGCGAATTTTTTGGTGGCAGTGAAAGCCGAATTTTGCCTCGTTTATTTCGGTAGCACCTTTGCTTTCACAGAAATATTTTCAATCACATCTCCGTAATGCACCAACACGAGCCCTAACAATAAAAAGGATTTCCAATACGTTCTTCTAAATAGGCTCTTTTGTTTCAATGATGCTTCACATTCATGAGAAAATATTGTGCATTCGAGTGTAGAATTCGGTTCTAAAACAGTATACCATCAACTGAACACGTGAACTCAAACTTATTCACTCTGGTCAGTTCATGACGAAAACGAGCTCCGTCTGCGTATCAGTGCTACTTGAACAGGTGCTTTATATGCTCTAATAATCTCTTTGCTTCAATCAACACCGAAAGGACTCAACAGGTCAGCACTTTACCCTCCGGAATCTATAATTTTATATCGTCAGTTTCAGGTGAATATTTTGAATGGATTGTCAAAGTCAAATTTGCTGCAGAGCCCAAAGAGCAGTTTTGCAGAAATGGAAACTGTGCAACGCTTACGCAGGAAGGAAGAAATGTTGTGGTGAAGACTGCAAGAGCGTCTGCAAAATGGTGAGAGTTAAAGAAGCTGTACCCAAACGAACACGAAACTGGATTAAGACCATTTTATCGTGCCACAAACAAACAGATGAACTCGTCAAAGACAGACCGTGGGGTCCTTGCTGCGAAGATACGTGTCCGGAGAAAACGTTGCGACGTATAAGATAAGACGAGCGATGCAGGAGATATCAATACAAGCCTTGTAAGTTGAAGAAAGACCAGTGCTACCCACGGTGGGATTATGATTGCAAAGGCGATGATTCCGACCACGCTGAATACTGCTGCCCGAAGCAACCCACGACTTGCTGTACCAGGAAAAAGATATCTTCTAGACATTGTAGAAATTGTCGAAGTTGTTGATACTGAACGAAATGATAGGGAAATTGTTTGAAATCAAATTAACTTTATATATTCATGAGGTTTAGTGGGTGTTTTTGAATTAATTCCATTTTACAGTTTCTATCGTCAAAGAATTACAATAAATAAAAATATTCAACCCATTTTTTAATTTAGTCAAGTTTAAAAATAGACTAAAAAAACTCAATAAATTTCAGAAAGACTTCTGACGATTTAAGTGCATTTCATTTCCGATACTTAATTTCGTACTCACTGTATTTTGATAACCGAGGCAACTCAATTCTTGAAAACGGACTGCGCAGACGTTCATACTTTTTTGCGCTAATGAAACAAAAGCGTGGCGGCCGCGTAAAAATTAAGAATTTCTGTGAGCAATCGCATGAAAACGCAGACTCGTGAATGAAAATGACAAAAAAAAATATCGGTCATTAAAATTAAAACTTTTCCCCATTTAATCCTTCTCCCCATATAGCTTTGGTTCGTCTTTTAGAGCAATAAGAGGAAAACCTGATATGTTAAGTCCGTGGTACAGGACTGTTTCAACACACAGCACTTTCCGGTGACACAAAAGAACTTCAGATTGCAGTCCGTGCAGCTCTGAGGTTTGCAGCCTACACAGCTGAAAATGGAATGTTTGTGTTTCGGGAGAGCAGCGCCCAGCATCGGATGGCAAATTCTAGGATTTCATTAACGAGTATCTAACACCAAACCTCTATGAAAATTGGTGGAGGGTGAACTAGCAAAGCCCACTGCATTTTTCAGAATTGTAATAACGTACGGAACGGACAGTTTTATGAAATAACACTCGAAAGAAGCAAAATTTACTGTTACAAACAGATAACTGTCGAAGAAATGCATTGAAACTACATGTATAACCAAAGATTTGGATTTTTCTTCAGAAATAAGTGTTAGAGGTGCATATTCCGTGCATTCAGCATTTGGATACGAGATTCTCAGTACCTCACCCAGCATAAATGATAACGTTAAATAATAATGGTAGTACCTCATTATAAATGATGGCATTAATTAATAGATGATAGTACCTCAGTATAAATGATAACATTAACCAGCAGATTAATGGTCAATGACTCAATTTGATGTGTACTGAGACCAAAATAAGTCATTCATGTAGTGGGTGACCTTTAACGAAGCCCACGTTGATTGCTTGTTTACACGGAATAACTATAGGTAGAGAAACCACTTTTTTGTTGAATCACCCTCCTGAGATACGCCGTATTATCACTGATAAAATTACTTTTAGATTTTGCTCGCAAGCTTTGCTTAATTCGAGGATATGCAGCAATGTTTTGATCACTAGCTATAATAGAACCATTACCAACGTGCAGACCAGACGTTACCTTAATGTTAATAATATTCCAGTTCCATGCACTTCAAAATGAACAGTTTTCCTTCTTTGATTACTCAATCACGTTCAATACTTCCATGGTCTCATAAAATCTCCCTGCTGATAGTTCATTTTTATTACTAGACCTAATGCCCGTATAATTACATACATTCCATTTACCATTTGTGTAAAATTATATACCTAAATTATATTCATTTTATAAAATAGATGGTCCTAATCATGGTCCAAATTACGTTGCCTCGAAATTCAAAATAATTATTTCTCTATTTGCCAATCATTTATTCCAACTCTGTAATTTTTGAATTTAACCATTATCTGCTCTGCATTCTTTCAAGCCTAATGTATAGAAGAACGTAATTATTTCAAGTATTTATCCCCTAATCTATTTTCATCAGTAATTTGCACAGCTACAATATTCATATTTATTTCATAAATGTCGAATAAACATGTTTTAATTCATTAAGTGTTCGCTTATTCCTTTACATTCAATCTCACGTTTTCCCTTCGTACTAATTCGATCCAGCAGTTGTGATAATTGAAAGCATAATCGAGAAAAGCGGCAAACGCGTGCATTTTAACAGCTGAACCTAAAAAATTACAGAAGCTCAAACCAAATGACTTTTGCGATGAGACGCAATATGTCCGTTAAATTCTCTCTGAGTTTTAACCGAGTGATAACACGCAGTAACACAACATCTTAAACGGCTGCGCAAACTCCTCCAACACCTGCGACGCAATGCCAAGCTTAAAACAGCACACTGTACTCGAGTTTCGCTGGTGGTGTGAGAGGTGCAAGTCATAGTGGGTGCTGACAAAATCGTAGTTACTAAGTGCGATTCACATTTGTTATGCGGGGTTATTCAAATCTTACGAGATTGTATTTTTTATATTTTGCAACTCTAGATTGAATGATCATGCTGAGACCAGAGCACAAGTAGCCTAAAAAGCGCAGATGTTTTTTGAAGACTTAACCATAATTTTGTGTACTGGGCGTTAAAGTTTCTGTGAAGTGAGTGACTATAGCGTGAGAGCATAGACCAGTTGTGTGTTATTAACACATTCCACGTACCATTAGTGGGTGAAATAATATGAAAATAAGTTTAAAATTCGTCAGCAGTCACTTTTGAGATGCAATAACGGAAATTCTTGAGCTAGGAACTTTTTGAATCTATAATTTACGGTGGCTAAAAAGTATGGTCTCACACTGACTTTTTCATTCTCGAATGTTTCGAATGATTTTTCCTGCATAATTACGATGGCGATAAAAAAGCTGTAGGAAATTTTTTGTGTGGCAAGAATTCATATAGAATGGGATTTCTATTTTAGTTTTAACGGTAAAGGTGTAAAAATGAATGCTCGTGGAACAGACTAATTAATCTGAATCAATGCTTGATTTCTGTAAAATCAGAAAATTTATTCGAGATATCTGAGAAGCAACTACAATATTCACATCAAAACGTGAAAAAGAAATATTTTTTGTTGGAAACCAAATTTCTAGATCAGTTCACATTTAGAGATCATAACTTTCCCATGATGAGAGACCGCCGTTTTGAAGAACTGGACAACAGGAATCAGTGTTCACTCTGATGTAGCACAACTGACGAGTTCGGTGAGAAGATTTCAACAAAAATGTGCGTCCTGAGCTAGAAGAAATTTTAGCAGGAAAAGTTTGTAGAGAACGTCATTGGTGCCGTTCGTACAAAAGTGCTACGTTGTTGGTCAGCGAGCATCAAGACAGGACAGTCACTAAACTGAAAGTGTGTCATGTGATCCTTGTGAGCCAAGGTTCACCGTTGAAAAAAATGTAACAGAAAATCATGGAGCACTACTTGTCTCTTGTATCGTACTTAGAGTGGAAGTAGCTTAATTATTTGGCATTGTTTTGCTGGGATATGATGAAAAATGTAACACATTGCAGTCACAAAATAATTCACAGGATAATTCAAATGTATGCTCTCCGCGATAGGTTTATCTTTCAATAAATTCCACTTCTCTGACGGCAACAGAAAGGTTTGAATTCATGAAGCAAAAGTAATCTTAGATTGACGGTTTTCGAGGTCTTCAGGGTTATTTGGATACAGAAATTGGGCAGCACACTCTCCAGACATGCTCTTCATTGCAAACTATACATCGAACTTGAGAGAAAAACCTGCAAACCTTGTTGTCACTTTCTTGGATATTGAACATCTTGAAGAAGCGAATCTTTCAATTGGAGCCAAAATGTGAATATTAAGAACCTAGACCATTACAGTATAATTTACAGGTTAAATACATGCTTATCATCTGATCTAAATGCGAACTAGTTGATTGGTAAATTTGTTATGATTTAACGTATGATGCAAACTTTCATAGGTTAGGCTTCTCAAGAAAAAGAAGGCGATGAATTTGAAAGAACATTAAATGATCCATAAAAAAAATCGTAAAATATCGAAAGCACACGCACCAGCAGGTTAAACATAAACTCATATACTTTTAAAACCTTTTACATTAAATCGTAATAAAATTATTTCGTCTTTTTATAATATTTATCCTATTTTTGTTTGAATTTTTTTCAACTGTACTAGAATCATTCACGTATTTCTCAACTTTCAACACGCTACCTGTTAAGTTCCAGAGTAAGGTGCAATGAATACATCAACATCAGAAAATGAAACAATCGTTACAACGGCGCTGGCTGAGACCGTTCTGGGGGACGCAATAGCCAACCTCAGCAAGCGGTTGTCTGCCTCTGAGGACAACATGGACGCTTTCTTCCTGGTATCTATAGGATCAATGTTGCTATGTAAGCTTTTTGCGTCATTTCTCTATGCTTTGTGTAAACGTGTTTTGTTTCTGTGTGGACTTTACAATGTAGATATTGGTTTCTGATGAAATATGATTTTAATTTAATTGAGTTGGGCGTCTTCGTCCAACTGTTTTGTTCCTTTTTTGAAAACATGGCAATCTGAACGTATACATCAACGCTTCTAAACAGTCATCTGTTGACAGCAAGCCTATAACAATAAAATAAAGACTTTGTTATGCAGATTAACTAGCGAAATCTAAGTTCTAAGATTCTAGGAGTTTGGACTGATACAGTTTTGGAACTCATTTAAGTGGACGTTTTCATTTATCATTTTGACCAAAAATGTAAGTTTTACGACAACAGTGTGGCAAATTTGAACAAACCAGTTACTGCATAGCTGGACTAATTTCACTAATGGAAATTCATAATTTTCGATGAATTTTCCGTGATAATTAATGACATGCGTAATGCGTCCAAGTGAGTAGTTCGAAAATAACTTTCAATATTTGTACCGATAACTGTCGTTACGCAACGACGCTCGAACAATCTTGCTCCTGACAGCATTTTCAAGCAATGTCTTCGTTGTGAACTTTTCAGATTGGCTTTCTATCGCTCGACTTCAGTCTTGAGTAAAACCTAGTGTAAAAATGAATGGCAGCTGCTATTAGTTTTACTTCCTCCCGTAGCTTCTACCAATTCTCGTGCATTTATCCCCCACAGTAATGCATGTTGGCTTCGGGTTCTTGGAGGCCGGAGCAGTTCGACCAAAAAATGTAACATCGATTCTTTTCCGGAATCTCCTAGACTCACGTTAGTGTTTTGCTTGTTTTTTAGAAATTGTGAGGAACTCTTTTTAGTTTTGTTTGTGTAGCTGTTAGAAATTGACAGAATTGACAACGTGACAGATTCGTGACAGATCCGGTTAGCTGTATAGTTTTGGTGACTTACGACATGATGATCTCAAAAATTTCTCGGGTGTTAGAAGTGCTGTTATGATGGATGGAGAATGGGAAAGGAAATTGAAAAGAACAAAAAATTTCCTTTGAAATCTATTTACCGTACAGACTGTCTCTTAGTGAGTAACTTATTTTGTCAACAAATGTTCTTCAATGTTGTAAGGGAAACAACATTGAATATCTCTCTTCGTGCAAATGAATACACATATATATAAATGAGTTCGTTTTTTTCAACTTAATTTGCTTAAAAGTAAGTTTCACGATAGTCAAAATTGAGAGGGGTTAATTTCATTAAACAAACTGAAACACCACGAAAATGACCAAATTGAATCAACTGAAGAAATGCAACTTTGCAAGTTTATAAATTACAATAAAATTCAACCTACATTGCTTGTAGAATTCGACAGATAACTTCAAAAGGAGTTAAGTGGAATGTGTTGGAACGTCTAAAATCTTGGTGAATCTTATTGAGAGGCAGTCGACCCTCATGTCGTGTCTCATTCGACCAGTAATTAAAAGTTTAAAACGGATGAGTATTATTCCTATCAATTCAGCTAATACTATGCTTAATTTAGGTTATGGATGATAAAATCAATGGAAATAATTTTTTATCAGTAAAAGTTGAGGGCTAGCTCGTGATGATGCACGTTCAGCTCGGGGAGGATGTGTACTGCATTGTATTTGCAATATTTCATCGCCTTGCAGTGATTGGCGGAATTCTTTTCTGGCTTGTGGGGTACCCGATAGCGTATGGCAGAGGCAGCACCGCAATGGGATACACCTACTGGGCAGCCGTGGGTCTCCCTCCTGCGAAGTTCCCGCATTGGTTCTTCCAGTTCGCGTTCGCTGTCACCGTCGTCACCATCATCGCAGGGGCTCTGTCTGAGAGGTGCTCCCTCGCTGCTTACTTCTGCTACAGCGTTTTTATAACGGGTTTGTATCATGGCTACTCCGGAAATCCTCATTCGTTATTTATGCTACAGGAGTCAACATTCACCACTACATTTTACGTCCAACTGTAACGCTGCAGTATGAGGGCAGAGTAATAATTATCAGATCGACCTCATACCCTGTCAGTTTTCATGTTGTGACTAGCTTGAACTCGTATTGCAAAGAAAGGTATAATTTTGTGATCAACTCAACGAGGAAATGATCAGATACACTGCAATGAAATACTTGTGGATATTTAGTAAATTTAATTTTAACCTTTCAGTTGCTATGGAGACATCAATCAAACACATAAGACACACTATGCTGTTTCAGTTTCACAAAGAATGTTATACGTCAACAGCTGTCAAATACATTAAAAAAGTGTTTGGTTCAGAAGCTGTTACAGAAAGGACTTGCAGAAAATAGTTCCAGAAATTTCGAAATTGTGATTACAGCCTCGAAGATGGCCTTCTAAAAGGTCGGCAAGTTGAGTTTGGTTCAGCTTTATTGGAGGAAACAGTTGCATATAATCTTTCAAATCCATAAAACAATTGAGCTATGAACTTAAATACGGGGCAATGCCAATTAAACGTATCTTAAAATAGCTGGATTTAAGCCTAAACTTGGAAAGTGGGTTCCTTGTTATCTACACTAACGCATCAATTTAAGCATGATGCACCCATTGATACAAACAAAGTAGCATAATGTACAAATTGATGTACTCATGTGAACATGATGTATCGTTGATTTAGCCACACAAACATGATGTATTCATTACTGCCTCTGTGTAAGTATGATATATCCTTTTGATGCACCCTTTTAAGCATGCTATATCGATTGATGCAGACATGACACACGCATTTAGTGCATCTAAAAGGGCATGACTCATCGACGTAGGCATGATTTACTTTTTCGATGCATGAATGCAGTGATGATGTATACCTTGATCAAGAATGCAAGTTTGATGTGTCCATTGATGTACGAACGCAGCCATAATGTGCCTATTGTTGTACGGACGCAGGTTTGCTTGTACCCTTTGATGTACGATCGTAGATTTGATGTACCCTTTGATGCACGAATGCATGTTTGATATATCTATTGATGTACGAACGCAGGTTTGAAGTTCCCATTGATGTACGAACGCAGCCATACTGTACCTATTGAAGTATGGGTACATGTTTGACGAGCCCGTTGATGTACGGACGCAGGCTTCATGTACCCGTTCGTGGCACACTGGGTGTGGAGCGCGGACGGCTGGCTGAGCAGGGGCAAGTTCCACGACTACTCAGGGGCCGGCGCGGTGCACCTGAACGCCGGCGTGGCAGCTCTCGTGGCAGCTGCGCTCCTTGGGCCCAGAATGGGGCGGTTTGGGACCGATGAAGGATTGCCTGGGCATTCTCTTCCGGTGAGGAACTGAGTTGTTTCCAAAATTGCAACTTTCTTGTCATTCATCTTCAACTTTAACTTTCTTGTCGTTCAACTCCTGTTCAACTTCGTGAATTCATCAGAAGGTTTTCAAGGATGTTTTTATGAAGCCTCTATTCGGAGTCGCCTTCGTGCGCGAAATGTCCTTCAAAGTTTTAGGTTTCCACTATAACGTTTTTTCCGCATTGTGTGACAAACGCAAAAATATCTTTTAAAGCAAAGTGAATTTGATGAAAACAAAGGGAGAGAGGAAGAGGATAGGATGAGTGATATAAACGAGAGATTCAATGATTGTTTGAGTACTACTGAAGACACACTTTGAAACGGGCAAGATTTGGCGTAGGCACCTCTTGGTTACTGTGTATCATACACACAGCCACAACATTAACATTCCTTTTTAAGGTAACCATAATGAGGAACAGCGCTACTTACGTATTCCAGATGACTGGATTAGGTGGTCTGATCATAACGGTTGGATTCATCTTCTTCAATGGCGGCAGTCGAGGGTCCATCAGTCGACCCGGCGATGCAGCGGTGGTCGGGAGAGCGGTGGTGAACACGATTGTTGCTGGCAGTGCAGGAGGACTTGTGGTGCTCGTATTGAACAAAGTCAGGGGCACGAAGCACTGGTCGTTCTTGCTCACTCTCAATGGAGTATTCGTTGGCATGGTGGGTTGTTAACTGATTGCTCAAGAGAAACCTGGAAAATGAATTGCCTTTCATATTGGTTTGATAATTCCTTATTGGCTTTGATGATTTTAATCTACATTTCATCATAGATGACTTTCGAGTTGGAAATTTTTTACCTTGTCTTGTATTTCTTGATGGATATTATCATTACGAGTATATCTTAAAGAAAGGACACTATCATCGATAGCTTAATGAATTGCTGAGAAAGGTTTACTGCGTTCACCATTTGCACACGCTACATTGTTTTAAAGTATGCATGTATACATGTAAGCATAATGGCACAATTCGAAGCTAAGGGATCCCTATTAGGGGTAAGCGATGACCACAAAAGTTAACCTGTTTTGTAAAATCTGGTAGGGAGAGAACGATGTGTGTTCAAGCTTGAGCTTCAAATGCCGCAAATTGAAAACTAATTGTTACAGAATGACAGGATGCATTAAAAGCTTTAGAGAACAGGGTAGAATATTTAGCGCTCTCCGTGAAATACAAAATACTCTCTCTGGCTTGATTTTATATTGCAGTGATAAAATGCCAGCTCTGGTATGTGTTTCACAGAGACGTAGATAATTTAAAATAACCCCTAAAACAATTGATACGATTGAAGCTGTGAAAAGTTGAATCTATCATTTCAATGAGGAAAATTATTTCGAGTCGACTTATACACAGAAGACATGAGAGAATCAAAGATGAGTGAAAAAATAAACTATGCAACATCGTACAGTTTGATTAAAAAAGTGTATTATTTAAGAAATTAGAGTACGTATAGATGGGTAAGAAGAATTTGGTAATAATCCTTTGTAGAGCAATATGGTATTTTAATCATCACTGAACAAATTAGTGCATGTTTTGAACATTTATTTTTCATTCACTTACTTTTTGACTTATTGAAAACATCCTCCTCGTACATGGTAGTCATAATGAAGTTGTTGATTTCTTCTTGAGTAGCACAATGACGTTATTTTACTTTAAACGCCGATAAAATAGCTCGGAAATATAGGGCAGTCTGACGAAAAATACCTGATGCACTAGGCTTGAACATTATTCTTTTCGTCCGTGCTTGAGAGGTTCTCTCTTAAAGAAAAGTGAATGATAGAATAAAGTGAATAATTTCAATAAATGATAAACTGTTAATGTCATGGGCTTAAACGATTTGTTCAAACTCTTGTTTGTGTCAGGTGTCAGTGTGTGGCGGTTGTGACTCATTCTACCCTTGGGGGGCGCTGACGGTGGGCGGGGTCGCTGGACTGGTGTATGTGGGCATCCGCTACGCTGTCATCAAGGCAAAAAGTAGGCCCTCGTCTGCGAGTGAATTGGGAGTTTTTTTTTGTTCGCTTGAAAGCAGTATGAGTGAGGGAAAATACTAATTCAGCAGCAACTGTAAAAAAAATCCATTACTATTGTACTTCTCATCGCTGTGACGTTAACGGGAAAGAATGGCACTCATAATTTCTCGTGTAATTTTCCTTTTAATACCTAAGTAAATTAATAATTTTTATCACAATGAAAATGCTATCTGTAGCTTACCCGTAAGTACATATACTTAGTTAACTTTTTTTGGATTACCTCACTTGAGACTCACAGTGAGACCTACAGTTATACTAAAACTAATATTGCACATCCTCTGGGATGGAGAAAACCCAGGGGTCTGTACACATTTGCACATATTTTGATCCCTGTGTTGCACATGGCGATCTCGTATTGCACGACAGCTGTACGGTAAATGAGATGTAGTTTAGAGATATTCTGTTACAACGTTGATGGGCAGCTGTATCCCAAGTAATGTATGATACGCCCATTTTTTGGTCTGTTTCGCTGGAAAGTGTTCGATTGAGAATATTGTAACGATTTCTGTATTAATAGGCGATAATTTTTATCGTATTCAAATTTGGGTCTCTTGCAGGGCCATAGTCAAGCAGCAATTAATATTTACTGCCAATGAAAACAAAAACTCACGATAATAGTTGTAGACGAGTTTTCTAGAGCTAATGAAGAATTTAAAACAACCTCCACAAGTACTTTTGACATGCTTCGTTCGTGATTGTTGACTTTCGATTGAGTTTTCAAAGAAATGACTTATGAGCCCACGAGTGAAATTTTAACTCAGAAGGAGTGCAAAAAGGACAAATTTTACCAGGAAAGTAAGCGGACAAGGGGAAGGATTTAAAAGGCTCTTTTCTTCACTCTTCGCAATCTACAAGTTAGCATATGAAGCCTGAGTCAGTTAATGGAAGAAAATACCGGTGACTCGAGCCAAAAGCCTTCTGCGATAAAATAACTTTTGTTTATTCTACGAAAGTTACACGCCAGTATTTGAACTCTGACTCAGTTATTATAAAAAATACTTGAGCCACAAATACTCTAAAGTAACTCATGAGCAACTGCGGTATCTGTGTTTGGTGTTACCGAGACACAGATTCCTAATCAGTGTAATGGATTTTCTTATCAGTTGTTCGTCTTTGGAAGGTCAAGTGTTAAAACCGTGTTGACTGGAAATTCTTTCTTCAAAAAGTAAAATCACGAGCCATGTCAAAGAAAGATTCCTTTAAAACCACATATATTACACAGTTCATGTTTTGGTGACCAAGCGTTGAAGAAATGCCGCATTAGAATAACTGTTTCATGAATTAAAACTACAAAGAAGAATGAAATTAAAACTACAAAGATGCTTTAAGCACACACCGGTTGTCATGCCTTCTTTTCTTTCTCAAATCCAACGCTAACTTAAAATTTTAAAAAGTAAACGTACAGATGGAATTATTTCCGTCAGTTGATGACCCGCTAGACGTGGGGGCGGTGCACGGAGGCGGGGGTCTGTGGGGCCTCATTGCGACCCCTTTCTTCATCGAGGAGGGCCTCGTGATGGGCTACAAAAATGCCTTCGTTGTCCTCATTTGGAACGTCATCGGAATGATCTGCATCGTGCTCTGGGCCGGCTCTTTTTCAGTTATTTTGTTTGGTTCTCTGAAACTCGCTAAGAAGTTGCGGATACCAAGAGAAGTTGAGGAAGAAGGCAAGTCCCTGATGTATTCATTTTACTTTCTTGTTTCATCGAAGCTTCGACTCACAAAGAAAGTACATATACAATATTTTATCCTGAATTCGTAACGCGACCGCATATTTTGTTTTACAGAATCAAAGGTGAGAGTCCTGACTTCTGCTGTTGAAATCTTTCATTCTTGAAGTCAATCTACTTACGTACATCATCCTAACCGCGAGCTGAGTTTTTTCCATCTCAAACTATCATCAATTGAGTGTGAATGTTTTTGTTTCTATTTTTTTTCATCGTGCTTGGTATCAGAGAGGAATGTATGATGGTTTCATAAGTAAATTTTGATGCTTGTTTACTCACGTTTGTCCAGGGATGGATATCATCTACCACGGCGAAACAGCCTACTCTTCTCAAGACTGGAAAGACGATATAAATGATTCCAATAGAAGAGATTCAAGTAAGTGCAATAACGGAGCATTTCATGTTGTATTGTACTCGCTATGGACATACTGTTGATTAAAAAAATGAGCGCAAATGCGCTTTAAGAGCACGTTCAAAAATGTTAATACCTACAGAAAGTTTGCTGCTGTAGGAGATAGGTTGCTGGTTCAGAGAGAAAGTACAGTGCTACAAAAAATCAAGCCTGAGAAGGAATGATAAAAAAAGAGCTCTCGCTCATTCAGTCTTTTTCTATCATGAAATTGATTGCACCTGATAGCATAAATGCCTCAATGCGAAGCTATCGTGAAAAAAAGCCGACATGTGAGTGTACCGTTTTATATTACTATGGCATCGATTTCCTGAAGGATAAGCGATGCTTGAATGAAAGAATTGAACCTTTCATGCTCCCCCCAAATCTTCAGGTCTTGTCGCTCGGTCGGCTCGTGAAATCTCAACGTACTCATTCACATGAGTCGTGGGAGAATACGGATAACATAGTGTCTATGATAATTGATATCAATTCGTTATCCATTGATATAAATTCGTTGATATCAATTAATCACTCTTCTTTACTGTTATATTCGTGTGTAAATTCTAATTTGTGAGATTGAGAAATTAAATTAACTCTTCATTAAAAAGATAAAGAGGGCCCTTTCCCTAGTATGAATTGTTCAAGTTCAAATATCCTTTTCTTATCTTCGAAGTATGTTGAGATATGTTCACACTGAATGAATTCTTTAGTACCTTTTTCTTATTAATGCCTCAAATCAGGAGCAATTTTAACGAAAGAAAGACAACTTTGCAGTTTTTAAATTAAAAACTAAATTTTTTTACCTTGAATAAACGTTACTAATATTCATTAAATACAGTGCAAGCGTATAAATAATTACAATTTTATTCATTAGGGAAATAAAAGCGATGCGGTGGTGTTCATGAGAGTGTGCTTCTTTCTAGCATTGCCGTGGGCTTGGCTTCCGAAGATGAGAGGAAGAGCGGAAGAAGAATGAAGACTTGAAAATGCCATGCACTAAGAACTCAACGGGCTTTAGTATCAGCTTCTATGAACAAACGTTATAAGAACTAGCTAACGTTGTACACATAAAATACATCACATCGCTGGCGGATGTTGTTGATAAAAATCGGCAAGGTTAAATCTAATGAAAAATGATGAATTTTAAAGCAACTTTCAAGTATTCACCTCTTCGCAAGTTGCTCTGATTTTAAATTCATGTTCCATTATTTTAAGTAAGCAATGACTGGAGACTCGAAAAGTCCTTGTAAAATTATTCCAAGGTGCTATTTGTCCACTAATTCATTCAAAGATTTATTCGTTGTGTTAATATTGATGTTTCTTTTCTAATTGTGGAATGATCATATTTGTAACGCGAGTAGCGTACAAGCAGCAACCTCAAGACAAGGACAAGAAATGGCATTTTCACCTACCTGAGATGCAGTCACCTCCCTCAAGGTTGTTTGCGTGCTGCTCACAAGATTATTTAAACAACAAAGAGGGGCGGAAGGTTTCTTTCAATCTTTTTCGAGAGTACGTAAGTTTCATTTCATTGTTTTAATTTTCACATAAAAGTACAGCCTCTTTGAATAAGAGAAGTAAAATCTATATTTTCCGTAGTCAAAGAAGCGCAAATATTTGATCAGTGTATTGGGAATTCCAATTATCAAAATGTAAAGATATTATCTTAACGTCAAACTGTAATATATTTCAATATTTACATCGATTTCTTGAGTTGGTACCTACGATTGACAAATAACAGCCAAAGCATGCAATCAAAATCGACAATCAATTGGATGTCGTTTGCTAACTCCAGGTGTTAAATTAATTGAAGAAACCATCACGTTTTAGACACTCGTTGGGATTTGTGGCTCAGTTTCATGTGGGGTAATTAAGCTTTTGATTACTCCACCTCTAGACTCCATGTTCATTATTTTATTACATATCAACGTAAGTTTTTACTAGTCTAAAATATATTTAACTAAGTCATGAATTGTTTTTTTGTTATGATTTCCTCATAACTTTATATATCATCTTTAGTTTACCATTTCCTCACAATTTTATAAATCATCTTTAGTTTACCATTTCCTCATAATTTTATAAATCATCTTTAGTTTACCATTTAGTTCACTCCAATTCAGTCATTTCTTATTATCACCTTTATTACGACAGGGAATCTATATATAGTTATATATAGATTATATATATATAATTATATATATATGTATATCTAGTTGAAAGACTTCGCGACCCCTAAGTAACTCCAAACTAGATACTTTCAACTGATATGAAGAATGCAGATGTTTTGGTTGATGTCGGTAATGTACTTCATAAATATTTGGTGCTAATGTTAAAAAAACTTCTGAGTCAACTCTGTGCTTTATGATTTGGATCTTCTTGCTTCCTTTAATAAGTCCGTACAAAAAATTTTCAGCAATAGGTGACGAAATGAATACAAAACTCTTAATATATTTGTTTCAATAAAATACAAAGCGAAATAATATATACATAGCTCAAATTTAGCGTTGCATCCATAATGACATAACGCTTTCAGTTAAAGAAATTTACACGTTTTCAACACAATAAGGGAAAATCTTGCCTATGTTTTTAGACGCACAATACGTTGCACATCAAATACACCCATCCTGCTGAGGTTCACTCCTGAAACCTCTTAAAATAGTATAAATACATGTATTAAAACATGAGTTTCGAATTTCTGGGCAATCTGTGCTGAAAACAAATTGAATATGCTTTGTTTGTGCATTACATTGTATTTGGTACTCTGTTAGTAAACTCTTTTTAGACTCAAAAAATCGGAGACAGAGTAGAATTTCGTGCTAATTTTGGCACGTTCATTAATTTCTTACAACTCTCATGACACAGTGGCCAAAAATGATCACGATTTACAATAAATAAACCAAATGCTCGTGGCATGCGATCTACTTAGAGACCCGTTTTTGAACAATTGGAATAGGTTGACGATTCCGTACACATGGTGTATTGTTGGAAGATACATATTTGATTTTAACTGGCATTCTATTCATCTTCAGTGTTATTAAGCACAAAAGAGGAAGAGAAGAAAAAACACAGAAATTTATACACAAGAAACCAACTGGCAAGAAGTACCTCTCTTCATCCTCACGAAGTAGAAAGACAAGCGATGGTCATTTATGAAATACCACCAGTTGATATAGAGAACGATGAAAATAACGATATCAAGGGAGAAACTTAAAAAGGTTATTTCTAAGACATAATGAAAATTGCGTTTATTTTTTAGGGGTGTCAATGTTGATAAGAATTAGTTTCATGTTCGTTTTGGCACTTTTTTACTAAAATTTTTCTCGTGAAGATAACTGGAACCAGTCAAGCAGTATCGAAAGTTTTCTCCTTTGTAATTATGTACGGTTATTTTCTGCGGCAGATAAACCAATATCACATTATTTTACTAAGAATTTTGGAGGATAAACAAATCTAATATCGAAAATGTTGATTTTCACTGTTATTCTTCATCACACGTTGCAAGAAACACTGAAGGAATTCTACACGCCAGAACATTTTTTGAATGTCGGGAATAAATTTGCAGAGTAAACAAACTGCATCGCTGCGCTCAGTGGGAGAACGCTTGGTTGGTGTAAGTTTTTTTGTTGTTTTTACGTTGCATGAGGCTCGGATCCGCGTGCTGCAGTTCCACTGCGTTGCAGTTCGCGGGTCCCTGCAACCTGCACGGACACGCCGCCAGTTAGATCACATTCAATTTTGTCTTTGCATTGCTGAAAATTGCATGATCAGTGGTGGTTATTTACAACGGCTGCACCTTGTGAGGCAAAACATATCTCGAAAGTGGGGAAGAATTACATTTTTTTCATTTTTGGGGTAATTTGTTCATTGCACGCACTAAAGTCATTACGAGGGAGAAAAAAATGTCTACACATTTAGCAGGTTTCGGCTATAGTTGTTGAAGCTTTGCTCAAGATCCACTCGAGTAAACCACATGCCATTCATTTCCGCAGAGGTTCACCACATATCGGGATACGAAACACTAAATCTGAAATTTCAAGCAGCTCGACGGGCATTTTGAAAGTTTTTCACCCACCTGAGTGAATACATTGGCATTCAAATACAGTCTTGCAGTAATTTTGTCCATCTGAAAAGATTTACTATCTTGTCTCCCTTAAGAAGTATCATATTTACTCGCTTTCATTTTAAGGGAGTAAAATTGTGTCCACGATCATTCGTGGACACAAAATGATAATGATTTCCAAAATGAAATGATTAAAAATTTATTATTGAACAAGAACCCGTTCAAGCTCTATGAAATATGAAGAACATCTTTACTCCAGGATTGCCCGATGGAAACATGTAAAATGGTTGCTTGCCAACAATGATGCTGGAATTACAGGAATGTCACTTGGTGTTAGGGAAGCTATGATATGAAGCAATTGGTATAAATAAATAGTTGAGGGCACGGGTACTTGCGTTTGGCCAACATTTTTAGAACAAAGAGCCGGTTATACGTCAGCACCACATAGATTTATATTTACATTTTAACTTATTTACTATCCTATATTTTTAAAAATAAGTGACTTCGTTTTGAACAATGATTAACCTATTTTATAAGTATTTTACATATTATTCAAACAATTTTTCAATGAAATTGATTTAAAATTCAGCTCATTTATAACAACTCTATTTAAATCGAATTCAGTGATAGGTAGTTCGATAGGTAATCGAGAATAGTTCGAGTGATAGGCAATCATTACTCATAGGTAGTGATTTTGCAGCGCAAGAACAGCGGATATGTTCAAAATTAGCCCGTAAGACACGCCTGATATTATACTCGCTTAGTTTTCATCATAGTTTTACTGCAACAATCGTCTTTTATTCCAATTTACTCACTCTATTGTACATGCATTAAAAATTAATTTTAAATTTGACGATGGGACAGCAAGTGTTCTAAATATTTATCCTCGAAATTTTCCTCTCTTGAAACGATGAGTTTTGTCTTTTATTCTACACTTCGCAGCTCACATAACATCCACGGTATAAAGAGACAAATGCTGTGATCAAAGTGACCTGTGATCGTGCATGGACCAGTACGCGGGACTTTGCCTGGCTTTCTCAGGGTAGAAGCAGGTCTGGCTGGTGCCGGTGCAGCGCGGCACGTCCGCGTGGGCACCGTTGCTGGTGCTCTGCGTTGTCCCTTTGTAGCTAATCGGTCCCATCATTTGGAAAGGCAGGGCTGGGGCAGAAAGTTGCAGTTTGTCAGTGAAAAGTGTGGTAGGAAATGGGTGTGATGAGTGGAGGTTGAAGTTTCTGGGTAAAAGAGTCTGGAGGGATTAGAAGTGAGGCATGAAGGGTTAAAGTTTGGGAAAAAAGAAAGTGAGTGAGGCATAAAACTGAACTGCTGCATGAAGAGTAGAGTTTGTGGATTTACATTGCAGGAATTAAAACGAAGGAACATGGTATTGAGAGGCTGAAGCAGGTTCAATATACTCGTAAAGTGTTGAAAATATCCTATCAATTTAACTGGACGGACTAAGTTGATAACACTTTTTCTTAACTAGTTTTTCTTTAGTCTAAAGTAATAGCTGAAGGAAGATTGCGTACTCTCTCTACAGACAATACTGTCATTTGCCAATGAAACTCTTACGTATAAACGTATCTAACTTCACAAACTATTTTAACAATTCTAATCTATACATCCCACATTCAAAAAATTATTCATTTGTCAAACAAAACTTCCAGAAAATGATTACTTAGAAAATTCCTTCACAAGACGCTGACTCGTAGTATATATGAACCTAGGAATACTGGATAACAACTCACAGCTGTTACGCCTGGAGGCAGGCCGGCCTCCCTTCTCGTAGAACTTTGAATAGTATTGCTCCTCGATCCAAGCTTCTGCTGGGTACGCTGGCTCGCCGTGCTTCAGAATGTCCATGCCTTCATAGGGAGAGAAGCGTAAGTAACTACTATCTCATTGCAGTGTTATAAATTATGAATAAATAGAGAAATGTAATAAGAGGCGAAAACTAGGTGTTTTCCAGTATTACATAAGAGAATTATAAAGAGAAATTTGAGAGAGGCTACTTTGCTGAAAAAATTAAATGCGCAACTTAATTTCAGTGAAGGAAAAGAGAATAGCGGTATGTCTATGCGGTTGAAAATAATTTATTGATGCTTAAGATAAAACACTAGACAATTAATGTTTCAAAAGTAAAAGCTCAAATGCTCAGTCTAACTTTTTCACCGCCTACATGCATGTTTTTCGCCACCCAAGTAATTAAATCGCTTGGGTGGCGAAAAACATGCATGCTCCGGCGAAAAAGTTAGACTGGGTGTAAAGCACTTACTTTTCAACATTTCAGGAATAATCCTAAGTTCTACAACAAAGGCCTTTTAATGCAACCAAAACACATTGTCTTAAGTAATTTAATTGTTTTACAATTTCAGTACAAAGGAATTGAGCTAACAGTTCCAGCTATATAGCTCACACTCATGGCTATGGTATGTTAGTTGTATATTATGAAGAGAGGAGCAAAATGAGCTTCAGCATTGAACACAATTTTGTGGTGACAGCGATCAAAAGTTTTGCATGCGATGAACAAACCAATAGAGTCCATTTGGAGGCTGTGTCATATTAAAATGTATGAAATGGATATTGAAAATTTTCATGACGAGTGAATACACCCAATTGCATTCACAGAGAGTCAAATTTGTACAGGGGATGAAAGGGAAATTTTAAAAATAAGCTTTTACCGGTTAGTGCTTCTAATTTACTAGGGTGTCGGAAAAGTCAATATGGACGTTATTATTTTGTGGAAGAGCTGAAACTGTGTTGAGAAGCGTTTCTTCAAATGTTTTGTAAATGAATGCTTTGATTCATTTTCTTCTGTATTATTATTGCTTTTCAGATAACCGGAAATTTAGAAATGTGAAAATCAGAAAAAATTCGCAAAACGTGTAAAAATTATTGAAAAAGCCTTTAAAGAATATTCACATTTTAAACTTGTTTCAGCATATTTGGAAATGATGTTTTTCTAAAATAATGTAACTTACCCTCCATGAAAAGCGAAAATACTCTTTTAGAATAATAAATTACACATGAAAAGAAAACACAGTGTGGAGCATTTTTAAAACTTTCTTACAGAGAAAAAAATATTCCTGAAAATCATTACCGAGATTATAACAGAAAAGGAAAAAACTTTGAAAGACAATGACGTTTAATATGTCAACTACCAATATTTGGTTCACAAGAAAACATTATCGATTATGACTAAAAATGATACCGGCTCATCAATGGCTGTATTCCCTATCAAAACAAGAATGATGTACAAAGTGTCTTTGCAAATTCGTGATTGGAATAAACTTTCTTTAATGCTCATCTCTTCTAGAACATTTTATTAAGCTTTTTACCTATGATGACATTGGTAGAGTAAAAAGTGAGACAAAATACATTTTAAATTGAAAAATACAACCCTAGCGGTTAAACCATATATCCCGTCTTATAACTTTTATACAAGTTTGGTGCTGGACGAAAATGTTCAGTTTGACCTCTTAATGTACTAAACGTTTCCATGATGTTGGGAATTTCGCAACAAAATGAATGAATCGAAACAGTTTTACAAAAAATTGTTGGCTAACTTAACAATTTATAAATTTAATCAAACTTTGTCCGCAAATCCTGAAATATTCCGTGACTTTGTAGTAATTTATAACTACTACTAATCCCCTTGATTGCTGTTACCAGATTTCAGCTTTGTCCACAAATCCTGAAATATTCCTTGACTTTGTAGTAATTTATAACTATTCCTAATCCCCTTGATTTCTGTTACCAGGTTTCTGAGTTAGTTAAATTTGGGTTTGATTTACCGTAGATTTTAATTGCTAATAATTCACACATGTGATGGCTAAGCCAAAGTGTGTCATGCGACACAGAATAATGTGTCATCATTTGACACGCAACTGTGTGTGAAGTGTTGGGTGAGCCTATGACGCACAAGAGTGTGTAACAAATGCCTCTTACGTGATCTCGGGGTAGTAATAAGGTATTTACTCGTCGTGGTATGACACGATGCGAAGAAACTAAGCAAGGAAGCAAACAAGTGTCCAAATATTCTATATTATAGCAGAATAGGATGCACGTTGAAATGTCGTAGTAAGATAAGTTGCAACTCAAGAAATAGTCGGAGGATCTTTGCTTGAAGATGTTTGTGTTAAGGCTGAGTGATTAACATGTGAGAAATGGTTATGAATACCAGTCACTGTCTGCCTCTGAGAACATAAGTAATAATTTTTGTTCGTATTCCGTGTGTAAAAGAGTTTATGTGCGGAGAACAGCTTTGTAAGTCTCGATAGAGAAATTTTATCATGGGTGAATTTTGCTCCAATATGGATGGAAAGTGAAAATACACATTGGGCAACAGTGAATTTATCTATTTTTGGTTCAAAAAATCGAAAAAGCGAAACAAGAAATTTGCTGCGTGTCACAGAAATTTTAGGTTTGTTCATGGCGGTCACAAACAAGAGCTTGCTGAAACCCGCTTAAGCTCTCGAAATAGGCTGAAATGTATTTTGTTAAGCGTCCGTTAGTAAAGAATAAAAGACATCCCGCAGGTAACCCGGAACTTTAGTTAAACCCAGTATAAATATTTTACGAAATTTCAATTCTACGAATCACTCACAACTGTATAAAAATCAAGTCATAAATAATCTACGACTTTTGAATTTTTTATGAGTAGCTCCTCTTTACGCTATCAGAAAGATGTAGGTTAGGTTAGAAATGAATTAAACATAATTTTCTGTCATATAATTCGAAGTGAAGGAAATTTACATTCAATCGAACAAATTATTCTTTCTAGTATGGCTTAAGCATCATATTACGTGACAATGAGTGAGGAAGGGGATGCTTCTGATAGTGAATACAAGATGAAAAAATTAGAAATTCACCCCTGTTTTTTCCTGATTCTTGAGAGTAACTCGTGTATGAACTAAATCACCTTGGGCCAGTTCAGTTATTCTAGTGAGACTGCCTAGCGGTTGGTTACGTTATGAGATCATTTCTATATCAATGAACTTGTCTATCGGTTTCAGAATCTGCTCCTGACTTGAAAAATACATAATTGAATTCCCGTTAGAGTTTTGTACCGTGATTACAGGGATCTACCAATCAATATTCTTCATTTAATTTATCTTACAATATATTGTCTTTATTTTAAACATAGATCATGAATTGATTTTACAACGATCATGATCAATTTATGAACAATGCATTTACAACAAATATCTCGAGTGAAAATTACACACAAGAATTTTACACGAGAAGAATGTTAACTAACTTCTCGCGTAATAAATCAGTCACTATAAATCAATAATCAGTTCCTATAAATCAGTTATCAGTTACTATAAATCAATAATCAGTTCTTATAAATCAGTTATCAGTTATAATGCATCAATAATGAGTCCTCATAATTACTAGTAAATCAGTAATTAACTTGATGAATCATTATCAAGAAAGCGTTAAAATTTGACCAAAATATCTTACCTTTAATTTCGATTTCCTCAGGCACTCTGAGAATATTGAGTGCCCGCATGGCCCCGAACATGATCAAGGACACACCACCCGACCAGGCCACGATCGAGAGCAGGCCCACGAAGTTCCAGAGGAGAACGGAGAGGCCGTCGGAGTTGCCGTACACGATTCCGTCGTCTTTGAACAATGGAGTGGCCAACAACCCCCACATGCCGCCGCCCATGTGCACCGCCACAGCGTCCAAAGGATCATCGACTGGAAAATACAAGTTCGTTTCCCTAGAAGATATTTGAAGCTTTGAATGAGGTAAATCTGGGTCATCGGAAATGGAAATATTGCGCACACGTGTGGTTTTTTTCTCTCCTGTCAGTGATGTCGTACGTGGACAGTGGTGATCGTTAACTTAACGATCGTTAACGTTAGGGAAGAGATTACGTAAAAAGTACCTCTCGAGGTTTGGATCAACGAATCACTTTTCGGAAACGTTTTTCGATGATCACATCAGTAGCATGCACTTTTGTAATAAAATAGCATGTATTTGTTTTATGCCAATTGTATATTTTTGGGTACAGAAAATTATTCAAAAGAATAGAATATCGGAAAGATAAACGAATGAAATGGGTACGAGTTCGCTTGTAAAAAATATCAAAATCATGAATAAGCATCTGATATTAACTTCATCAGTCGCAAATAAATGCCCATACGTACCAAATTAAAGTCCTAGAGGGTTTTTGGGCTACTTTTTATTCAGCGGAGCATTTGCGTTGTTCAGCAAGAGTTGTTCAGCAAACAGCCAAAACTGATTAACGTTCAAAACTGTATTATCTTCGCTTAACACTTCTCGTTAGAAAACTTCGAGGGAGCTGGAAAATATTCTAAAAATAAACTTACCAGCGCCATGGAATTGGTTTGAAATTATAATTTACCAAAAGTTTAAAGCTCCAAATTAAAGAAAAACACAATGTAATGCAACTACCAACAATTGTGCTAAAAGCACAATACAAAATAGCTCCCACGGAATGTGTTAAACATGTAGTGTAATCTAACCACTACCAATCGTGCTAAAAATACAATGCAATTTAACCACTGGCGATTGTGTAGAAACCATTATGTGAGTCAAGCTCATTTAAAATGAAATAAAAACCACAACCGATTGTGTGGGAAACATAATGTAGTTGGAGCTCTTCCACAACGAATAAAAAGTCAAGAAAATCACACCCTTGATCTTGATTATGAGGTAGTGGAAGCCGAGGAAGATGAGGCCCCCTACAGCCCCCGTGACGCAGGCGCCCCAGGGCCGGTACACGTCACACCCTGAGCAAACGGACACCTGCCGACACGTGCCAAGTTGGGTAATTTTGATCTCTGGTAAAATGATCATATTCGCATGAGAAATGAGCAATATAAACCTGAAAGATATTGAATTTCGTTGAAAAATAACATTACGAATTCTGATTACTTTGAATTTTTAGAACCACCTAATAGAACCACACCTGTAGAAGTATGCACTACACTAAACCGCGTGGCTCGAAAAAAAGCGGACGGCACTTTGTATTGCATAAGCTTCTACGGGAATCTCAATCAAATTATAAAATCCCATAGGGGAGTCAATTTTGTTTTATCGCATCTAAGTATGTTGCCGCTACGGGACTCTCTAACCATTCCTGCTAAGGAGCCATTGAGAGCCATGAGGAAGGACCAAGAGTGGCTGTCAGAGAGTCTGTAGACCAAAAGGACTGCAATGCCCCCGGAAGATCCCGAGATGATGGTGTTGACCACAGCCCGAGCCACAGCTGCCGCGTCGCCTGGATTGCTGATCGAACCCTGCGATCCTCCGTTGAATGCCAAGAAGCCGAACAGCAAAATGAAGCCACCAAGCCCGGCAAGCTTCGTAAAGGAAAGAGTGTTCGAGTTACGATAGACGGAGAGAGTTTAAAAACTTAATCCAATTACTGAAGGCAGATGAAGTAAAAAAATTGATCAAGTAACACATGATGGAGTGAGCTGAAAAATAATTGGAACTAAGAAGTTATTAAGATGGAGCATCGACACCTCTAAATTCTTTGTCAGTGTATCTTCCCATTAAATCAAAATGACTTCCAGTCCTGCAAATTATGTTTAAATTCATCAACATTTGTCTCCAAAAGTGATTACCAAATAGTAATTGCCGATGTAATGCAGCTGAAATCCGGCATCTAAGATGCATGTCTAGAAATCCTCTTGATATTTAATGCAACTTGCTGTAAAAATTGCGCGTGCCGCATGTATACAGTATGCGCATGGGTATTGGGAAAGCATCGATGTATACTTAGAGAAAGTTAAATAATTTAATTCAGAGAATGATTGATTGAAATTGTTATTTATATTCTGACAAGCTTTCTAAAACAACCAGATTGCGTATCAAAGAATGACATCAAAATTAAATAGTGGAATAACTGCTAAATGGCAATTATTTTCAGATGTCAGTATCCCTTGTTAAACAATAAAAATTAATTTTTTTAAATAATGCAAATAAATGGGATATTAATTGTGATATTGCTCTGTAAAAATTATGTTTGTGCGATTCCTTTCATGAAAAGATAGTTTTCGCTTACTGATCATAGCTTTTCTATTCTTATTGGTGCGCTCATTCGTTAAATGATGCAGATGCCTGTCACGTAACTCCTCATGTTCAAAACTACACATCGTACCTAAACTACCTATCAAACTTTAAATATTGAATGATCCAATATTACTCTATAATTTTGTTGCGTCCGATGTACATACAAACAGAGCAATAATGTTAAAAGTTGCAGCGATCCCTAACCTCCCCCAGAAACGCTGCTACCTAAACCCTCACCGGTACGGAGTGGCCCGTCATAGGCAAAGCTGGCCCTCTCTGGGCATCCTCAAATCGGCCGATCCTCGGGCCAAGCACCACTGCCCCCACCAAGGCTGCCACTCCCCCTGTCAGATGCACGACGCCGCTGCCCGCGAAATCGTGGTAGCTGGTCGCGCCCAACCAGCCGTCACCGCTCCATGCCCAGTGGGCAACCACAGGGTAAACGAAACCTGACGTATGAGTGAGTTTAGCGATTTTGAATGTCTGCAAATGGAACTCACATACATGAAAGGTAGGCCAGATATTTTAGAATAGGTTTTTGTATTAAAGTGTCAACACTCCGACGTGAGTTAGAGCAAGGGGTTTCCTACTGTGGAATGGAGGATTTAGGGATTTTGGGAAGTGAAAGAGAAAATTCTCATCCCATTGTGTTATTTCTAAGCCCCCTATTAAAGTTTAGAACCTGCAAGCATGAGCAAGGCAAATGTACACTGTACTTATTGCATGGTTGCTGAAAAACAATAGGTAGCATTGTTTTAAAATTCAGCGCTCATAAAAGAATTTATTATTAGTGTTGTTAAATTTTGTCTTCAATTCAAAGTAATAAATCTTACTCTGACGTTTTTTCCCGATATACATCTTATTTTCATATTTTTGGCTTGCAATAAATATATCGAGTCGTGAATAAATTCCTTCTGATCCAGCTTTGGGAATGTTCCTGAGTTCTAATTATGTGCAAGAACAAGTAGTTGATTAATGAATTCATCTAAGAAAATACAGACAAACAATTTACCCGTGAACTAACTCGTATGAGATTGCCTATTATATCAAGATATCTCCACCTAAACACCTGTTTTGTTTTCTTTGCTAACTCAATGGTGAACATTTTGATTTTTGATTTTGATTTTCAAATAGCTGTACATTTTGTTCAGACCGAAACAGAAATGTTGAATGGAAACGTTGATTTTCATTCATTCGCGACAAGTTCCAGCCTCAATGATTTCGTTTAGACAATTCGAGTAATGAACGCCTCCTCGATTTGTTACTTCCTAAATCAACATACATACTTACAAATTTTATTAGAAGGAGGCAAGAATGTGCAACAATCTCAACTATTATCGAAAGAGTGAATAGGGCTGACAATTCCGGCGCTGAGCACTCTCCCCAGAATTCACATCCAAAAACAGCTGAATGAAATGATCATCTCCAGGTGATAAACACTATGATTAAAAACTATTATTATTGATCTGTAATTTTTTCGATTGTTATGTTTGGAAATCTCCACGTCGTTTCAACTCTTAATGGTAGAAACGGGATTGATAAGCAGGCTCATCTGTCTCCGATAACTTATTCAACCATTCTTCAGCGATTTTTACACTGTCAGAGAAGTTTTTTGCGTTGAAAAACCACCATCAGCTAAGATGTGTCGTTGAACAGAGAAGCATCTCACAAATAGAGTACGCTTTCATTTTGTTACAGAAAAGTAGGAAGGATTGTAAACTCACCAGTGAGAAGGATGGAGTAAATGAAGTAGGCGTTGAAGGCACACCTCTCTGCCACGGACCCAGACACGATGGTGGCAGCCGTGGCCGCGAACACGAAGTTGAAGAACCAATGGGCTAATTCCATGTCTTCCAGATCGTGTATAGCCCAGTGCGTCGTGCCGATCCAGCCGTTGCCTTCGCCATGAGCGAGAGCGTACCCAATGAGCCAGAAAGCAATCCCTCCGAGAACTGAAAAGTGGTTTGATTGTCAATAGATGGTGAGCTCAATTACTATCATTTTTCTTGCTGTTGAGAAAAATATTCCTTCTGATTCTCAGGGATTGTTTTTTGTAGCCAAAAATATTACAAAAAATGTTTTTACGCTAAAAAACCTGGGCAGCAAAAATGTTTATGAACGCGTCAGCTCGACAAAATAGTACCATGCTTCAAAAATGAGTTCGTTTCTCCATTAGTAAAATATTTAGATTTTCCAGCAGCAAAATGAACATTTGGTTACAGTAAGTTGAAATTAATAGCTGTCCAGCTGAGCAAAAACGCTGCGCTACTTGGAAAAGACGCTTCGAAACCTCAAAAGCTAGAAATTTCAAATTATGATACGTTCACTGCAGTGAAAAAGTAAAATATTCCCGCGGTGTTACGAAATCTTAGAGAGGATTTCCAGTAGTTTAAAACAAGATCCATCATAACGAAAAATAATGCTTGAAAGGAAAGGATATATAATCATACAGGGTTGTAGTATGAGTGATAGCTTGCGTCACCTTCCATGAGTAACTGCGCATGAGACGAAAGGGAATGAGAAGTACCTACTCTACAACAATACAAAGATCGGTTAGCTCTGAAGTCGTGTTGGAGGTTATAAAAAATGGAAAGCTTTGCAGCATAAGTAGCGAGCAGCGAAAATTTCAAAAAGACGGCGATACAGCTGATGAATTTTACAGAACTCGACAAGAATTCTGTGCAAAAAATATTTCTTGTTTAATGAGCTCGAAAATGCACCTACTCTCTGGGTTTTTCTCGAAGTAATGCGGAAGCACAAAATGTCGTTCAGGGGGAGATGAGAATAAAATAAAACATCGAAAGAAAACGACACTGTGGTCAATAAAGTACAAAAAATTTAGACTAGCTACTTCTCTAGTGGTCCTCTCTTAGATATAGTTTTTCGCATGAAAAGCACACTCAATCTGCATAGCTTTTAAGGAAAATACGACACAATTCAAATACCAAAAATTAATTTGCAAAATTAGGGCACTTAACTGTCTCAATCCTTTTTAAAGGAAATGACTGGCATATCATACCGCATGATTTTCACATCAGTTTGTCGATCGTATCTCTGGAATAAATGAACTTATGGTTATTAATGCCTTTGATAAAAAATTGAAAAATAGAGGTAATTTTAGCGAAGTATTTAATCAGTTTGATGGTCATAAACTACTTTTTGCGGCAGCCAAAAAAAATTACAGGTTTTTAAATATTCTCTCTTTACTCGTAGTGATAACTTAGCCCCTCATTTTGCTAATCTGACTAAGTGTTATTATTTATTATGCATGAGTAGTACGTTGAAGCTCAATGAAATTTGTTATAATGCTTTGAAAATGAAATCCAAGGTAAAGTCAATTCTATTTGCTTAGCTTTGAAATTAATGGGTAGTTTTAAATCATCATTTAAAGCACCATCTTCAATAGTTAACAAAGGCAACACAGAATCAATGTAAATAGTTCAGGCCAAATCAAGTTACGTTACACGAACTAACAAAACTTGAATAACTACTGTATATGAACAACGTTCAACAAAATTAGAGGCGGGATCGGAGCCCTATAGTTTCTACGATGAACGTTTTCTATTTTTAGGGGAAGAAAATGTTATTTCGTTGGTTATGTTGGAGGAACTATGATACAAAACCACATCGATGTTCTTTAGAAACTTTAGAAACTCCCTCCTATCTGCTTGTATACTTCATCAAAGCACATCACATATACATCTGATGTTTTTACTTTTCAGTTCTTTCGTACGTCACCCAGCTCTGATTTTCTAGAAAGGCACTCTTTATTTCTTACACCACGAAACACGGAATCCAAGATGAAAATAATATAAATCAAAAAATTTCCTGCATTTTTATTCTGTTTCGACCATATTCTTCGTTGAACGCTTTTCAACAAATGCTTTATGATTTGAAAAAATATCTTCAAAGTTTTTTAATACTGTTATTACTCTACTGATGGCTCTGAGAAAAATGTTTGTGTATGGTAGTCAAACAATAAAATGCACACGCCACATTTAGACATTGTTTTAAGTTTTAGAAAAGAACTCCATACAACTACTACTCTGTAGTAAATAACTTTATTGAAAATTTTGTGACACTTGTTTTAAGTTTCATTTCTTTCCACATGTCATCTATTTCTGTCCGAGCACTTTTGAGCTCTTAATCGCATCGATGAAACAACTCATATGATTAACTGCCGATCATTTTCCACATTGACTTCGTTAGTGATTTTTCTTTAAATTCTTAAGTGTTTTGAGGTCACAAGAATATATTTCGTCTTTAGATATCCCCATAGAAAAAAAACACACTGTGTTAGATTTTGGGATCTTGGAAGCCACCTTATTTATTAATCTAATAGAACTATCCGGTTTTTAAATCAATAAATTGAGTGACCTCCAAGATCTCCAGATCTAACACTGTGAAATGATTTTCTATAGAGACACTAAAAAATGAATATTTTACTTTCCATTAACACTAAGGAATTTAAAAAATTACGAATTGAACGTAATAAAAAATAATCTTTATTTATGTCAGACATTGGTATCACAGGTGCATGCCAAGGTTCAATGAACATATGTTATCGCTAATTCTTTTGAAAATAAAATTTAAAGGTGAATAAATTATGATGTGTACATTTTATGTTTTTCTTCCTAGCGCAAACATGTCTCAACAGCCTTTAGTAGCGTTATTATAGCTAAAAATATTTTTGAAGAGATATCAAAACGTAAGGATTTGTTGAGATGCGTTCAATGGGAATTATGGTCGAAACAGAATGACAATGCAGCAAATTGTTTAGAATTAAAATATTTTCATTTCGACTTCCCCTTTACGTGTGACATCCTGCATAACGGCTGGTTTCAGCTGGCAATCCCATAGAATAATGTCTATCTCAAATAACAGTTTCAGTTATTGAGAGGAAATCCGTAGTCTAACTACAAAAAAATCATAAATATATTTATATTTTATCACCCCCAATGCCAATATCAACAGCAGAAACGTTTTTAAGCAAAGCGCAAGCTAAACTTCATGGGCGAAATGGAAGAATATTGCTGTCGTTCACGCTTAACGTGTTGTTAACATGGATACAATTTTTAAAAATTCATGAGCATCAAACACCTAATTAAAATAACACCGACCCGTACCTTCTTCATTCACCAACCAAAATAAGGCTGCTTTTGATATCACTAACCAAATATGCATATACCCTGAAGTCCCTGAAAGCAAACAAACGTATTACAGACTTTACTCACAGACATCGAGCATGTTTTTGATGAGGATGTTTGTTGCGTTCTTGGAACGAACTGCGCCGACTTCCAGGAAGGCGAAGCCAGCTTGTAAAACTGTGCGAAAAAAATACAGGACAAATAAATAAAATAATAAATAAATAAAAATATGGTTAAAAATATCACAGGGAATATCGCTTGACCTCAGCCATTAGGGGAAATAACATCAGAAGGGAAAGTGATATCAATCGTAAACTTGTTTATGAGTTAAATATGACAGGCATGCCGATGTTCAAAATGAGTTTTGAAACACAAAAAAAAATTTCATTCGAATTGAATTTTTATTTAATATTGCGTTTTTGTTTTAACGGAACGTTACATGTGGAATGCAGTGAGTTATTAGAGAAAAATTTCAGCAATCAAATTATTTTGGCCTCGTGTTTTAATATAAGTCACAAATGCACAGAACATCAAAGCATTATTTTCTTATTGTCGAAAGATTGTCGAATCAGTTATTAAAACTGTTACTACTGAGATTAACTGATAGATTATTATTAATATGTTTTGGTCTTCTTTTGTTCGCATGCATAAAATTATCTTTCTTTGAGAAGTTTTCCACTGACAAAAATTTGTAGTTATGATATAGACGAAATTCAACATATTTACCCTATACACGCACTTTACTCTATACACTGTTGACAGTACTCGTTCTATGCCAAACTTTCTCTTTTTTAACTATCCATGTGTGTCACTTTGTTATGCTCTTGAAGTATTATTACTTTAACAGGGCTGCCATTCAGAATGAGCTGGTCAAACCGAGCGCACACTCTTGCAAGCTATTTTTTCTCTCATGCTTAAATGAGATAAGGGCGGAACCTGCAGCCTGCTCTGCAGCATGTGTGCAGCACGCCACACCTCCGTGCTGTGCTCTGCATTAATGCCTTGCATTTCACTTTGTTATTCAGCACTCTTAATCTTTGGTAACTAGTTCTGTCACTACACTGTCTTTCGCCCCATGACTTTGACTTCGTAAAACATTACTCTTTTTTGAAAGATCTTCATTGTTCAACATGACATATTTATTATCAGCTTTAATTTTCGTTATTTTTATTAAATTTCAAAATGTCGGTTTTCAAATAGTTGTCCTACTGAATCCTATTCCTATTTTTTCCATTTTGAATCTAAAATTTCCTTGAGTAAACGATGCGTTATTGCTATTAAACTAGAACCAAGTTGGAAAAATCGTGAATTTGAATTAGGAAACATTGTCTGAGTTGAAACAATCCGTGTAGGCAGGGAAACTGCACTACCAGTGTTAAAGTCTGAAACCAAGAAAGTGAAAGAAAATAACAGAGAAACTGAATTTATCGCATTAAGGCATTAAATTATCAACAGAGTTACCAGAGGAGTTGAGGTGCTGTGTATTGAAATGAACGGCCTACGGTATATGTCAGGGAGCCAAAATTAAACTTCTTTCGTTGATAACTTTAATAATTGACTACTTCGACTCGAAAGAAAAATGAAGAATAATTTAAATGACTACTTAGCCAAGGAAGATGAAAGAGGAAGCTCTAAAAATATGTTGATGTCTTTATTCTATCAGTAATTCTGCGCCATACTTACAAACACGTGCTGATTTAGGATTTGTATGGCATTTTCTTCAGCTCACGAGCAGAATCACAACATTTATTTTTCATCGCAATGAAGTTTTATTTAACTATTTTTGTTCGTTTATTGTTACTACTGCAACTATTTAGTGAGTCATTTTAGGAATCATGACTTTCGTATATCCAAAAGATGACTTTTTGAGCTTCATACATGCAAAATAAAGAGAACGAGCTGTATAAAAATGACCACTATTTATGGCAAATATTTCAGGTTGTTAAAATTGTTTTTTAATCCTAAAACCTGAAAAATGAAAAACAGTAAGATGCGTGGTTATAAACGAAAATTGTATCAGTGCACTCACAATCTCCCTTCCCAATTGAGATCAGAAGTCTACTTCTTCAAACATCTAAAAAAAAGAATATCACTAGCAGCTTTGACTTCACAAGTTCCAATGCGGACCAGCAAAGACAAAAAGAACCTTGAAGAGGCAGACTATGCACCCTCGTCAATCACAAATTCACTCGCGTTAAAACATGCCTGTATAAAGTTGCAATACGAAGAGACGGTTGAGATGCTGTCCACTAATATGATTCGCTAACATAAAAAAGCTGCGAGTTTTTTAAAGTAATTTCAATTGGTCAGGAATGAAGTTATCCCTTATGCAAGCCGGGAGTGTCACAAACGAAAATAAAGTTTCCGTAGGTGAATTTTTTAATGAAACCACGGGAGACGAACGGAATTGAATCATTGTTAAATGAAATAACATCCTTTTGCATCGCACTCTTGACTCATTGACTGAATAATAAATTGCAGCACCCACGTACACTGTAGTGTTAGTGGACAAAATTCCAGTGAACAATGGAAACATTTCCTTTTGTACGTATATTTAATGTGAAAAATTCAGTAAAGCGTCTTGAGATGCGTTATTTGACGATAATACCTCACGTAAAAAGCCAAAACTTTTGCCTTACCCGGATTTTTGAATCCTTATAATTTTTTTCTTCACTCGGAGTCACAAAAAAATATGACGAAAAATCACGTACGCAAAGCATCCGCATTCTGCAAACCGTAAATCATTTGTGCCGGAAAAAACAGAATGTAAGACGTAAGAATTTCCACGGAAAAAAACAGTTGCAGTTGAACCGTAAAAAGAAAATATTGTTACGTGCAATCAGATGCGCTAGTCTGGAGCTAAGATGAGCTCAGAAGCTTTGACTGAGCTCAATCATGGGATGGACAGCCATGAAGTTGTGAGGTTCCTCTCATGATCTGTTGTTCCATTGTTCGTTCATAGCCTTACTGAGGGAAATTGAACAACAATTATTCGAGATGCACCGATTGAGTTAAAACGATGCACCCACAACAAATACATGGTTTATGGTATATGGTATATAACCAAGCCTTTTTCTCTTTTTAGTAGAGAGTGGCTGAGTATCATTAACAGAGTAACAAATACATACTAACAAAAAACATTTTTGAGAACATTTCTGAGTTTTTTTTTTCATATTATGCTTTGATTTTAGAAACATAGAGGGAAACATGAGAAGAAACATTCTATTAGATATTTTTTTTAGAAATTATAGCACGCAATATCTCATGATCACCAAAAAAAGCAAATAAAACTTACCACATGATGTAAGTCATAAAAGTGAACGAGAACACAGAACTCACAGAAGCAATTAAAGGATATGATGAGGAGGAAAAAGACGTCCATGCTTTCTTTGAGCATCCCGAAGTCGCCCTCGAGTCGCGTGATGTTTCGAGCTGCCGCTGCCTCCTCGAAGAGAGCGGAGGGGTCCACCGCCACCGGGCCCTCTGTCGGGAGGGGGTCCACTTCCACATCCGTCATCTTCTAGCGAGGAAATTAAAATTAGTTTTACATGGTACAGCACTTTTGCGTCCCACATCTTCTAGCGCAGGTATTGTAAATTAGTTTTACATGGCACAGCACTTTTACGTCCGTCATCTCCTAGAGAGGAAATTTTAATTTAGTTTTACATGATACAGTGTTCTTATTTAGACACAATTGAAGAAAAAAGTATCGATGGGAATCCGCGTGAACTAATGAATATTTTAATCAAGGAATTCTGTTTGCGCGAGGATCCTTCTAGGAACAGCTGGTTTTAAAAACAAAATGATAGACTAATTGTTTGTACAACATTAAGGGAAATCTAAGGCTTCGAAAAAGTTGAGGATATTCTCATGTCGTTCACATGAACATATAATATTGGCATAAATATGCAAAAGAATACAGGAATTCTTCAATCAATGCTTTCAACAACTCAATAAGTACGTGAAGATACGAGTCTTAGAACTTAATATTTGTTAGACTTATATTTTAGCAATTTTTCACCTATTTCGAATTTTATCTCTGTACAAAGTCACTTAAAAATTTCCATTAGATTTTCAGTAAATTTTATAATCATTGACTAATTTTCAGTGAATGATTTAAAAAACCTATCTGACCTTCGAATGTTATCAACATCGATACCAGAATAGTCTAAAGCGAAAGTTAAAATATTGCTATAAAACGGAACAATAGGAAAAAATGATTATCGTATTCTACAGTATGCATTTATATTCAATACTTAAATTGTCATAGAGTTGTGTACTTACCTCGGTAGTTTGTTACGATTCTCACCACAATTAAGGTTTTGAGTTTAATTCTCGTCTAGTTTTTCACCCGTTACTAGTTTAATTTTTCACTTTACTACCCTTTTTTTCGCGTCACTGGTACAATTTTATTCCCGTCACTAGTCTAGTTTCACAATCATCCCTATTTTCTCCTTCGTAGTCTAGAATGGAAAAAAACTTGCCAAAATTTCGTAATCTAAAAAAATTAACTACACTTTCAAATCAGCCACCATTTTCTGCACGATAAAAACTCATTAGTGTTAGTCATGGAAGAAAAACATGATGCACAAATTGCCTCCACATACACCGATGGTTGTCAATGTAAGAAAATCTGCCCCAAAGTGATACAAGAAAATATTCGGATGTATACGCGAAGAAATGAGGTTTTAATGAATTAAATTTTAAGATAATTTCACTACAGTTCAGTAAAAATTCATCAATGTCGTGCTAAATGTCGCTCAGTGATGTTAGGGAAAAATTCTAAGCATTGACGAAAGTATCAGATATCAATTTAATTGCTAGCCAATAGCGTTGTGCCAGTCAAACTGAATTATCATAGTCAACAAATCAAAGTTAACATCAATAAAGCAGAAGTTCACGCAGTTAAAATTTTGTTTTCCAGCTTTCAAATAAAACGGTAATAATCATAAGAAAAGTGGAAACATAATATAAAATATTTCTTCGGAATATTACTTAGTCCGTGATTTCAACTATGATATTATGCATTTAAGTTTAACAGACATTTATCATGGAAAAAATACATCCAAGTATTTCTCTACTTGTACTAACACAAAACCAAGTCTAGATCCTTTTTACCGTCATTCCATATTTGTTTTCCATGGTCTAAAAAGTTAGAATAATGATGACAATAAAATGAACACTGCTAAGAATAGATTACAGGTAGCATTGCAAACGTCAGCTCTACGTTAGCATTATCCCTTCGTTTTTTACATTAACGTTTATTCTTTTCTCCATCGTTCTTATTTCATGTACTGATTCGATGGCACCGCCTACACGTCCAGCAAACATCTCTGTGTTGGTACTCAAACAGCACGCAACTGTGGTTTAAAATTCGTTATGCATTCAAATAGAAAATCTTCAGCATCGACTCCGTATTATTGTAACCTAGTTTAATGCAAATAACTCGTAATTAAATCTTCGAACTGAAGTTACCGAAGTGTTATCATTTATTGTAACTTAGTTTAATGCAAATAACTCGTAATTAAATCTTCGAACTGAAGTTACCGAAGTGTTATCATTTATTGTAACTTAGTTTAATGCAAATAACTCGTAATTAAATCTTCGAACTGAAGCTACCGAAGTGTTATCATTTAAAGCATTATTTGTCTGTTGATAGGCTTCGTTCGAGTCAAAATGAAATTTTCGCGTTAGCTCCTGCAAACACGAACGAAAATTACCCAAATACTTTCTGGGATAATGATATTTTTGACTGCATTTTATACGTTTTGCGCAGTTAATTTTAAGCTGTGCATATGAGTTTCTTCCACAAGCTTATTTTTCTGGAATTTATTACTCGAAGTTAATCGATCATCGTTAGAAGTTAAAAACGTTTTTCTAAAATGTCCGGTGCTTGGAATAATGATTCCACGTTGCAATTTAATATCTATGCTCCTTAATGTGCGATCCGAGTTTCACGCCGAGGAATTCATTTTATGATATTATTGTGATATCCAGGTCTTCATTTTTCCACTACGTATTCGAAAAATATTGTACTGATTTTGGCATCAAATCACATGATGTTAGGCAGACGTACTTAATATTCTTCAGTAGAGTAAATCGTTACTCACCTAAAGAAGTTTATATAGAGAGTGATTTATAGCTGATGAAATAAGTTCCGTTCAAAAAATTGCGAAACAACTATTGATTTACAAGAATTTGATGAATATTCCAGGCGTCTTCAGTGCCCTGTTTTTAATTACAGAATGTAAATTATATCTATTCTTGTTATCGCTTCATTCCTTAGAAAATACAATGTGACAATTCGGTAATATGTATGTGCTGCCTGTAGAGATACGATGCCATTAGTTCTGCACATCTGATTATACACATGCAATAGCAAATGTTTAAACCTTTGTATCTTTTCAGACAGGATATTGAATTGAAACGAGTTCTAAAAGAAAAACAATAAATTATGACTACTTTCGTGTGCACTCTAATCAGCACAATAATTTAAACGTTTAACTCCAACTTCTCATGCAATTTGATCGTGCAAAGAGTTAATAAGTTCCATGAAAATGACGCTGCGAATCAAAACAACATCTGGCAACTGCCTTGAGCTACGCCTCAGGTCCTGAGTGACTGGACTTGTTTTTTTCCGAGTAAATTTTGGCCTAGCTTTCTCAGCAATCGTTACTGTTATTCTTGATCTCAGAAGTGGTGCATTTGATTTAGGTGGCTGGAAAGAGAAATAGAGAGAAGCTGTTATCCGAAAAGGAAAATCTGAGTTCAACTGAAAATTTTCATAGAAACTCCCAAACACTTTGATTGTGGGTTATTTTGTGAGAATGGAACATGTTTGAGGTTCGTAGAATCCCATTAGAAAATTCCACAAAGGCTTTACTTACCACATTTTTTGCTGGCTGAAATCAAACCATCGGCAGAAATGAATCCCATAAAACAGAAAAGTCTAAAACTTGTTTCCATTTTATAAAATACGATTTGGAATTTCTAAAAATATTATGGTCGTGTTTACATACGCATCTAGCTTTGCTACATGGTATCATCGTTCACTGTAAAAAGTGCAAAATCACGCTTTAAAAGGAAATGTGATTTGATATAATCCATGAGACTCTACGGACAAATCAGGTGAATAACAAATAAAAATTTGAAAATCACCTTGGTTCTAACAATCATTATTAAAATTGTTGATATGGGTGACAGGCGCTGAAGGGAATGATATTGTTATCATTAGAGTGGATGAATGGATGCATTGTAACATTTATATTTTATCTAAAGGTGAGCTTCCTTCGTTTTTCAGGTTAGTGATGTTAATGATCACCAATAGTGCACGTAAATTATGCACCCCCTCATCTAAATATATTAAATGCAGCTTCTTCTGGTGACTACTGCTGGTTTCCACGGGTAGATTTTAACACGTAAATCCCCCCCATTATTGCACCTTGAGCTTTCATATTTGAAATTTTTGTGTACTTTTGAATCTAATCATTTAAATGATGACAAAAACAGAGTTCACTGACTGGAAGATAATAAATGTTGATGTAGCTTTTAAATTAACTATTGTTTTGTTGCTCCCAGCAATGCGTAATGTTACTTCATCAAAGCACGTGTGGGAAGGAAAAATTCAACATTTTTGGCAAACAGTGGTAACAAAAGTAGATTAGAAATTGCAAAATTGAACGTAATTTCCAGTATAAAAGTAATGTGATATTACAATAATTGAACTTAATATTAATCGGGAAACTGATTTCAGATGTTTCAATCCAAGGTTTTCAGTCTACGAATCGAACTAGATTTTATGGTGTTGGTCCTGACAGGAGAGAGCACAACACATCGCTTCCTCTAAATCGAAAAACAAATTTTCGCAAAAGCTTCATCGGATATCTCAATGCATACTGACAGTGAAGCCTTAAATGATAGCCTAACGAAAATAACTCATCAAACTCGACGCAAATAATAGATTATGAAAATGACTCTTCATTATCGCTTCAAAGGTAGGCTATGAGCATGGTTCATGTTCCTGAATTGTATACTTAGTTTCGACAGCGTCCTTCGTTCGTTCTTGGTTACATGCACTCAACAGCAATTCAGGTCTCAAATTAAGGCATGTCCCCCCTAAAATGTTGAGTTAGGATATCTATTTAGATATTTACAGAGGCTTACTCCACAGATTTCCGGCTTATAGAATCCTTTTCATCGCCATCGCGAGTGTGGCCTTCAGCTTCTGCAAATTGCAGAGAACCCACCCGACAATTCCACGCTGTTTGCCAGTCTGCTACCGTGACGTATGAATGAGCAGTTGCCACCGTTGACTCACCAAACGCGTAGTGGCTAAATCTCAGCATTTTCGTGGGCTTTGCACTGGCTCAACTGACACGTCGTTTTTCTTATTTTAGACGCATAGTTTGAAAACTAAGAATTGAGATATTTTGGAGTTACGTGCATCGCAAAAGAAGACACAAGCTTTTCGTATCACATAAGGAAGTAACCCATCAATAAACAAAGGAGGAGGAGTTGGAATGTTTTCCAACATTTCTCATGAATGTTTTAATTGGGTAAAAGCTTCTGCAAAGATCTGCTGCTTTTCTCACTGTTAGTATCGAATAAATTAAGTCACCGAAGAAATTCAATCAAGAGTTGCTCTGAACCTTGAAGCTTGAGGGTTTTAGAACGTATATTTTGAATCCCAGTTATTATTATTCAGTAATCCTGACGAGTATCATACTTACCAGGTAAGTCCGAATTTGAAATCTAATGAAGAGGGCTTATTTATAAGTAACAACGAATAAAGAAACGACCTAAAGAATGAATAAATGCAGCAGCCAGACATTCACACAAATAACAGAGGGGCGCTTATCAATTTTAGAACCTTTCTTGTGGACAGCTGTCTTTCGTAATGACAGTGGATATAAGGATGCACCTTATACCATGTCAGTTCGGTTGGTTTTAAAAAGACCATTTCTGTGAATTAACGTATACGTTTACTTGATGAGCTATGCACAACCTTAGGCTTTATATCAACTGATTATTTGTCACTTTCCTAAAGTTTGTTTGGATTGCATGCTACCGTCATTTTCTACACAAATGAGCCTCGCTCTTTTTTTTGGACCTGCATTGACCCATGGAGCCATTTGTGCAAACAAACTTGCAGATTTATCTCAAGTTTAACTAGATTTCAAGCCTTAAAACATTACGCTTTTCAAAATCAAAGTTAAATAGTATTTTCGTCATCTGATGGTTTTGCGAAAACAGTATGGGCTGCTACGTGGCCTCAAGATGAATATCAGTGCGTGTTTTTGGTATCGTTTTCTTAGTTTTTGTAGGAATATTCCATTCTTATTAATTCAATGTTTTACTTTCAGGTATCCCAAGTCACTCATATCATCTTCCGCCGCCCAGCAGTGGCATCAGGTGATGGTCTACTTCAGTAACCCGATTGTTGTAGTTCCTCATGATTTTTTTTATTGGGTTATAGTTTCTGCGAAGATGTACGGCTTTTCTCACTTTTGGACAGATTTTGTTATTTTATACGCATCAAGGTGTTAATTTTAAAAATCCCTAATTAATTTGCAATTCGTATTACGGAGTTATAAATTTACCTAACAAAGCTAATTCTCTAAGGAAATTTTCCGAAAATTTATTTAACGCAATGTTGAATACTTGTTCACGCGTAGCAACATTATTAATGAAATGTGAATTAAATTTTTGCACCGGAGAGAAAGTTGGAAAAATTAAGTTCGCTTCATAAGGTCTCACATACGAGTAAGTATTTTCGACTGAAAATAAACATTCACCAATTCAGGGAACTGAGAAATTACCAGCCATTTTTTTCCCATTATCTCTGATTCATTTTTTGGTATTTTATGCAAACGGAGTATTTTGTGATACTGTAAGGGAATGTAACTATGCAATTAAGTCCCCATGTTATCCTTGTTTGTCTGCTTTCACAAACCTTCAATGCTCTCTTTGGATTTAACTTACCAGACTTAAAAAGTTTAAATTTAATGATATTCCGTGAAATACAGAAAACGCTAATACCCACAGGAAATTTCACTAATGTTTTGAAAATTTGTATTTCAAGTGTTTTCAGAAATAGAAATAAAAGTTCTCTAGAAAATTCGTACTAGATGTACAATGACGGGTCTGAATTTAAGACGTCGAACTTCTTCGGGCCCCTCAGAGTGAAGCAAAATTTTGCGTTTATTTCGTTTACTGACCCGTAAGTCGATAGCATCAACCTTGACGTAAGAAATGAGATAAACAATTTCGCTTCGGGATGACCTTATGTCAAAATATAGCAATTCAAGGCAGTTATATTAAAGTAATGTTCATAAATGAGAGTTCATGACAGAAAATTAAAATGTTTGCTAAAAACCGGCTTGTGACACGAATATGAAGAGACAGTGATTTGTGTCTGAAATAAATCATTTCATGTTCATGGATATGTATCTCTCTATTATAGCCTCAAGAAGAAAAGCATTTTAAAACGCAAAATTAACTTATTTACATTAGTGTACTAAAGTGCAGGAAAATTGCTAACTCGGGCAAGTGCAGAGATTGAACTCGCGCTGAATTATGTCGCTCTTCCCTACTAAATTACTGAGCTACTCTGCAAAGAAGGCTGCTGCAATGAGAGCAGTGGAGCAATAGCACTACACTCTCGCGCAAATGGTGCATTTGTGCTCTCCAAGTTTATTACCGTGCATTACTGACCTCAGAAAACAAATAACAGTCTCGGTTTGGGGAAAAACGACAAAGAACGAGCATGAAGAAGATAAAGAATATTCTAGCTATTATTTTCTAATTGAAAGATCATTTCTGTAACGAAAATTTAAGGAACACATTTTTTGTGTTAAAATGCTTTGTTTGATTCCTGACAATTTATCTTTGATTGAAAATGACCATTCTATTCAATGTTTAAGATGTAATTAAACATTCAGGAACAGAAATATAATAAGCGAATTAGAAAACTGACCTGAAAGTCAAACAGCCTGACACGACCATTGCTCTAATGGCTGGACTATAAATTTCCCTTGCGGCCCCAACACAATGTATCAAAACTCTCCTGCAGCAAAAACTTAATAACGGCAATCATCTACTAGCGTGTTATTACCCCTCCACCATAATATCACGTAGCCTTGACTTCCACATCAATACGATTAGAAACTCTCACAGATTCAATGAACCACTGAACTTTCATGATAATTTTATGTGTGGAAAATTCAGTACACTCGGGGGAGAAAGAACAGCATCACTCCTACCCCTTCACGGTCGAGCCCTTGCAGCACACTGAGGCACGACGGTGGTTGCGGCATGTGAAGGTGCATTGCCGTGTACGGTGCATTGGTAGCAAGGAGTCTCCGACGTCGAAATTCGTAATCCCATTTTCAAAAATCGAATACTGTGTTGTTTCTTGGAAAACTTGACGTGCGAACTATCCTAACATAGTGCGAATTTGGTTTGTTTGAATACTCGAAGTTATACTTTAAGAATATCGTGAAGAAGAACTTTCAGATTTATTGCTTTGCTTTCACGTTTGACAAATATATTAACCTCATCTTATATCGTGGTTTAGTTTTTTGCACAGGTCTTGTGAAGAGACGTGAATATTAAAAATTCAAATATTTTTGTCATTACGTTTATGCCCTAGTAAAATGTCCCACTTTCAGTCATTACATAACTCATCTCGAAGTAATTGAACACACAATCATTGAAACATATAAAGTCATTACGCTGTGGACAAATTGGAACATCGTGAGCGTCACGGTGAGGGCTGCTCCATCAATAATAATGAAGCCCTACAGGCGTTCTGGTCGCTTCATTGTCCTCAGTTCGATTTTTTTATGCAAGCTGCGTTCCGGATAACGAATCAATGACACATCGCAATTTCATGGACCGATTAACGGGATTTTAGCTTTAGCTTGTGCTGTCTGTATTGACTAGATGCTGCAACTAGTTTTTGTTCTCCCATCTGTACTGAAATGAAAAAATTTTTACCTGATTATACCCACTTGCGGAAATATCATTTGGAATTTACAATGAGATTACTTCAGTGTGTTATGAATATTTCATTCAATCATTCGAGAAAATGTTTGAAGTGTGAATTAAAAACCATGTTTTTATTATTATCGACTCTAAACCATTTCAAATATCAGTGGGTAAGATTTAAGACGAAAGTTTAAATATTAAGACATATTTTTTGGTAAAAATAATTCAACTGGATCAAAATAAGATTAATGCTGTGAGCATTGATTTCTTTAAACACAGATTATTCATTCTAGGTAAGATAGAATTCGTTCTAAAATACTGAGTTAAACACAGTAGGGACTAGATACTTGTAAAGCAATTTAGCATTTCGCAAGTTTCCTCACAAATAGTTCTATCTTTCCTTATGGATCACTTAAATTCCATGTCATGAATGTCTCTGAATCCAAGTGCCAAATTTTTCCGACAATAACATAATCGTAACAAACAGTGTGCTAATTTCATTTGTTAAATTCCTTCCTTTTTATTACCGTACATTTGACAAGCGGAAAGATTTCTCTACTTTGACCTTGTTCCATTTTCTGCTGTAAAAGACAACGAGTAACGCCATAAACAGTGACAAAAACACTGTCACTACGAAAGCGTCAGACTTGGCATCTTCGTGTGAGAATCTGACCTATTCTCCTCGTCATCATTGCCTGGAACTTCGACACCGGCGTATTAATCCCTGGAATTTATCCAATTTGCCGCCGAGAAATTAAGGGGGGAACGTCCGATCACTTATCATCGACTAGTGGGAGAAAGAAGGCTATAATAGGAAGCCATGACTAGTGCTATGCGACAGGCTGGAGATGCTGCGCAGTGAACCCATGTGATGAACTTAAGTGAAGTCTGAAAAACCGATTTATTGTAATGGTAAGATATTTCGGAACTACTTATAAGAATGTTTTGGTCATCAGAAAATAGGTTCTGAGTGGTGTTTTATCAACTAGATCATGATTGCATGAATGTGTTATTTTGCTGGTGAGAAAAGTACGTTCCTTAACAACTTCGGAATAATTTTACTTAATATTTAAATTTATGAAATAATTTATTAATAAGTAATGAGAGAATGTTGAGTGTACTTTGTGGTTCGGACAACCTTTAGATTTGTTTTTTCGCTTATATACGTGAACGTTATTGAGCTACGTGTCAACACAACTAGTTCTCAGTAACACTGTACAGCTGTTCCTAAAATTTGTACTCATTCTATCACATGAAACTTACTGAAGTTTACATTGACGAATTATTGTACGAAAGAAGATTTTTATCTCGTTATAATAAATCGATGAAGGTAAAATCAATAACATTCGAAATCATTGCATCACATTCGACTAGGTCTTGTTGGGCTCGTTGAGAAACTATCAAGAACACGTTGAGAAACTACCAAGAACACGTTGAGAAACTACCAAGAACATGTTGAGAAACTACCAAGAACATGTTGAGAAACTACCAAGAACATGTTGAGAAACTACCAAGAACACGATGAGAAACTACCAAGAACACATTGAGAAACTACCAAGAACACGTTGAGAAACTACCAAGAACACGTTGAGAAACTATCAAGAACACATTGAGAAACTATCAAGAACACGTTGAGAAACTACCAAGAACATGTTGAGAAACTACCAAGAACACGATGAGAAACTACCAAGAACACATTGAGAAACTACCAAGAACATGTTGAGAAACTACCAAGAACACGTTGAGAAACTATCAAGAACACGTTGAGAAACTACCAAGAACACATTGAGAAACTACCAAGAACACGTTGAGAAACTACCAAGAACACGTTGAGAAACTACCAAGAACACGTTGAGAAGCTACCAAGAACACGTTGAGAAACTACCAAGAATATCTGTCTTGAAAAGTATTCAAACATTCATTCTGAAATGCTACGCAGTTGTAGGCAATTTTCCACAGTAAGTTTTGAACAGATTTCCGTTCGCCCATTTTTCTTCGTTCAGGAGTCGACTTCTTCTTGCAAAAGTAGGTGCTATGTCTTTATGTTTGCCTCTCAAGGTACAAAATTTTATTTGCTAAAGTTCCATATACAGAATCTATGATAATTCTAGTTCATTTTCTTGTCGTACGCCTAATTTTGCCAATAATTCTCAAAATTAGTGCCGTACTTAAATATCACATCTAGAATCCCCATTTGATTTGTTGGTTAAATCAATGCCACAAGAAATCATTGTATTTATTTTACATCTGAAATAGTTTCCGAAATACATTACAACGTGACCTCTTATCTTCAATAGAACTACGGTAATTTAGTAAGTGTGGTAAGTTTTAGTGATGCATCCTGAAAATATAATTTCTGGGCAAATAAGTCATCATTTCCGAATACCTATTCGAGGTGGAATATAAACGGATGTACTGAACCTATATGCTATACTTTATTACATTTGTGCCTGTACCATTATATTCCACTTCTACAATAGAAAGGTATTGATGTTCTTGAGATATTGTAAGATTTATAAATGATTGAGAATTGAATATACCTGTCGAGTTTTAAGACAAGACCCCCACACAGGTTTAACAGTGTAAAGTGTCAACTATTTTACAGCAAGTTCTTGAATCTCTGCCGAAGTCATGAGTTATCAAGCATGCATTCGTGAGATCTTTGCTTTGTCTTTCCTCAGAGAGAATTTTTATGTCTTCAGCATTAGGAAAACTGTGAATAACCAATCTGACTTGACTTCTCAGGAATGAAATTAAGCACTTAAATAAATTAATGTTTCTCTCTTGTATTCAAAACAGACAATGGGCCTTCAGTTATATTTTTTCAATTTTAAACTTCGTTGTTTCTATTTTCTAGAAGCCTTGCTTTTATTTTTCCCTTTAGGATTACATGAATACTATTCCAGTGCAGATTAAATGATGATTCACAAAGTTGAATGGAGTTTGGAAACGAAAGAATGCCATCAGTGTTTTTGAATCGTGTAAAAAGTTAATATTATTATACTCACAAGAAATTTGACTAAAAAAACATACGCGTCTAGTTGAGTTACTAAATTTCTTGAGTGAACTTCTATAGGATAGTATTTCAACATCAACATCACTCAGTATTAAGGGAATAAGGGAATAAATAAGATTAACGATAACCTCAATGAGCATTTCAATATCTGTCTATTTGAACACGCGTTGGTGCTCTTTACTGATTTCACCAGTCATTAAGTTTTAAAATATCTTTGAAGCAGTATAAGATTAGTAGAATTGAAAATGAATAATGAGAAGATGTTGCATTAATCTTCAAATATTTTCATTCGTGCAGAAATGCATACGGTTCATTGTACGTCAACATAATGAAAAGTTATTTATTCTCATATTTTAGGAATTCAACGGAATTTTGCAAACATACGAATGCACAAAATAACTTTCTTTTAATGCATGGTTTTTGCATCACTGATTCCACTGCGCTTTATTTCACACAAAAAGTGAGATCACAGAAACGTCATTGTTCGTTAAAGATGTTCCTCTGAACCTAATAGAAAAAACTACACGCAGGTTTTGGTACAAAAGCATTCAAGAAAAGACTTATGTAACAATTTATTTATTACAAATTTCATTCCATACCCCGTTGAATTAATGTCTTCATGTGTGAAAATGCAAATATTACACCAAATACAATACTAAATCACATTGAATGCTTGTTTTGTATAAAGGATTTTGTTATATGGCCAGTAAGTCTTAGGACATTAAATTTCCAGCGTGTACTGGATGAACTTTTGTATAAGAATCTATCGTTTACAATGGGTTATATTAAACCTTTAAATAATACGTGTTACAAAAATATTCGCTTACAGTAGCTAATTTACCACTTTGTCCAAGTGAGCCGAGAATTAAACCTGTTTTACCCTGAAAATTTGTCTTTGAAAATCCTCAGGAATGTCACACAGAGGTGGCTTACATGAAGCTCAGCACAGCTCATTGCATAGTGTGCTCGTTCTTAAGTATATGTTTTGAGATGGCTACAGCTGCATATTTATCAAAAACGTCTACAGTGGCACATGATTGAATCGATACCTTGATATCTGAATTCATTCAATAGATTTTAATGAAGATATAAATAAAAAGAACAGAACAACTTGTTCAATACATTTTCAGGAACAGGGTTTCCCCGTGTCATACACGATGGGCAGCTCGTAGAAGAGGCGGGGCAAAAAATATCTTCGCACAACCGTGTAATAAATAGCAACAAATCATGAGACATTGACAACGTTTCTCAGCAGGCTCGTTCTTTTAAATTTAAAAACATATCAAGTGATACGTGAAGGTCTTAGCTATGGTGGGAACAGTTCTCTGAATTAAATAATTTCATTGACAGGATGACCCAACAAGTGAGTAATAAATTTCTAGGATATTTACAATGAATCTATGCTTGCTAAAAATTCCTGGTTTTGGTTGTGTTTGAAATTTTGAAAAAACTTGTACGGCTGTAAAGGGGTTTCATGCAGAAGAAAAACTGAATTACAAGCTTCAGAAAACTGTCTGCATTTTGAACACTAAGCAGCTCAATTTTTTCAATGATCGTTAGTGAGGAAAAGCTTTTGAAATTGCTTATTTTAATCAACAAATAAAATCATTGATTGGTATTTTTAGTACATGAATTCATCGAATTTTGTTCGGAAATGCTTTTACTCAGTTCCTAACTCACAAATCTAATAATACCCTCTCTAATGATACCCTCTCGCATCCCAATATTAATATCAATTGTATCATTAACAATAATTAATTTTATTAAAATTTTCTGCTATGCTGAGGATATGAATAATTAATGAACATTGCAGGTTTGCTAACTTTTAATTTTAAATGCCTTAGAATTATGTCAAATAAGCGTATGCTATGCTCAGTGTGTCATAGGACGTACATTTGAGACAAAAACGGTATGTCGGTTTTAGTATGTGAGGAATACAAATTTTCTTTATAAATGATTATTTTTCCTTCGTGCAGCAAGGCGCGTTATCTTGCGCGAAAGAAACTTTTACAAATCAAAGTAGAAACAAGGCAATAGCTCAAAAATTCAATGGGACTGAGAAGTCATGAAAAGTAAATGCTGTTGCACAATTCGATTGAATGATAAGTTCTGTGTTTCTCAACATTAAATTCATTCCTGAAAGTTCATAAAATGTTTATACATTAAACGCTTTTGCATTACATTCATCTTTAAACCTAAATGCCATTATATTTCACAATAGTACTGTCATAAATCATTAGTCTACGGCATTTGAAACTAAGATTTAAATTACTTCTATAATTCATTAATTATTCAAATGGCTATTCTGGGTCATTTAACAAAGCAAAGAAGTAAATCTGAAAACAATAATTTTTTAAAACAAGCTTAGAATTTTATTTATTTTATGTTCTTGGATAAATTAATTAATTTAATTTTTTTAATTCATATTCTATTTTCTAATTTTAATTCTCTTTTTTTATTTTTCATGTTCTAGGATGTAATGCAATGAAATCAAGACAAATCCCATTATTAACTTGTGTCTGCAAAGAAATGTTTTAGCCCTCCGGAACTCCTCATTACATATAAACTCTCACGCAGGAGCTCGCTGGATGTTTTAAACCTTTATTCTTTGAAAGAACAAATGATGCAGGAGTGATACGAACCGCAAGAATCCATACAATGCGAAGCATTTTGAAAATTATACAGTAGGTCAGAATGCGTCAGCGGAACTTGTGTCGAAACAACTGCACGGGTTGTTTCTACCTTGTATTTGATTACGTGTTGAGTGGAGTAGCCCAATTATTACGCGTCAGTGCAAGTCACCAAACTCTTTATAAGACCGGAGAAAATTTACAAACGTAAATTGTTTCAAATCACTTCTTATGTTTGAAAACACGCACAAATATTTCACTTTACTACAAAAATTTAATTGAATATAACAGCAACTGAACTGATGAACTTGTGCAAACTGGAAAAAACTCACTATTTATGCATCGTACAGATTATTGTCTTCATGATATACTTTTCAAAAGGTAAATTTACTTTTTTAATTTAACCCCTCTTTGTAAAAACTTTAAAAATGCTTTAAGAAAATAAAAAAATAAAAAATTATGAAAGAAAATACGAATAATTTTCGTGGATACCTCCTAATTTACTAACTTTTTGAAATTTTGACGCCGAAAAATTAAGTGAAAAATGACCTACAAACAAGTTACATAATGTCACACAATCCACTTTCTTTACGTTTTTGCAATGAAGTGAAGTAAGCATAATTTTCCTCCGCCAAAATCTGAAGGAATCTACACGAAGAAGTTTTAAGAAATCTCCGTATGAAATAAATTGCATAATTTGGAGTGCGTGGTTGTGTGGCCTCCTCGCAGTTTTCAGTGAGCAACTCTTTCTATTTAAACTTGAGCGTTAGCATTAGAATACGGTTTCTGCTAGGGTAGGTTAGTTACGAGTTAAATATTTTATTTGATCATATGTAATTATAGCCCAGTAAAAGATTGTCCGATGCTGTAAAGTTGAGTTTTCTTAAATGTAGCGATAAAATGCGCACCTGTGTTTTCTACCACAACTGGGATATCAAGTTGAAGTGCGACTTCCAGAGACGTGCTGAGTCACCCTGACATGCTGCCATCCCCAGGTGCATTTAATTCACTCTTTCACTCATTCACTCACTCAATCACTCACTCATTCATTCATTAACACCAGTTTATGAAATTGCAAGGAAATTTTTCGGCAAAATAATTGAGGCTAACGTATCATTTTAAGGTCTCGCATTACAGAAAAATGAGCCAGCTACTGAATTACAGAAAATATGAGCCTTTCGACACTCAACGTAACGCAAGGTGTTTTGTGATTTAGGTTCATGGCTGTTCACGTTACTGGAAATCAATTCATATTTTAAGCGGTTATGGGTGAGGGAATGAGGGGAAGATTTTGTAGTTAATTCTATTGTTGTTAGGATATCATACAGCATCATTTATGTTCATATTTGTTTGTTCATTTGAGTTTTCCACCAAGAGGCATAAAATACAATATTGAATAAAATGTATGCAATGTTTATGATGAGTTACATTATACTGTGAATGATTTTATATTGTATTGTAATGTTTTATATTTTATTATATTATAATATTTCATATCATATCATATTATACTATGTTACATTATATTGTATAATATTATATTATATTATAACATATCATATCATATCCTATCATATTATATTATATTATATTGTATTATATTATATTATGTTATATTATATAAGATTATATTAAATTATATTATATTATATTATATAATATTATATTATATTATATTATATTAAATTATATTATATTATATTATATTATACTATATTATATTATATTATATTATATAATGTTATATTATATTATATTATTTTATATTTCGCCATCAAACGGCATATTTTAATAAACTTTGTTTTAATGCAAAACATTATATTTAAAATCAGGGGAATGTATTGAAACCAGTTCAGTGAGAATCAACGCAATGGTGGATGTTTTTTGCAATTGGAACTATGCATTTACGGCATTAAAACTATTTTACAACATTGTATTTTACTTTAATTATTTTCTAGTATTCGCCGGTCGACTACGGAGACTAACTGGTTTAATGAAGATATTGTTCATTAGTTTTATGCTCAAATTCCATCTACTGGTTCAGGATGCGTCAGCTCTGACGGTAAATCTGGGGCTAATTTTTGCTGCTTTTTGGTTGGTTAGTCAGTGGAGAGAGAGAGAAACCATGCATTGATGTAGGCCTTCAGTTTGTATCTTCGATCATCTACTCACTTAAATTCATCTATATTGCATTAGCGAAAACTGATCTCATTTATTATCAAGTTACTTCAATAAGTCTGAATGCTCATCATTGACCCGAGAATTTGACAAAATTCATAGAACACCCTCTTCGTGTATCTGTTTTATTTTTCTGTACCTTCGGTTAATTTGCGACAAACATGTTGTGCTCGAGTTTAAGTTTCCGCTCTTTTGCTTCATTGCTCGTATAATTTACTCTATTGATGTTACTTCCTGAACTGTAATTCATGTGTTAAGCTTACGCACATCCAAATGAAGTATCGAGCTTTTTTTTTAGCAGCCTAAAAAATTACCTGAACTTAACGCACATTGATTATTTTAGATAATCCTAGAGAAAAAACAGGAGGGCATATATCCACCTCTATCATCACCGGAACTATTGGCTGATGCGTTAGTGGAAGAAAGAAACAATGTCTCTAGGGAACAAATATGTACGATCAGCAAAGCAAATCTTTGCTGGAATGAATTAATTCAAAAATAAAAATATGTTCTGAAGTATTAGAAATAAACATAGCGTCCAAGAAATAGTTTCACATTATTTTACCGAACCATGATGTTATAGCGAATATGATGATGTTTTAATGAAGGTAAGGTTATTGATTTTGAACTGTATTTTCAAGACTCGTATAGTAAAGTAAAGAGCTGTTCAGAGAATTAGGTTAAACTTCATTGTACACCTTAGAATACCGTGATGGTTGGATGCCCTAGAAGTCGCTGAACTTGTTCGGGCCCACAGGTAAATTACGTAAATACGTAAATTTGACCATTGTACTAGACTTAAGAAACATTCTACCTCTGTAACACCTGTGGTAAATGAATTGTTTAAAATTGTTTGTTTAAATTGTTTAAATTGTTCAAGTTGTTTAAAAAATGTTGAATAATATGCATATTAACTAATAATTGATTCACCTAAGCTAAATGCACGTTGGACAGATTATTAAATCGGAGACTATTCCTTTATCTTTTATACGTGTCTTCCTTTATGCATGCGCACGCACAATTGAACCGATTTGAGACAGTCTAATCGTTCTGACAAATGAGAAATATATTCTTCAGGCGTTCGATTGCGAACCCGTTTGTTGCGTGTCAGTCTCGCCAGACCTTCCTCAAGAATGTCGTTTATCTCCTCATGTCCTGTGGCCTTCGCCTTGAGCTCTGCACGACAGCCCTCGCCAGAATGGAGTGACTATCTGCTGTAGATACAGGGCGGTAGACAGAAATGGTAGTTCCAGTCGGAAAAGCAGTGCAGCGAAGAAAGAGCTCAGTTTTGATTTAGTTGAAGATCCACATAGCGGGTAAAATGACTAAAACCAACAGTATTTTTGAGGTGTTCTCCAGTATTTATTGTAGCTCTAGAGAATTTAGAGAAATTTGTTTCAGAATAACTAAATAAAATAATTTCACATTAACGACTCAGTATTTAATCAAAAAGCAATTTTAACGCCCAACTACTCACGCTAGAGACATATACGTAAGATTAATACATAATCATTCAGAATAATACATTATCACCATGAAAACAAATCTTGCAGTCGAGGAATTTTCGCCTAACTCTAAGTTTTGGTAAGTTGGTCATACAATAGAAACTAAAACTTTTTGCGTGGTATTAAAATGAAATCTCAATAGGCGTTAATACCTGACCTGCAAAAAAAATTCCGAGCTCACCACGAGACGGTCACGTGCTGGCTCTGTAGCGTCATGGAGCGTGCTAGTTTTTGCAGCAATCAGCAGTGCCGCTGACCGAGGATGTTTAGCCCGGTGACCTTGTCTACAGATAAGGCTATTCAACTACAACGCTCATGCGCCGCCGGCGTGGTGACGTAGTTCTACAACGAAGGCATTCATGTTGTATTCAGTGCACTTTTTCTCTTAGCTCCGCTCCACAAAACATAAAATAAGATGTGAAGCGCATGTTTATCGACCAGGCTAACGAGGATCCAGGCAACAGTGCTCATTTGTGGTTTTCAGAATGCATTTGCAGCGATGCAGGAGTTAGGCTAGTGACCTTCAACCACGCTCTGGATTACAATTCACTATTTGAATGAGGAGTTCAGTTCAGTAACACCAGGATATGTAGAGCAGCTCTTGCATCTCCAGATAACAAGGCACCTTGACCGGGATCGAGCAAAAGGCAATGCATCAGAGTTTTCTAAGTCTCAAGGTTAAAGCCTCTGCTGCTGCTGACAGTCCATCCGACATCTGCTGCACGTTTTGTCAACATGCTGAGTCCTAGTGCATAAATTATGCATAAATTTACAACTTCGAAGTTGGCGCAACTAAAGAGAAAAGTTAAATTTCTCCAACGCTCCACTGCCATGTGATGCTGAGTTTGAGAACATTAATTGTAAATCTGCATAAATTGTCAACCTATCGGGCACCATAAACTCGTTCTTTCGGAATGACTTAATTAAATCATTGTTGTGCTCATCTTTAACTTCGGAATTTGTCCGCTCGTTAGTAACTTCAAGATTATGAATTATGGGTCGTATTAAATTCTTTTTCAAAGCTCACCTACCTCGAGGGTTAGCAGGACGCTTTTTGTTGGCACTCAGTGAGACCCTTCGAAAAATTGCAGTCATGTATTTCAAAATGATTCAAACTTATTTTAAATTGTCAATTTCGAATGCAAATTTTCACCTTTATAGAGGTAATGCAGCAGAATAATTGAAAGATTCAAGCGTATGCAGTATTTCAGCGTGACATTATTAACATACACACAGCGTTCTTCGTATTTCTTTGGACGATCAAAGATATCCAAGATTTTAATTGCGTTTAATTCTGAATGAGTAAAAGCATGTTCAACCATGAATCTGGTAATCGTAAATTCGATACTTTTGCGGAAGTTTCCGAATATTTTCGTTGTTGCTAAGCAGTGTTTGCCACTGTCCTGCTTTATGGTTCAAATCAGAACACAATCATCTGGTTAGTACCCTCGCTCACGTTTACACTACCGACATGCCACCCATGCTATGCAGGAATAATTGTTGAGATTACTAATAGATGAAGTGACACTGTGTTTTGATCATTTTTCCCGCAAAGCTGGGCACCCAATCATGCATTTGGAATTCAATTTTAGAGTACATTAAAAGAAATATCTATTTAGCTCCGACATGATGTTGAGAAAGACAGTTCCATGACCATGGACCTCCACTATAGACGGCGGCATTGGTTCACAGTAAAATGGTGTCACTCTGAAGAGGTCACTTCGATTGCGCGCAGCATTGGCGAAACTCGGCCGTAGTTTCATTGTCATGGCCAGCAACGAGAGAATTGTGACTCCCTCTCTCACATCTGAGCATTTTTCAAGGGAATGGTCTGTTGAACGGAAGCTTCGTTCCTCAAGCGTGTGTGCTATTATTAAATGTAAGTCGTCAAAGAGAGTTTTTAAAATCGAAATCGATGTTTGCGATTACTCTACAAATTTAAAAACGCTTTTGTTTACTCCCAGCTCCAGGAAGTGCACTGACAGAATAATTGATGAGACTCACCAATTTTATTCCGTGCACGTTCGTTGAGCTCGGTTTGGAATGCATTGGAGCAAATGATGCAATGATGTTATACTGTAATGCTGAAATTATTAAGAAATGCTCTCCTAAAAGTTAAGAACTTCACTGCCGATTATTAAAAGAATTTTTTGTAGAATTTTTTTGTAGAAATATTTTTGTAAGTCAATTCTACGGTGCTGCAAATGTTAAATATGAATTTTAACAGCCTAATGTGATGGAATTATTTACGCCAGAGCTCGACTTGCATTTGCATGCTCATTATCATGCTCGTCAAGCCGAACATTTCCTGCATATCCGGGATGCAGGACATCGCTCGTTAAATCCGTCTTCGTAATACACATTCCTGCATTTTGCAGCCTTCTTGATAAGGAGAAACACATTCGTTAACACATTTTAATAGCAAGAAACAATTATGCGGAAACCACGAAGGCTATCAAAATTATTATCATCTCACGATATCTCAAGTACCGGACCACCTGATTTATTTTTTAAGTTTGTGACTTAGTAGTTGCTCGCCTTTTGAATCCGTAGACAGCCAACATCTGAAAACTGATTGTAATAGTTCTTTATTTACCACAGAAAAGAGCGATAACTCTTAACATACAATTATATTTGTCACAACACAAGCGGGATTTTTTTTACAGGTATACCAGAGTGGGAGCATCGAGTTTTTTCTGTATTTTTTTCAATCATTTTGAGCTGTTGACGTAGCGTGAAATCGTTCTACATAATACGTGCTGGTTGTGGTGATGACGCCGGATTCCACGCAAGCTGAATGACAAAATTATTTTAATGAGCAATTTAGTGACGTGTATGGACGGAAGTTGAAATTGCCTATGACTAGAAAATCGATGACAGCAGCTTTTGCGGGTCACTCTAAGATCATAAATCATGTATCCTTTTTCAATAAATCATGCTATAGGATCTAGTGGATTGTAATTTGATCGCGTCCATTTACAAATTGAAAACCTATGCCGTTCGTAGGGTAGAGATACACTGGAGAGCCTTGACGTTTACTGACTGGAACTGGTGGGTATGACAATTTGCAACGCCTCGAGCGTCGGACCTTAATTTATACCGGTAGAGAAGTGGAACAAAACACATTTTGCAGACGAAGCATGCACATTGCGGACATACTTCTCAAGACTGGAAAGACGATGTAAATGATTCCAACAGAAGATATTCAAGTAAGTGCAATAAAGGAACACTTCATGTGAATTTTTACTCGAAATGCATATATTGTTGGCTAAAAAATCGAAAGCATATGCTCTTTAAAAGTACGATCAAAAGTGTTTTTACTTGCTGGAAGTTTGCAACTGTTTGAAATAGGTTGCTGGTTCAGAGAGAAAGTACAGTGCAACAGAAGATCAAGCCAGAGGAGGAGCAACAGAAAGGGAGCTCTCGTTCTTTCTGTCGTTTTCTATCATGAAATTGATTGCACCTGATAGCATTACTTGCCTCAATGCGAAGCTATCGGGAATAAAATATCAACACGTTAGTGTACCGTTCTATACTACTATGGTACCGGTTTCCTGAAGGGTGAACGATGCTTGAATGAAGGAATTGACCCTTCCATGCCTCCCCCTCCCCAAATCTTCAGTTCTTGCCCCTTGGTCGGCTAGTAAAATCTTAACGTACTCATTCACATGAGACCTAGGAGAAAACAGATAACATAATGTCTATAATAATTTATTTCAATTCGTTATTCGTTGATCTCAAATAATTACTCTTTTTTACTGTTCTATTCTCGTGTGAATTCTAATTTGTGTGATTGAGAAATTAAATTAATTCCCCATTCTAAAAATAAAGAGGACACTTTCCTTAGAATAAATTGTTCAAATGTCCATTTCTAAGCCATGAATTGCGTTGAGATATTTTCACAATAAACGAATTTCTTGCTATCTTTTTCTAAATAATAACGCTTATCAAGAGCAATTTTAACAAAACAAAGACAACTTTGCGGTCATTGATTACACTGAATAACAAATTTCAAAAATTTGTTTTTACTGGAGATGTGTAAATTGATATAGGCTAATTCGGGTGCGCTTATTTCAAAAATCATAACCGTTTTGCTGTATCACGTCAGGATTTTCAGTTACAGAAATACTCTTCTTTCTGCTTTCAGTGTCGTCTGCGCGTCTGTGTCTGCTTTCAGTGTCCCACG
>JACJUY010000294.1:146929-191452 GCA_014220935.1 Platorchestia sp. MABIK
GGAATATTTCTGTAACTGAAAATCCTGACGTGATACAGCAAAACGGTTATGATTTTTGAAATCAGCGTACCCAAATTAGTCTTAATCATTTTACACACCTCCAGTAAAAAAAATTTGTTGTTCAGTGTTATAAACTGAATTTGTCACATTGAATAAGCGCTGTTAATATCCATTGAATAAAGTGCAAGCTTAGAAATAGTCACAATTTTTCTCAGTAGGGAAATGAAAGCGATGCGGTGGTGTTCATGAGAGTGTGTTTCTCGTTTCTAGCATTGCCGTGGTCTTGGCTTCCGAAGATGAGAGGAAGGCCGGAAGAAGAATGAAGACTTGAAAATGCCATGCACGAAGAACTCAAAGGGCTTTAGCGACTATGAACAATGTTATAAAAACTAACTAAAGTTGTATATATGTAATACATCAAAACGCTGGCGGATGTTGTGGATAATAATCTGCTAGGTTAAAAATAATGAAAAACGCTGAATTTTAAAGCATCTTTCATGTATTCACTTCTTCCCAAGCAGCTCTGATTTTAATTTCATGTTTCATTATTTTAAGCAGGCAATGGTCTGAGATTCGATGAGTCCTTGTTAAATATTTCCAAGGTGCTATTAGCGCACAAATTCATTCAAAGATCTATTTGTTGAGTCAATATTGATGTTTCTTTCCTAGTTGATGAATGATCATATTTGTAACGCCAGTAGCGTACAAGCAGGAACCTCCAGACAAGGACAAGAATTCACATCTTCACCTACCTGAGATGCAGTCACATCTCTTAGGTTGTTTGTGTGTTGCTCACATGATTTTGCTAAACAACAAAGAAAAAGACGAAAGGTTTCTCCCGATCTTTTTCGAAAACACGTAAATTTAATTTCATTGATTTCATTTCCATATAAAAATACAGCCTCTATGAAGAAGAGAAGTAAACTCCATATTTTCCGTAGCCAAAGAAGTTCAAATCATTTTCCGGCGTTTTGGGAATCTCAATTATCGAAACGTAAAGTTGCCATCTTAACTTCTACCGATAAAATATTTTCATATTTACATCTTTTTCTTGTGTTGGTACCTACGTATGATGAATAACAGCCTAAGCATATACATATATTCATAATCGACACAGAATCGGATGTCGTTTGCTAACTCCAGGTGTTGAATTAACTCTAGAAACTATCAAGTGTTAGGCACTCGTTGTGATTTGTAGTTCACTTTCATGTGGGGTAACTATTCTCTTGATTACTTCACCTCTGGACTCCATGTACATTGTTTTATTACATATATCCATAAGTTTTTCCTCGTCTAAAATATATTTTACCAAGTCATGAATAATTTTTTTGTTTGATTTTCTCATAATTTTGTAAATCGTCTTCTGAGAACTGGATTAAAAAGCATTATTCCTTTTACTTCACTGCAATTCAGTTATTTCTTGTGATCACATTTGTTTGAGATTCCCTGTCAAATTAAACAATAAAGTCTGTTGTATATATGTAGTTGACTGATTTCGCGATCACTAAGTAACTCCAACTACTTTCATCTGACACTGATATAAAGAATACAGATGTTTTGGTTGTTGTCAGTGATATATTGCACAAATATTCGGTGCTAATGTTTAAAAAACTTCTGAGCCAACCTCGTACTTCATGATTCGGATGTTCTTGCTTCCCCTAATGAGTTCGTAGATATTATTTTCTGCAAAAGGTGACGAAATGAACGCAAAACTCATGATATATTTGTTTCAATAAAATATATAACGAAATAATATATACAAAGCTAAAAATTTGCGTTACATTCATAAAAACATTACGCTCTCATTTCAAGAAATTCACACTTTTTCAACACAATAAGGGCAAATCTTGCCTATGTTTTTAGACGCACAATTTGTTGCACATCAAAAACACCCATCCTGCTGAGATTCACTATTGAAACCTTTTACATTCGTATAAATACTTGTTTTAAAATATGAGTTTCAAATTATAGGCAGTCTGTGCTGAGAACAAAATGAAAATTGTTTTTATGTATTACTTTGTATATGGCACACTGTTAGAAAACTCTTTGTAGACTCAAAAAATCTAAGGCTGACAAGAATTTTTACTAATTCTCAAACTCAAAATTTCAACACGTTCATTTATTTCTTATAGCTTTTGTGACACAACGGCCAGAAATGATCATGATTTACAATAAATAGACCAGATGCTCGTAGTGTGCGATCTACTTAGAGACCCATCTTTAGACCGCTGGAATAGCTTGACGATTTCGTGGACAAGGTGCATCGTTGTAAAATATTTGGTTTTAACTGGCATTCAATCTGTCTTCAGTGTTATCAAGGGAAAAAGAGGATAAAAGATACTGAAATTTCAACTTGAGAAACCAGCTGGCATGAAGTTCCTCTCACCATCCTCACGTAATAGAAAGACAAACGATGGTCATTTACGAAAGCCAGAGAAAGATTTATGTTTATAATTTGAAAATAAAGAAATCAAGGAACAAATTAAAATAAATAGTTTCAAATGGTTGATTGAAATTTGCGTTTCTTTTTTAGGGGTGTCATATTTGAAAATAATTGGTTTCATGGTCGTTTTGGCACTTTTTCGTCTTAAAACTTTTCTAGGTAATATAACTTGGAGAAGTTCAGCAGAAACGAAAGATATTTCTTCCGTAATTATAAATATATATATTTTCCTTGTCAGCTAAAGCGATGGCGCATTATTTTTCTAAGAATTTCGTGGGAGAAACCAGTTTCCATCTCAAAAATTGTAGTTTTCACCGTTATTTTTGAACTATGACATATTCTTCATGAGCTGTTGAAAGAATCGCTTAAGTAATTCTATACGTCTTGATATTTATTGAATATCGGGAAGAAATTTGTGCAACAAATGAACTGCATCTAAGCACTCAGGGGGAGAATGCTTGGTTGGTGTAAGCCTTCTCGTTGTTTTTACGCTGCATGAGGCTCGGGTCCGCGTGTTGTAGTTCCATTGCGTTGCAGTTCGGAGGTCCGTGCCACCTGCACGGGCGAGCAATCAATTAGATTAAATTGGATCGCATTAAATTTTGTTTTTGTATCGCTGGAAATTGTATAATCAGAGTCGGAAATTTACGATGCCTGTACCTTGAAACATATCTCGAAATTGGGGAAGAAATAGTGTTTTCAATATTTTTAGTAATTCGAACATCACACTTACTAAAACCTTTACGAAAGAGAAAAAAACGATGTCTACTGATTTGAAGAAGCATAATTACTTGAAATAGTTTCTCCGAAGGTTTCGGGAACAGTTGATGCTGCAGTGTCCCACAACCACACAACATAAATTAATAGTCGAGGGTACATATACTTGCGCATGACCCACACTCATACGAACAACGAGCTGACAACATGTAAACATTCGCACACGAATCTACATCTAAATTATTACCTTTTTATTCGCCATTACTGAAATTAATTTTCAAAATACATGGATATCGTTAGTATTTAACATATTACGCACGCAATTTTTCAATGAAATCAAAGGATTTCAAATTCAACTCATTTATAACTACTTTGTTTCCATCGAATTCAATGAAACATTTGTACGAAGGGATTTGACGCGGATGAACAGCAGATATTTTCCACATTAATCAGAAAAAGTCACCTTGGATACCCGCGTAGTTTTCTTCGTAATTCATAACAATCATCCATTTCAATTTGTTAACTCCATTGCATTTGCAATAAAAACTCATTTTATATATAGCACTTTTAAAACAAATGCTTTAAATATTTTCAATGGAAATTATTCCAGCGTGAAACTATGTGTTTTGTCCTATATTCTATAATTCGTAGCTAACGTTACATCCAAGATATAAAAAGATAAGCGCCGTGACCAAAGTGACCTGTGATCATGCATGGACCAATACGCGGGACTTTGCCTGGCTTTCTCGGGGTAGAAGCAGGTCTGGCTGGTGCCGGTGCAGCGCGGCACATCGGCGTTAGCACCGTTGCTGGTGCTCGGTGTGGTTCCTTTGTAGCTAATCGGTCCCATCATTTGGAATGGCAGGGCTGGCGGAAAGATGCAGTTTGTGAATGAAAAGGTGTGGTACAAAATGGGTGTGATGCATGAAGGTCGAAGTTTCTGGGAAAAAAGTGTGGCAGGAATTGGAAGTGCTGCATGAAGGTTAAAGTTTGAAAAAAACGAAAGTGGATGAGGCATGAAGCTGAACAGCTGCATGAAGAGTAGAGTTTGTCAATTTACATTGAAGGAGTTAATACGAAAAAACATGATACTGACAGGCAGAAGCAGTTCAATATACTCGTAAAGTGTTGAAAATATATTATCGATCAAACTGGACCAATTAGATTGACACTATTTATTCTTAACAAGTTTTTCTTCAGCCTAAAGTAATAGATGAATGAAGATTGCGCTCTCTCTTTGCAGACAATACCGTCATTTGCCAATGATGCTTTTACTTATAAACACATCTAGCTTCACAAACTATTTTAACAATTCCAATTCAGGCATCAAAACACACAGAAAAAGAATCCTCCAAAATTTCGCTCACAAGATACAAACACGATGGATTCTTGAACTTAGGAACACGGGAGATGAACTTACAGCTATTACGCCTTGAGGTAGGCCGACCGCCTTTTTCGTAGAACTTTGAATAGTATTGCTCCTCGATCCAAGCTTCGGCTGGGTACGCTGGCTCGCCGTGCTTCAGGATGTCCATGCCTTCATAGGGACAGAGGCGTAAGGAGCTCATTCCAATACATTAACTATGAGTAAATACGGAAAAGCAAAAGGACTCAAAAACCAGTCATTTTTCCAGTATTGCGTGAGAGAATAAGGAATATGTAGTAAAAGAGGTAGTTTTGTTGAAGAAATGAAGCGCAAACGAAATTCGAGTGGAGGAAAAGAGAATAGCGCTACCTCTAAGTAATCGAAATGAATTAACAGAGGCTCCTAGATGGATTGAAAAGTAGAAACTTGGTTTTTTAAAATCAAAGAAACATTAAGGTAAAAAAGCTTTCATTTTTCAATATTCCGAGAACAATCTTGAGTTTTACAATAAAGGTATTGTAATGTAACCAAAGTTACCATTTGTAATAGTAATGAAAATGTTTAACAATTTTTGTAGAAAGGAATAGAGGTAACAGTTCCAAATCTTTAGCTAACACTCATAGTTAGGATAGGTTAGTTGAATATTTTGACGGGATGAGCAAAAGGAGCTGCAGCATTGAACATAATCATGTAGTGGCAGCGATCGAAAGTTCTGCTGACTATGTATAAGCAATAGAGTTAATTTGGACGCTAAATAAAATTAGAACATAAGAAATAGATGTTAAAAATTTTCAAGACGAGTGAGTACACCCAATTGCATTCACGGTGAGTTAAATTTTATATAAGATGAAATGGGATATTTTAAACATTTGCTTCTACCGGTTAATACTTTTACTTTACTGATGTGTCGGCAAAGTAAATAATGACGACATTTTTTTTCAGTAGGATCTGAAAGTGTGTTGAGAGATGCGTCTTTAAAATTTTGTAAGGAAATGCTTAGAGCTATTTTTTCTGTATCATGATCACTTTTCCAAAACTGTGAATTTAGAAAAAGGGTAATCATAAAATATTTTTGCAATGAAATGATATTCTGAAATCAAAATACGATGTGGAGCACTTATGCAATTTTTCCACATAGAAAAATGAAAAGAAAAGCTTTGAATACAGTGATGTTTAATACGTCTATTATGAATATTTGGTCCACAAGAAAATGTAATAAATCACAACTAAAAATGATACTGACTCATCAACGGCTGAATTACTTGTCAAAACAAGAAATGATTCATGTCAAAACAAATTATTCACTGGAATCAGTTTTCTTTAATGCGCAACACTTCTACAAGTATTTTACGTTTGATGGCAATGGTAGAGTTAAAAATGTGGCTAAATATAGTAAAATTAAAATGCAAAACCCAATCAAAAAGATTAATTAAAAAAGATTCTCGTCTTACATCTCTGAAACAAGTTTTCTACTGGAAGAAAGTGTTCAGTTTGACCCCTTTCTCTACTAAACGTTTCCAAGATATTCGGAATTTGAAGTAATATTTATAAACCGGAACAATTTTACCAAAAAAATGTTGGGTTGCTTAATAATTTGTAGATGTGATCAAACAAACTTTCTCAACAAACCTTGAATTATTCGTTGACTTTGTATTAATTTGTAACTATTACTAATCCTCTTGACTGCTGTGACAAGAAAATCAGAGTAAGTTAAATTTGGGAATGATTTACCGTAGATTTATATTTATTATGAAAATAATTGAAAATGTCGAGTGTGTCATTTGCCACAGAATATTATGATTATCCCACCAATAGGACACACAACTGTGTATGAAGTGTTGGACGAGCTAATGATGCACAAGTGTGTGTCATGAATGTGCCTCCTATATGATCTCGGTGTAGTAATAACGTATTAACTCTAGTGCTGCGTCACATTGCGGAGAAACTAAGCAAGGAAGCAAGCATGTAACCAAAAATTCTATATTATGACATGGTGGGATGCATGTGAAAAACATCGTAGTAAGATAAGTGGCTACTAAATAATTAATCCGGGGCTCTTTACTTGGATGATGTTTGCGTTAATGATGAGTGATTTACATTCAAAAAATAGTTGTGACTAGGAGCCACTGTTTACCTCTGAGAACATCAGTAATATTTTTTGGTCATTTTTTGTTCGTAGAAAAGCTTATGGGAGAAGAGCAGCTTCGTAAATCTCCTTAGAGAATTTTTTTTATAGTTAAAATTTGCTTCAAGATGCACGGAAACAAAATATGCACATTGGACAACAGAAGGTAATTTATTTCTAAGTACAAAGCGTCGAAAAAGCAAACTAAAATATTTACTGCGCGTGGCTGAAATTTTAGATTTGTTCGTAATTGTCACAAACCAGAGCCTGTTGAAAACCATTTAAGCTCTCGAAATACACTGAAGTGTATTTTGTGAGAGTGTTCATTAGAGAAGAATAAATGAAATCCCTCAGATATCCCAAAACATCCTTTAAATCCAATATCTATATTTTACAACATTGCTAATTCCCGAATCACTAACTATCCGGATTGAAAATCAATTCGTGAATGATACCGCATTAAAAATCAGGTCATGAATAACATGCGCCTTTTGAGCTTTTCACGAGTAGTTCCTCTTTAAGCTATCAAAGGATGAAGGTGAGGTTAAAAATTACTTGAACATAATTTCTCTCACGTAATTAGATGTGAAGGAAACTTGCATTCAACCATGCAAATTATTCTTTCTAAAGTGACTTGAGCATCATATTACGTGATAATGAGTGAAGAAGGTGGTGCTTCTGATAGCGAATACAAGATGAAAAATTGATAAATTCCCTCTGTTTTTTCGTTAGAGTAACTCGTGAATGAACTAAACCACCTTTTGCCGGTTCAGTGATCCTGGTGAGGCTAATGGCAACGTTCCATAGAATTTCTATATCAATGAACATGTCTGTCAGTTGCACAAACTGCTTCTGTCATCAAAGATGCAGAATTGAATCCTCGTTACACTTTGGCTCCGAATATTGAACTCGACCAACAATATTCTCCAATTAACTTATTTTAAAATATTTTTTCTCTATATCAAACATAGATCAAGGATTGATTTTTACAACGATCATGATCAATGAATGAGGGAAAACTATATGGAAGAATTTTACACGAGAAGTATGTTAACTCACTTTCACGTAATTAATCAGTTACTCTAAATCAATATTAATTCTCATAGATCAGTAAACAGTTATAATAAAATAGTAATTAGTTATTATCAATTAACAATAAGTCGTCATAATTACTAGTAAATCAGTTATTAACTCAACGAATCAGTATAAAGAAAGAGTTTAAATTAAACTGATATTTCGTACCTTTAATTTCAATTTCCTCAGGCACTCTGAGAATATTGAATGCTCGCATGGTCCCGAACATGATCAAACACACACCACCCGACCAGGCCGCGATCGAAAGAAGACCAACGAAGTTCCATAGGAGAACTGGGAGGCCGTCGGAGCTGCCGTACACGATTCCATCTTCTTTGAACAGCGCGGTGGCCAACAGCCCCCACATGCCACCGCCCACGTGCACCGCCACAGCGTCCAAAGGATCATCGACTGAAAAAATGAGTTCGTTTCTTTTGAGAAATTTGTAGCTTCGAATGCGGTCATCAAGGATACCATACAATGAAAAATTGCGCGCACGTGTGGGTTCTTTCTCTGCTGTCAGGAGTGTCGTATGAGGACAGTGGTGATCGTAACTTAACAATCGTTAATGTTAGGGCAAAGATTACGCAAAAATGACCACTGGAGGCTTAGATCAACGAATCGCTTTTCGATGAGAAAATCATCAGCATGCGCTTCTTCTAATATAAAATAAAAAGAATTTGTTTTATGCCTATTACATAATTTTGGGTATAGAAAAACTATTCCAAAGAATTTAATATCGGAAAGATAAACGAATAAAATGGGCATGAATCCGCTTTTAAACGATTTCGAAATTATGAATACGCATTTTAAATTAGCTTCATCATTCCCAAAAAAATGCCTATACGTTCCAAACTAAAGTTCTAGTAGTGTTTTGTGCTGTTCATTATTCAGTGAAGCTTTTGTGCCTCTTCAGAGAGAATAAGAATTCATCAGCACACAACCAACCAAAACTGATAAACGTTCAAAACTGTATTATTTTCGTTTAACACTTCCCACTCGAAGACTTAGAGGTAGGTGGATTTTTTTTTAATATAAAGTTACTTGAACCAAGGAATTTGTTAGAAATTTGAATTGGTAATTTCTCACTTCAGTGGTTGCATGCTCAGCTTCAGTGAAAGACTATGAAAATATAGTAGAAGGAAATACTTTATGATGGCATGAAAATATGTTCCCGAGTTGTATCAAGTATTTTACTCATACAGAAAACTGTAACCATTTCTATTCAGTAAACATGTCACATTAAAAAAAGTATTTTTTTTCGGGCATGGTGGAATAAATCTCTGAACTCATCGTATATCGCCAGACACAAAATTAGTATGAATCAAGAACAAATTTAAATTACAAAGTTATCGTAATTTAACTAAGAATCTGTAATTCAGATAATAACTCGGAAATTTTGAATTCTTTCCGATCATTGAAACGGGCAGAAATCAAAAGTAATTAATGTTTTTTACAATAAAGTCCAAGTATTGACTCACTCACCCAATAATTTGTCATCATTACTGAAATAGTAGAATAGAGATGAATTATAATCGACATCGAATGCTTTGAAACGGCTTCAAATTTTGAAAAATAATCTTGTGTAATACAACTGTCACCGATTGTGCTAGAAGTAAAAGGCAAAATAACCGTCACCGAATGCATTAAAAGTGTACTGTAATCTAACCATTACAAATGGTGCTTCAAACATTATGCAATTTGGAAACAGTCAATTGTGTTGAAAACATTATTATTACATTATGTAATTACATTTACAATTACATTATGTAATTCGAAGCGTTTAAAATGAAACAAAATCCATTGCCGGTTGTTAAGGAAACATACTGTAATGCAAGCTCTTTCAAAAAACTAAAAAGCTGAGAAAGTCCCGCCTTTTATCTTGATGATGAGGTAGTGGAAGCCGAGGAAGACGAGGCCCCCTAAGGCCCCCGTGACGCAGGCGCCCCAGGGCCGGTACACGTCACACCCTGAGCAAATGGAGACCTGCCCACATGCGCCAACTTCAATAATTTTAATCTCTTGCACAACGATCATATTCACATAAGAAATAACTAATATCAACCTGAAATATAATGAAATTTGATGAAAATCAAATTGCGAATTCTGATTTTTTTTAACTTTAGGATGAGGCGTCGAACATTAGAATTTGGTATACACTATGATAAAGCACATAGGAATTTAATTTTAAGTCAGTTTTACAAAGTTTAAGAATAAAACACGTCGCCAACAGCTCAATTCGGAAAAATTCTGATTCACTAATTCGATGAAATTCGTTAAAATGTTTATGATCGTTCCTCAGGAAAATAACAGATTTCTCACTTTCTTCACTGCATTCATTTGAAAACTTCATACGAACCGATTTTTTTATACTGCACCAACAATCTTTTACTTCACCAATATAGTAGAAAAAAACTCCCCCGTTCCTAAATTGCTGAACATTGTCGTCGTACCTCCATGTTTTTAGAGCAGTTAACATCTGGAACCCTGTTGCCTATCCTTCAATAACATCCTTCTAGTCTTTCCTGTGGTGCAAATACATCATTCAACTCGATTTCTACTGCAACAAAAACTCCCCTCCCAAACCTATCATGTACATTTAGCTGAATGAAGACAATTAGCTGCAACAAATTTTTTACTTCAATATTTATAGCATACTTTCTCAAATTCACTAGAGTACGAGCTCTAAACCCGCATTCTTCATCTCAAAATACCAATAGCTGAAAATTTTTTTATTTCGACCTGTAAGCTCTTGTGGAACCTTACTAAAAAAAACGGTAAAATGTTTTGTTCTATCGCATACGATCTATCATTGTTCTATCGCATCTAAGTATGTTGCTCTGACAGCCCTCACGCACCATTCCTGTTAGGGAGCCATTGAGAGCCATGAGGAAGGACCAAGAGTGGCTGTCACCGAGTCTGTAGACTAAGAGGACTGTAATGCCTCCGGAAGATCCAGAAATGATGGTGTTGACCACAGCCCGAGCCACAGCTGCTGCGTCGCCTGGATTGCTGATCGAGCCCTGCGATCCTCCGTTGAATGCCAAGAAGCCGAACAGCAAAATGAAGCCACCAAGCCCGGCAAGCTTCGTAAAAGAAAGAGTGTTCGAGCTACGAAAGGTGGACAGAGCTTAAAAATGTGAATAGAGTTACTAGAAGCAGACGAGGCCAAAAAAATCAATTAAGTTACACATGATGATGTGAGCTGAATAATTGTGAATAGTAAATAATGAAGTTTTAAAGATAGAGCATCGTCTCCTCTAACTTCGTTGTCAGTGTTTTTTCCAATTAAATCAAAATGACTTCCAGTCCTACAAATTCAATATCATCAATGTATGCTGAGCGAAATTTAAATATTTTCTTTCAGAGAATGAAAGATTGAAATTGTTATCCATTTTCTGACCAACTTTCTAAATCATTCAGATTTCGTGTCAAAGAATCACATAAAAATTAAATATTCGAATAACTAATAAAAGCGGCTAATTCTTTTCAGATGTCAGTATCACTTTTTAAGCATTTAAAATTCGGAAATCTAATAAATAATACAAGGATATGAGACATTAGCTGTATTGGTGCTGTGCAAAAATTAAGTTAGTGCCACTCCAATCAAGTTGAAAAAGTTTTCACTCTCTGATCATTGCTTTTATGCTGTAATTGGTGGTATGCTCATTCGCAAAATGATGCAGATGCCTGTCACGTAACTCCTCATGTTCAAAACTACTCATCGTATCTAAACTACCTATCAAAATTTAACCATTGAATACTCCAATATTACTCGATATTTTTGATGTGTTCGATGTTCAAACACAGCAATCATGTTAAAAATTGCAGTTATTGTTGTTCGAGTAAGGGGTAGTAAATCTCTAATGACTTCATCTCATTACATGAAAACAAAATCTTCAAGTGGAAATGTAACGTTAAAAGTCCTTTACCTTCCTCAAAAATGCTGTTACCTATGACCTCACCGGCACGGAGTGGCCCGTCATAGGCAATGCTGGCCCTCTCTGGGCATCCTCAAATCGGCCGATCCTCGGGCCAAGCACCACTGCCCCCACCAAGGCTGCCACTCCCCCTGTCAGATGCACGACGCCGCTGCCCGCGAAATCGTGGTAGCTGGTCGCGCCCAACCAGCCGTCACCGCTCCATGCCCAGTGGGCAACCACAGGGTAAACGAAACCTGGTGTAGGATTTCGTTTAGCGATTTTGATTGTCTGTGAGTGGAAACCGCTTACATGAAATGTAGGCCAGATATTTTAGAATAGGTATTCTGAGTAAAAGTGTCACCACTTCGATAGAAATCAGTGTTGGGGTGTCCTATAGTGGAATGGACCATTGAGGGTGTTTGAGAACTGAACAGAAAAATTCTCATCGCATTATGTGATGTCTAAGCTGTACTTTTAGGTTTAGAACCTGCAAGCGAGAGCAAGGCTCATTTACACTGTACTTATTGTTTGATTGCTGGAAAACTTCAGGCTGCATTATCTGAATATGTAAATTCCTGATGATTTAGCTCTAGAAATTTACCTGAGTTTTAGCTATGTTCAAGGACAAATTGGTGATTTAGAAATTTGTCCTAAGTAAAACAGCATAGCAATTCGCACATACACTAACTCCTTTGAGATTATCTACTACGTCATATTAGCTTCATATATACACTTGTTGGGCTTTTTTGATAACTCATTGTTAAACATTTTGGCTTAGATAAAAATACCTATATTCACTTCCATGAAACATCTATATGAAAATACATACGGAAGCCCACGTGTTGAATGGAAAGGTTGATTTTCTATAGCTCTTGTGCATTACAGTGCCAAGGCAACGTTTAGTCTCAAGGATTGAGTTTCGACAATTCGTGAAAGGAACGCCTTCTCGATTTGTTACTTCCTAAGTCAACATATTTGCAAATGTTTTTAGAAGGTAGCGAGAATTTGCAACAATCTTGCCCATTTTCGAGAACATGGATATAGCAGACAATTCAGGAGCTTTGTACTCTCTGCAGAATTGATGTCCTAATGCAAGTGTATGAAATGATCACCTCAAAACCAAAAAAGCTTGGATTTGAACTAGTATTAGTGGTCTGTAAATGTTTCGATCGCTGTTTTTAACAGTATAAAAGTCGTTTTAACTCCAAGTGTTAGTCACAGAATGAAATGAGGGGTCATATAGAAGATGAAAGTGTCTCCGAAAATCTTTTCGACCACTTTTCAGTGGTTTTTACAGTGTCAAAGATGGTTCTTTGCTCTGGCAAACTATCCCCTGATCATATCTGGTTTCGAACGGAGAAATCTCACAAAAAGAGTTTGTCCTTATTTTGTTACAGAAAAATAGGAGGGAATATTAACTCTCACCAGTGAGAGCGAGAGAGTAAATGAAATAGGCGTTGAAGGCGCATCTCTCTGCCACGGACCCAGACACGATGGTGGCAGATGTGGCTGCGAACACGAAGTGGAAGAACCACTGGGCCAACTCCATGCCTTCCATATCGTGTAGAGCCCAGTGGGTTGTGCCGAAGAAACCGTTGCCTTCACCATGTGCAATCGCGTATCCAATGAGCCAGAAAGCAATCCCTCCGAGAACTGGAAAATGATTGCTTTGATTCTCTATCGAAGGTGTGCTCAAAAAAAAAAGCGTGAAATGAGAAAGAAGTAATTTTAAAATTTCCAACTAGGTATATCTGCAAATCATTTTCATTTAACAATTATCAGACATTGTTCTTCATTCAAATGACATTCAACCAAAAATTTACATCGAGAAATTTTTGAAAATGAATTCGAAAAACTCTTAACAGCTCAGACTATCAACATTTATTATCACTTCAGAATTTGTTGTTGGGATTGTGTGTCCTATTCTCCACCAAATGTTGCAACCTCTCTCTCGATGCGTCTCAAGTTTTTCATACACAGGATGTCCTCCATTGTTGGTCATCAAATAAATTTTTTTATTTGTTGGCAAGATATAATTGGTCAAAATTATGACAGCAAGAAATTATACCGAGATATGGTGCAACACCTTGCGTCACCCACCTTGACTTACTGTTCATGAGGGGCAAGTAAATGAGAAGTTCTTCCTTCGCAATAATATCTAAAGTTGAGTTTGGAGCTTTGAAAATGGAAAGCTTTGCAATAGAAGAAGCGAGAGGTGAAAATTTTAAAGAAACGTCAATACAGCTGCTGTATTTTACAAAGCTCGACTAGATTTCCGAACAGAGAATATTTCTTATTGAATGATCTCGAAAACGCTAATCACCTCTGGGCTTTTCTGAAAGTAATGCTGAAGTATAAAATGTCTTTCATGAGAAATGAGAGCCAAAAATTCGAAAAAAACGCAGTGGTCAACAAAGAACAAACATATTTAGACATGTTACTTTCTCGGGTGGTCCTCTCTGAAATAGTTATTGTCATGGAGAACAAACTCAATCTGCACAGATTGTGAGACAAATACGTAATATTTCAAACATGCTTGAATAATGACACTCAACTGTCTAATTTTTTTCTAAATTAAATGAGTTGCATGTATATCGTAAGATTGTTCTTGATAGATCATCGTATTTCACTAAGTGAACCTATGGTTATTAAACCCTTTGAAAAAGCTTAGAAAAGTAGCTTTATTTTAGCAAAGTATTCAATCAGTTCTATGTTCCGGAAATCCTTTCTAGGGCAAATAAAAAATACTGATTTTCTTTTAAATATTTTTCTTTCACTCGAAGTTAGTGGCTCAGCCCCTCATTTGCTAATTTGACTAAACATTATTAAATAATATACACAAATAGTACACGGGTGCGCAATAAATATCACGATAACGCTTATAAAATGAAATTCAAGTTTAAGTCGACTTTCTTCATTAACTTTCAGGAATTAAAAACTAGTTTCAAATCATCTTACACGTACCATCGTCCAGAGTTTGCAAAGTTGACACAGAATCAACTTGCGTTGTTTCAGCCAATTCAAGGTACGTTACACGACCTAAAAGGACTTGAAAATTTGAACATCAAACAAAACTAGAGAAGGGATTTGGGCACTGAGCCCTTGAGTTTCAACGATCAACGTTTTGTATTTTGCGGGATAGAAAATGTTCAAAATCTCATTGGTTATGTTAGAGGAACTATGATACAAATACACTTCGCTGTTATATACAAACGTACTCTTATTTGAATGTATACTTGTATACTTCAACAAGGCTCATCACATCCAAATGTGATATTTTTACTCTTCATTTCCTTCGTACGTCACCCAACCTGTAGAAAGTTTCTATTTTTCTAACTTTGGGTGTCCCATGAAAATGAGAAAATTAGAGTAATGTAAGTTAATATGAAATAATCTGATCCGAGTGAAAATAATATAAGTTAAAAACAATTTGCTGAATTTTTATTCTGTTTCGACCTTAGTTTTCGAACTTAAACGCTTCCAACAAATGCTCTGCATTTTGATAAAATGTGTTCAGAAATACTGTATTTACCCTGTAACTACTCTACTGAAAGGTCTCAGAAACGTTTGAGCAAGAAAGACAAGCTAACAAATGTACGGTGCGATTTAACTTTATCTTAAATTTTAGAAAAAATGTCTTAACAACATCTATTTAGTAAATAATTTTATTTAAAATATTGTGAGCACATGTAAAACTCCATTTCTTTTCACACATCGTCAATTTCTGTCCCCACACTTTTGGGCGCTTAATCGCATCGGTAAAACAATTCGTTTAATCAACTGTCGATCATTTTTTAATTCGTTGAATTTGTTAGTTATTATTTCTTTATATTCTTAATCGTTTTGAGGGTCTTGAATATAATTTCGTCGTTAGGTATCCCCATTGAAAATAATCACACGGGGTTAGATCTGGGGATCTTAGAAGCCAACCGATTAAACTATTTAATAGAACTGGGCAGTTGTTAAATCAATAAATTAAGTGGCCTCCAAGAACCCCAGATCTAATACCGTGTGATTATTTTCTTTAAGGACACATAAAGACGAATATTCTAGTCCCCGTCAAAGCATTGAAGAATTGAACGAGTAGCTAACAAATTCACTTTACTAAAAAATGATCATTCTCTATGTCAGATATTGATATCACAGATACATGGCAAGGTTCATTGAACGAATGATACTGGTTAAATTTTCTTAAACTTGAACTAAAGATAACTTGTGGCGTGCACATTTTATTGTTTGACTTTCCTGCGCAAACAGATTTTTGTCAGCCTTCACTGGAGTAATTATAGGTGAATATTTTTGAAGACATAACAAAACTTCCGACATTTGTTGAATAGCGTTCCACGCGAAATGTTGTCAAAACGAAATTAAAATGCAGCAAGTTGTTCTGAACTTTATTATTTTCATTACGGCTTCTGTTGAAAGTGGGACACTCTGTACGACGGGGTTTCACCTAACAATCTCCTTGAATAATGTCTCTCTTAAGGTACAACTTTTAGTTACGAAGATGAAACCCGAAGCCTAACAAGAAAAATCAAATTTATTCATTTAAACACCCGCGAAATCATCATCAACAGCAGAAGCATTAGAAAGCAAATCACCATCTAAACTTGATGAACTAATCAGAAAAGTATTGCTGTCGTGCACGACTGACATGTTGTTGATCACGATAAATTTGTTACGGCTCATGAGTAACGAATACCTTGTAAAAATAAAAAACACGGGCCTATGTCTTCTTTCTTCATTTGCCAAAATAAGGTTGCTGGTGATATCACCAACCAAATTTGTATATCCTGCGAAATCAAGTAAACAAACAACAGACTTTACTCACAGACATCAAGCATGTTTTTGATGAGGATGTTTGTTGCGTTCTTGGAACGAACTGCGCCGACTTCCAGGAAGGCGAAGCCGGCTTGTAAAACTGCATAAAAAATGCAGGACAAACAAATAAATAGATAATAATATATTTAGTTTAAAATATTCCGGGAAATACAGCACAGCCCACGCAATTGGTGAAATAACATGAGATGCGAAACTTTAAGCGACATTTCCTCCTTCCTGGCCTTAATTGAGCCTCGCAGTGAGAATGAACTACGCGATTGTGTGAAGCTTATGCTGACAAACGCACACTTGCGTTTGACCAATTAAAATTTCACTTCCCACTTCGGATATACGCGCTCACACGCGTTGAAATTGAGATATTTTACTAATCGCAGTTGAAAAAACATAACTTTCACTGCTTAAACGGAGGAACTGCTCCTGAAAGGATGTTGAAACCAAGCTCAAACACTTCATCTTTGCAAAATCCTTTCCATTTTTATATTGAATAATGTGATCTTTAATTGAATGTCATAAAAATTGAAATTTGTCTTCACTTTTATCAATTTTAGTGTACATTGTGAGTGACATAACGCATGAATTAAGGAAGTCTGGTTTCATTATTCAGTCAGTCTTTAAAGCAATAATATTTTCTTTGGCTGAAAATATTTTTATAATGACATTATAGCTTTATGCAAAATTTTGGAATACGCTCAGGAGTTTTTTTATATTTACTTTATTCTTAGAATCCAATTGAACCGTAACAATCGAATGAAATGAGTTCCATCGATAAAATAAAAAACGAGTGTTTCATGGTCGACCTGTGCAAAGCCTGAGACTTGTTTCCTACATAAGCATACGTTGCGCGGAATTGCATATGGTAATATAGGCCTCCAATCGTTATTTCGTCCAAAAACAAGATTAGCAGCTGCACACATTCTCATATCTTCATGAAATTCGGGAAAACAAACGCTCAAATATTTTTGATACTGAGGGCGTTTCACACTTCACTTTTTTCTGTACATTGCTTTACATTTTGTGTGATTACCATTCATTTTATGCTTCAAGCGTTCTTAAATCAGACATTACTTGCTTATTCTTTTACATGCTAGCAAGACTTTGTTGTAATAAATTCATTTTATCCTCTTAACTGTTGACAGTTCTCGTTCTATGGCGAACGCTCTGTTTTTTAACTGTCCATGTGTGTCACTCCTGTCACGCTCCTGAGGGATAATTGGAGGGCAAACATGCAGAGTGTCCTAACCCACAAATCAGAGGTCAAAACTGGAGAGTGGATTAAGTGATAATTTCACCTCATAGCGGCGTAGATGTCTCTCAGGCAGAGTGGTCTAGTTCCTAGTTCAGTTCCTAGTTAGTAACTTGGCCAGGAAAAGCCAGTTTGGCAACCCTACGATGAACACCACGCCTCTAACTTGAGTGTCCTAAACTTCTGTGTTTTGTTCGTAAGTGCACTCTGCATATTTGCACTCCAATTACTTTGGTTGACATTCGGGATGCTGCACCATTTGAGCTGGTCAAACCTAGCCCACACTCTTGCAAGCTTTTTTGCTCTCATGTTTAAATCTTTACGTTGTTCAGCACTCTTAATCATTGATAGCACGTTCGTCCCTACACTACCTTTGCCAATCACTTTAATATCGTAAGAACATTACTCTCTCTTGAAGGATTTTCAGTGCTTCACATGACATTAATTGTCATCTCAATTTTCATTATTTTGTACTCACTATGAAAATTTATCTCTATGAGTAGTTTCCCTATTGGAGTGACATGACAGGAAGCTCAACTTTATCAGCTTTTAATAAAAATGTCATTCAGTCAAGGATTCTCAATCAACAGTGTGTGCATATATTTTGTGCCATCCTCTCTGTATTGCAGAGCATTTCAAGCTACTCGGGGCCATGCCTAAATTTATGGCAATGTCTTGAAATGCTTGTGTTTTCCCAGAGTACTTACGTTCGTTCGAACGAAACAATTTTCTCATATCACAATCTCCTCGAACAAAACACGACCGAGTAAGCTCACAGGATAGAAAATTCCTTTGGTATGTGGTCTTCTCTCTTCTAAGAAAATAACTATTGGAGTTAACTATTGTCCGAGATGACAATGGAACCTAAAAACCAGAATAAGTTCATTATGGTGGATTTTATACTATAGAAGCACGTTGACAAAAAAGGTTCTGGTCCTGTATTATGAAAGTTTGATTAAATGGGGTGGGAAGGTTTTTGCAGCGGTTGCCTCCACTGATGAGGGAGCGAAGACGCCTATCCTTGAGTATACTCGCAAGGAAGTAAATCAGTGGAAGAACTGTTTACTCTCAATTCTAAATGATGATACATGTCCGTAGTGATTCATTAGATGCAATTTCTGCCCTACCAGAGACAAATGGAGTCTGACATGAATAATTTCGCTCTCATTGATGATTTACGTTCACATTATGATGATTACCTCTTGTTCACAGCTGGCTTCAGAGTGGATTTTTGATTAAATACATCGGATTTTCAAATGATATCTTTAAGATATTTTGTCAGGAATTTCCAATCTACATATACTGATTATCAACACAAACATTTCAGTGCTAACTATGTTGCATAAACGGCCTGCAAACATTTATCGTCGGTCGATTACGCAAATGAAATGAAAAATAACTGCAGTGTTGTTGTTCCATGAACAGCAGCAGAAAATGTTGAGCAAAAAAGTACAAAAAACGTTCACCGTTCCACGAAATTGATTCACTTGCTTTACTGATTAAAAAGTTCACATTCGTTTACGAGAGAATTGGTAATCAGAAGGACTCTACATCGTTTGCTCTAAATGGTTTCGGATGAACACGAAGCCTTTGAGAAACACTATAATGGAGTATGGACAAGGTCGAATGAAGATGACCCTGTCTGAAGACTAATTTATAGCTGAAAATCAAGCTCCTTATTAATTAAGAGTCTGTTGAGAATGTTAGTCAGGTTTTCATTTAGATTTCCTCGTTATCAAGCTGTACGCGTCATCAAGCTGTACGCATTCAGATCATAATATGGCCGTTGAAAAATCGCATAAAATGTGAATTATGACCATGCAGAATTATGACTCGAAGTAAAATCGCAATGATCGCGTTGCAACTGTTTCAAAAGACTTCTATCTTTTGTGCAACTGCCTACATCTTTTTCGACCTTCACATTCGTATTAAGATAAAATTACTGTTTTAATAAAAACGTTTTGCTTTATTTATGGGCTTTGAAAAATACACTCGGACGTAAGATAATGCTCATCGTATTTAATAGGATAATGTGCGTAGCATTTTAATGAGTAGCGAGTAATCTGAAGGTCTGAAAATAGCAGCAAAAGACTATACTTTTAACCAGCTTCAATGATTTTTCATTTTATAATCCTCCAATGATTTTAAAAATTCGTGTTTGCCATAAAATAGATTGCAAAGAAATATGGCTCTGGCAAACTATTTGAGTGTTTCTTATCAGTACGTGATTTTTGATAATATAAGCACGGAACTTCTTTCCCAATTCACAGCAAGGAGGCTTATCTTGAGAACGAAGTTCGTCCTCTGCCAGATCAATGATTTGTTTGAAGTGGAAATTTATAGCGTGATCAATTGAATGTTTTATTGTTACAATCTCTTTTACAAATAGTATTGATGTAAGAGTTAAATGAGGTTCTCCGATGGTAAACTGAACGATTTACTTTAGCGAAGCAAATAAAATTTCCAGGCATGCTCTTCTGTATGACTCGAATTCTTTATGCCTTAAAAGGAAAGCGATTTTGGCCTCATTATAAATCAAAGTCAAGCCAAAGGCAATCATTTGGATTTAACTTAATTTTTTTATGTTTACGATCTGTGGGGCACAGAATTTGAATTAAGATATAACAACCTCTCTCTGCTTACTTAAATCAACATCTGGTAATTTCTTTACGAATCTTAAATACGAAACAAATACTGGAATAGAAACGCAATGAATTGAATATGCTATTTATTGTGAACGAAATGGTGAATAAAGCATTGCCTTATTATTATTTCAGCAAAGTTGAGAGCTTAGAATCAAGTTAAGCTACCATGAGTATTTGGCTCGAATAAGTAAAATTTGACTCAAAAATGAAAATTTGAAAAAGGGTTTTCAATACAGTTTTAGCAAGTTTACCATAAAAACTTCGAAAGAATAAGTGTACATTTTTTGATAGTGTTGATGTCCATTTGGCGAAAGCATTTAATAAAAAGTTCGATATTTCAGAAAAAATGTGTACTGCATCTCACATTCAACCCGATTTCACTCCAATGATTTTTTAGCGTATTAAAACCATCAGAATTAATGCTCTATATATTACTGTTGCTGAAGCTTCTTGGGAAGTGTACTTTAGCAAATATTTTTGGCGTTATTCAGCACTGCTATGGATCGTTGATCGGGATAAATTTAAACACATGCGTACGATAATTTTTCTCTCTCACATCCTGGATCTTCAAATTCTGGTATTTGTTAGTTCGTTTTGCATTGCCAAAGACAGCTTTCGGTAACAAGTGACAATGTGTGCATGCATTTTCTTCTCATTAGTTTCTTATTAAATTGGTAAGTATTTTTACTCCAACGGTGCACATTTTATAACTCATGCAATTTGAGTTATGCAAATAAGAATGTGAGATACTGTGAGTTCTTGCGAAGGAAAGTGACTCTGGCGAAAGTTGGTTGGTTACTTCTCGTTTGTAGATGGAACAATCCACGTTGTGTTTTAGCAGTTGAGAATAACAACCACAACGTGAGACATGCAGCACTAATTTAGTAAGAGGTGTTACAAACGGGCTGTGAACGTAACTTCTAAGTATTTGAGCAACGTTTTTCCTTAATTTGAAATTTGTTCTTCAGAAAATACAGCCTACATATTGTATGGCGAGCACTCTTGGAAAATGATTGCTTCATGCACCTTTAAGAATATAGAAAAGTTGACCTACTTCTGTGGTAACGAATGTCGCTGAACTGCATTTTTTCTTCGATTCGCAAAATATTAAATAGTAATTATCCAGCGGCATATTAAGAAGCAATTTACGTACTCTGCGTGCAAGTGTTCTCTGTCTAATCCGCACCAAAGTTAATTGCACAGCACATTCAATGACATGTTCGAAGAATAATTAAAGAAAAGAATTTTCATTGAAGACGGCGGTCAGAAAAAAAAGTAGCCAAATCAATCTCCCTTAGACAGGTAATCGCATGTCAAGATTTAAAACGCACGCGATTTTCAGGGTTGTATATGAACCCATGAACAACGAGATAAATTCCGGGACATCAAAACGTTTTAAATTAAACGCGAGGTGTACGCGACTGTAATGCTAGAGAAACCTAGAAGCGAGTCACATTGGTATGACTTACCTAACATCATGAAGTTACTCAAGTCGGTTTGCCCAATTTTAGTCATGAACTGAATTGTTATGAAGAGTTTCATCTCGGATGACATCACTACGAGTAATAAATGTGGATGTTGTAAAATATTTAACGTCCTGTTCTATTCCAAATGAGCAAGTGCACAGAAATCATTTTATTCCGTCTACATCTCACAAATAAAATTTATCGTGAAACTTTTTTCGAAAACGAAATTTTCCCCAAATATTTTCACTGTCGTATCAAGCCACTAAAATTTGACTCATTCAAAAACAGTGTTTTCAAGAGAAAGACAATATTTTTTTTAGCATGTGATCTGCTTGTATACACGATAGATTTGCAAGGGAAAATAGAAGAGATTAGTCGTTTATTCCCGTCTAAAGTAAACTTCATAAAGCATCAATCAATGAATGGTACTGCATGCGTGAACACAAGAGTACACAGGGTTCGCTTTTAGTTTGTGTAGTAGTTTTTAATCATCAGCTGAAAGAAATCTACGAACACATTTTACGCTGCCCAAATTGAAAAGTTAGGTTGAAACCTTAAGATAATAACTGACGTCGCTCATTATCCAAAAGTTTGTTACGAAAATTAGTCCACAGAATGCGTTAAAATGATGTCGCGTGGTATACAAACGTGTGTCACGGAAGTCAATCCGATGGATTTACACAGAGATCACAATCACAAATCATTTGCTGAGAAACGCCAGCAAATGTTGGAATCAAGCATTTTACGTTCTGTGATACGAGATAAAAAAAAATAATATACGTGTTAGCTTTATCCGCTCGATTGCCATATTATAGTGCGAGGATTGAATTAAAGTTCCGTCTTTGAGGAAAAGTACATGCGCATGCGCGTTTAGTACTGACGACATGCGGCCCTTAAAATTCATGTCAGACTTCAAGTTCAACGGCTCATTTTTCGCATGAAACCATGTGAATGTTAACAATTGCTCAAATTTCTCGTATGGCAATAGTCAGATATTTCGACATGATTTTTCACAGCCTTCATTAGAATTCTTTATAAATGGAAAGGTGCAAGTAAACCTGCAATCTTGGCAACTGTGACGTGCATGCTCTGCGCGCTCAGCTCTATCGTCTTCCTGTATCCTGTAGACCCCAAACGAATTGCAGTGGTCAACCTTGACCCTTTGTCGCATTCTACCTTAATACTGAAGCTTTCACTGAAATTGCATCAACAACAAAGTTCTGTTCGGCCAAAGTGGGCGAAATTTGCTAGGCTAGACTCTGCAGAATAGTGCTTCCGATTTTCTTCTGGTAACCCATGAGAAAAAACGAATTGAGGACTTGCCCAGCTTTTGAAATTTAAGGGCTCGTTTCTCGGTCGGCGAATTCATAAAGACTTTGCATCGAGTTCATTTATTCGAGATGCAAAATTGTCGTCGCCAGTTCATAGAGATATAAGCGATGCTAGACGTGGTCAAACCAATGTTGAACCCGAGTAAAGAGCCATTCCTGAGCTGAAATGTAATTCAGTCCAAGCGATGACAATTCTACAGACGACCCAGCCTTTGCTCTAAGCATGCTATCGCGCGTGTATGTCAAGCAAACCAAAGAGTGCTTACTCATCAAAGAAAAATGGTAACAACAATGAAAGCTATCTGCAGCAGTAATTTACAACAATGTACAAAACTTATGTGGATATTTCGCATTTTGATGCAGGTCTCATCCTGCCGTTGCTGCTGAGCAACCGGATTGCGGTTTTCTATGTAAGTTTTTGCGCAAGACCAGCGATTTACTGGTTAGTGCATTGTGAAACCAAATGGAGGCAGAGGTTAACTAGAAGTGGCTGATAGCAAATAATAAACTACGTGACGTAAGTTTCATACCAGTTTCCAAAAAATCTCAAGCTTGCAGTCCAATGGGTTGCATGTCCTCAGGCAAGCGCAAGCTGTGCGATCATCAAAAAAAAACCTGTTAAAAGCTGTTGTGAACGAAGTATTAAGCTACCCGTAGATGGACTTACGTCTATCAGAGAAAAAATCTGTGGGTCCCTTAATAATCCCAGCCAAACATTCAAACGTTCCCGAGATAGAACAGTTCATCATTTAAGAAAGCGATTAAATTTTATCAGAGTGTGCGATACCATGGAAGTGAGTTTTTCATTTTTCAATGAACGAATTATTGAATAAAATGAAGCGGGAGCTACATTCAGTTGAGGGAGGGTAATTTGACTACATACTGTTTTTCCATTCATCTAGTCAGAAATGAATGACATATTTTTATTCAGTTTGCGTATCTTACTCCTAATATTTAAATTTTATCAGCTCCCTCAAATCCTCACTCTTATTTTCTCCATTCATTGATGAAAATGCGGTCATACATTTACTTGATGACAGAGTGCGCTCAGAACAGCTTCATTTGATCAGCTTCACAGACATCGGAGCGCCTGTGATGACGGATTTGGTGTCTACTATGTATCAAATCTCTAGCTGAACTTCAAATACTTCTTTAACTGAGTTTGTTTTTAAGCTTCTCTTCCTCTGATTTGATATCAGCTAAAGAGCGTATTTGGTAACAGTTCGAATCTTCAGTACCAGCAAACACTGTTTTCTCATTTGTTTTGTCATGATTTGCTGAGACATATAGCAGATAAAAATGTTTTAAATGTTTTACACATATTTGCAGGGTGCAATACACTGAGTCCCTCACGTTGTTTCATGGCATAAACGAACTGCTTGTATTGGAGGAATGTCTAACCAACAGAACTTATTCAGATGATAGAATATTAGTGAAAAATCGAAAAGTGCATTATTGCTTTTGTTGCAGAGTTTACATTTTAGATAATTTTGAATTAACCGGGATGTTTTCCGATAACCAAGATGCTTATGAAAAGTTATGATGTCAGAGAACGTTGATCTACTGAAAATTTTTTAACTCTAACAAGCAAAAATTATGAAGGTTGAACATCCATGTTGAACATCCATGCACAACCTACATGCCGTCCAAACCCAATTTGTCAGTATAGCCTCCAATACAACTCGATTACTAGAACCCATTAAATATTGCGAACAAAAAGCTTGTTTTACTCTCCCGTATAATTGCATGTTGTTCACCTTGAACGACCGACCATCCTTCTCAGAGTTATCAAAATTTATCCACGGGTTATGCGATTGTTTTTATTGACTTGGTCGAGACTAGTTTTATTTTCTATCACTCTGCTTTTCCTATTATTTTGCCCTAAGCTGAGCTAGCCTTCATTCCTTTGTGATAAACAAGTACGTAATTCTGAAGCTCATTAGAAAGACTGAAAAGCATCATAGATAGATTTTTCAGAATCATTTATTAATTTGAGTTCAGCGATCCACAACTGAAAAAAGTTGAGCTATATTGTTCTTACAGAAATACTATTTACTTGTCCACGCACAGCTTCAAATGTTTCATGCCCCTCTACAAAACTGAAATACCTTGGAGTTAGCGAAAAGTTGTTTGAAAAATGATGAAATGCCATAAATTAACAGATGCATTAAATACTATTGTCTTTGAAATCGTGAATGAACTTGGCATTAAGTAAGATTTCAAATCTAGGAGATGACAGCTGTAATTTTTTTGGTTAATACTCCGTATTTTTAATGGAATTCGAATGCACAGTGTGAATAAAAAAACATTATAGAATTTCTCGCAGTTGAGCAACGAAACTCGAAAAAAACATGATCCTGCGTATGCATTTTTTTCCTTTCGAATTCAAATGTTCAATGAGCAAATGTTGTGTTATTGCTATTAACTAGAACAAAGTTGAAAAAATCGTAAATTCGAGTTAAAAATGATCAATGTCTGATTGGAACCATCCGTTTAGTCATGGAAATTGCACATCTAGCCATAAAATCTTAAACAAAGAAAGTACAAGGAAATGCCAGAGAAAATGAGTTAATCATAGTAAGGTATTAAATTATTAAATGTGTTACCAGGGAAGTTTAGGTCCTGGAATCAAAATGAACAGCCAACGATATTTAACCGCATTTATACTGCCTACGGTACTTAAAATTAGACTTGTTTCGCTGATAACTCTATTAATTGAATGCTTCGAAGAGATGGACGATTGAAAAGAAATTTACTAGACTCCTTCGGCAAGAAGAAAGAATCTTGATGAATTTAATTTAATTTAATTAGGAGAGAACGAGCAGAATAAAATTAACCATTATTTGTTGCCAATATTACAGATTGATAAGGTTCTAGATTTAATACTTAAGCGTGAGAAATGTAAAACAATAAATTCGTAGTCGAGATCAAAAATTGTATCATAGCACTCAGACTCCTATGATGCTTCCTGTGCAATCACAAATTCTTTCCGGTAAAAACAAGCCGCAGGAAAAGTGCAGGACGAAGAGAAAGTCAATACGCAGTCCACAGAACATTATGTGCTTCATCATTTTACGAAGGATTTGTCATTGGTCAAAAAACTTTTCTCTGTGCAAGATGGGAGTGCCGCAAACGAAAATAAGGTTTCGTAGGTGAATTGTTTAATGAAATTGACGAATGATATTAAAGCATGGTTAGATGTAATTATAAAATTTTTCTCCTTATCCTTGATTCCTTGACTCATTAACTGAATTATGGATAGCATCACCCACATACACTGCAGGGTTAGTGAACAAAATTCTAGTGAACAGTAGACACGTTTCCTTTTTTACGTGCTTTGAATATGAAGTATTCAGTAGTTTTATACGACGCGTCATTTGATGATGAAACCTCTCACAGAAGTGAACATTTTGCCATACTCGAATTGTTTAATTTTTATAATTTCATGTTTGCCTTCTCACTCGGAGTCTCGAAAAATCATGATGAAAAATCCCGCATCCGCATTCCGAAAACCTTAAATCATTTGTGTCTCGCAAAACAGAATGTAAGACTTGAGAATTTTTAGGATCTAAAACCAGTTGCGGTTGAACTGTAAAAATAAAATATTGGCTCGTCACTAGATGCGCTCGTCTGAAGTAAAGATGAGTTCTGAATAATAGCTTTGACTGAGCTCAATCAAGTGCTGGACAGCCATGATGTTATAAGGTTCCTCCCAAGATCTGTTGTTTGAACATAGTTTTAATGAGAAAAATTAAACAACCATTATTCGAAATGCACCGATTCAGTTAGAACAGCGCATCCACAACAAATACACGGTCGGAAGAACATTTTTGAGAACAATTTTAATTTTTTAAAATTAAGTTTTGGTTTTAGAATTGTATTGGGAAAAAAAAATTACATTAGAGATCATTTTAGAAATTATTACTCTTAATTTCACATGGCCACCGTAAATAAACAAGTAAGCTTAAAATTTGCACTTGATATGAGTCATAAAAGTAAACGAAAACACAGGACTCACAGAAGCAATTAAAGGATATGACGAGGAGAAAAAAGACGTCCATGCTTTCTTTGAGAGTCCCGAACTCGCCCTCGAGTCGCGTGATGTTCCGGGCTGCCGCTGCCTCCTCGAAGAGAGCGGAGGGGTCCACCGCCACCGGGGCCTCAGTCGGCAGGGGGTCCACTTCCACGTCCGTCATCTTCTAGCGTTTAAATGCAAAATTAGTTTTACCTGATACAGCACTCCAACGTCCGTTATCTTCTATTTTGGAAATTTCGAATTAGTTTTACATGATACAGCTCTCTAATGTCCGTCATCTTCAAGCGTGGAAATTTTGAATTAGTTTTACATTATGCAGCACTTACTGCACTTTTAAATGCAATTGAAGTACAAAGTATCGATGAAAATACACGTAAACTCATGAATCTTTTAATCAAGGAATACTGGTTGCGTTGGGATTAACCTGGCAAATAATTGTTTAAAAAATACAAGTACACCATCTTCAAACATGGATATTCTGAATTACTTTTACACAATGCAGTAATCATATTTAAACACAACTGAGGTAAAGAGTTTCGATTGCAATCCAAGTGAATTTGTGAACATTTAGATCATGAAATTTTGCTTGCGTTGGGATACTTCTGAGAAATGATGGTTAAAAAAACATAGATGAGCTTCGTTCCGTATGTGGTTCCGTATGGGCGCCATTTTGTGATAGAATATTGTTCGGAAAACATCAATAAAAAAATACGATTTCGAAAAGTTACAGATACTTTCATGTTGTTTTTATGGTAGCATGGAATGCTCATTAATATCTAAAAAGGCTCAGGAATTCTACAATTTTGGTTTTTAACAACTCAATGTGCATGTAGGGTTAAGCGTCCTAGAATAAATTATTTGTTAAGATTGGATTTTCAGTAACTTTCCAATGTTTTTGACCTTTAATTTTGTATAAAGTCACTTGAAAGTTCAATCAATTTTTCAAAATCTTTTATATCATTTCTGGAATTCTTTTTGAACTATGTTGAAAAAATTTTTGATCTAATAATGTAATCAATATCAATATAAGAATGGTCTTCAGAGATGCGTGAACTGTTACAGTAAGATGTGACAATCGAATCCAATAGTAAACATGTTTATACAATACTTAAATTATCCTTAAGTTATGTACTTACCTTTGTAGTTTAAGATTCTAAGCGCAGTTATTGTTTTGCGCTTTATTCTCGTCTACTTTTTCACACGTTATTTGTTCAATTTTTCCTTCCACTGGCCCAGTTTTTTTTGCGACACTAGTGTAGCTTCACACTCGTCACTGTTTTCTCTTTTCTCGCGCGACGACTAGAATAGGAAGAAAGCTGGCAAATATTTTGCTATTTAAAATATCAAAGCTACGATTTCAAATAAGCCACCATTCCCTGCACGGTAAAACTAATTAGCACAAAACATGGAAGGAAAAACATGCTACACAAATTTCTTCCACATTGCTTCAGATGAGTGTTAGAGTTAGAAATTCTACCACCGATGCCAGAAAAGATTCCGATGTATACACGTTGAAATTAAATAAGAATGAACTCAAGTTTGAAAAAATTTCATAAATTGTTCATCATGAATCAATCAAAACGATAAGACCATCTGAACGAAGAAACTGTTTCACTCGAATCGCGTGGCAAAGATAAAGCTGAATATACGATTAGTTGTGCAAAATGTAGCTCTATGAGGGTAAAAAAAAATCTAAAATTGCCAAAAGCATCAGAAATAAATTTCATTGCTAGGCAAGTGCGACGTAGGACTCAAATTAAATTATAACTTTGATTATTAACGTACGTATAAATCAAACATAAGTTCACGTAGTTAGACTTTCGTCATCCGGCTTCCAGAAAAGCGTTGCAAACTAGAGAAAAAAAGTCGTAAACACAACATGAAAAATTTTGCAACGTATTATTACTAAGTTGGTGATTTCAGCCCCAGAATATGTAAGTTTTACAAATATTTTTCATGAATGGAATTGTAAATCTAGGAGTTTCTCTATTTTAACCAAACACAAAACCAAGTCTTAATTCGTTCCATTGTGTTTCCATGTATGTTTTCTATTTTTTTAAATTGTTAGATAATGATTATACTAAAATTAACTATGACTAAAAACAGGCAACATTACAAACGTCCCCTTTGCGTTAGCTTCATCGCTTCGTTTCTGTAGATTAACATTAATTCTTTTCTACTTCGTTCTTATTTTGTGTAATGATGCGACGGTTCCTCTTACACGTACAGCAAACATCTCTCTGTGAGTACTCAAATAACATGCGACTGCGGTTTAAAATTCGTATTGCATTCAAGTATAAAATCCTTATCATTGACTATGTAATTGTAACCTAGTTAATTGCAAATAACTTGAAATTGAATTTTCTAGCTGAACCTGCCGAAGTTCTAATATTTCCAGCATTAACAGGATGAAAATATGCTTCGTTCATGACTACATAAAATTCCCGTGTCAGCTCATCTATTTCTAACTTGATCTAAAGATATTCATATACTTTCAGCAATTACATAATTTTTGACTTCATTTTAATGTGTTTTGAGCTATTAATTGTAAGCTGTTTTGTGTGTATCTCAGTTTCTTTTGTAAGCTTATTTTTCTGGGATTTATTAGTCGAACACTTTCCGAAATTCAAAGCGTTTTTCTAAAATATCTGGCTGGTGCTCGGAAAACTTTTCATCGCGCCATCGCGAGTGTGGCCTTCAGCTTCTGCAAATTGCAGAGAACCCAGCGGACAATTCCACGCTGTTTGCCAGTCTGCAACCGTGACATACGAATGAGCGGTTGCCACAGTTGACTCACCGAACGCGAAGTGGCTTAATCTCAGCGTCTTCATGTGTGGTGCACGGGCTGAACTTGCATGTATTTGTTCTTATTTTAGATACACAGTTTGAAACTAAGAATTGAAAATTTGAAGGGTGGAAAGCCTTAGAGGTTTACTTGGATTAAAACACATTGCAAATAGTCCAGCTAAGGCTTTCCGCCCTTTAATTTTAAAGTTACACGCATTGTAAGAGAACACATAAGATTTTCGTATCACATAAGGGATTAGCCAAATCAAAGTGGACGAAGTAGGAAAAAAATGCAAGTATCAAAGAAATCAAGTCACCAAAGATATTATATCAAGAGTTGCTCATTACTACGCAGCTGGAGATATTTAGAAGTAAACTTAGAAGATCAGTTCCAATTATTCAGTAATCCTATTATTTATTTCACTGATCAGTAAATATTGAATTTGACATCAAATGAGCAGGGCTTATTTATAAGCAGTAAAGAATGACGAAAACGATGATAAAAATTTTAAAAACAGCTGCTAGATTTCCGTTGCAAAGCAGCGCGGCGCCTACCAATTTCAGAACGTCTCCTTCCGACAGCTGTTTATTGTAATGACAGAGGGTGCAAGAATATACCTCACAATGACAGTTTTGTCAGTTTCAAAATGACCATGACTTTTAAATAAACTCGTACATTCAATTGATAACCTATGCCCAGTCTTAGACTTATGTTAACCAATTATATGTTCCTTTTCTAGTGTTAGTTTGGACTGCATGCTATCTTTGTTTTCTACATGCTATCTATTGCATGATATCAGTATTTTCTAGAAAAATGAGCCTAGTTCTTTTAGGGGACCTGAGTTAACCAATGGATCATTTTGTAGTGACAAACTTGTACGGCTTTTTCTAGTACGACTAGTTTGTCACGCGTCAAAACATCACGTTGTCCCAAACTACATTGTGTTTTTGTCGTGTTAAAGTCTTGTGTCTACAACATGGTTTGTTACTTAACCTCAAAAAGAATATTCATGCATGTCATTGTATCATTTTCTTTTCTTTTATAGGAATATGCATTCGCATTAATTCGATGCCGATGCTTTCAACTATCCTATTGCGCTAAATTAATCCTTCGTCACTAAAAAGTAGCATCAGACGATGATCTACTTCTGTGAGCCTGACGTTGTAATTCTTCATGAAAGTTAATCTCACGTGTAAAAGTTTCCAGCAGAATTTGCTGCGTTTCTCACTTTCGGATATTTTCTATTAGTTGATAAAATCATGAAATAATCTCGCAAATCTCTTATGAATTTGTAATTCGCATTGTGGAGTTACGCCACGGAACTTGGGCTTAATTTATTTCAATGCTAAAATGAGCAATAATTTACGCGGCACCGAGTTATTAATTATTTACTTATGAAATGTAAGTTAGAATTATATAAGGTGGAAAAGTTAAACAAATAGGTTCGTCTTATAAGCTTCAACTTACCGGCTTGTATCTACAGCAAAAAATTACTTTTCCTCGATTCTGTGCTGAAAATCTACAATCATCAACCTTTAAATTTTTTTCAATAAATCGTTTGGTGTCATACGTAAACGAAGGATGACAGTGATGCTATAGGAGAAAGTATTTCGGGAAATGAGAACCTGTGTCACACTTGGTCTGTTTTCAAAATTTTCAATGTTCTCTTTGGATATAACTAAATTAACGTGACAAGTTGAAATTCGGTGCCATTCCTCGAACCTACCAAAAAAAATTAATACGACCAAGAAATTTCGCCAAAGCTTTGGAAATTTCCATTTCAACAGCTCGCGGAAATGGTAATGAACACTCCTTGGAAAAACATTTGAACCAACATAGGAGTGACGTGTCCGTTTCTTGGACTTTAACTTAAGCATCGTCGGGCCTCGCAAGTGAAGTAAATTCAATTTTCATTTCGCTCACTTGCGCTTCAGTTGTTGGCATCTACCATGGCATTAAAAATGATGTGAATGAGTTTATTTAGAGTCGATTTCACGCCAAAATATATAATTTAAAGGCAGACGGAGGGAAAATTAAAGTAATGCTCATAAATTGATGTTCATGAGAGGAAATGAAAATGTTTATTAAAATCATTCATGCGACACAAATTTAAAGTCACTGTGATTTGTGGCAGGAAAAATCATTTTACGTGCATGGATACACATCTTTATTATAACCTCAGTGAAAAAGAATTTCAAAATGTAAATTTAATTACATTGTTGTACGAAAGCGCATGAAAGTTGCTAAAAAAATCTTCATGAGAGCGACGTTAAAGTTTAAAAGAAATATCAAAATTGCATTTTCTTTTCACTGGATTATAAATTTATTAATACTTTTAGTGGACAAGCTTTGTTTGTATAGCACAGTTTGCTTTTTAATTTGTTTGAAATACTCCCTAGTGATCTGAGTAAAGATGATTCTGAGCCTCTGCACAAATTCCACTGCAATGGGGCACAAGAAAAACTTGCAAGATTTTAATTGTTAATGCAAGTTGTTAACTAGGTCATTACAGCAAATAAGATATCATCGTCGTTGCGTGCCGTGAGCACAGAGAACTGCATTGTATTTGAAAGAGTTCAAAATAATGATGCAAAGATCGGGGTCAGAGTTGCAGGCCTGATGCATCTTTTGTATTTGTTATGGAATATTTTCATGAGTTACTTCAACGAAAATTTCTGTTGGGACGATTTCTTCACCTGCGTTAGAGAAATTTAATGATCCCGTCTATAAGTGGTGCGGCGTAGAAAATGGATGCAACTAAGGCTTGATTTGGAATTTTGAATAAAATCTTCGGAGAGGTTCGAAATTTCAAGGATAAAAAAGCTTTAAAACTTAAAAAAAACGGTCGTGCAATAGAAATACGCTATGTACAACAAAATCAAATTTCGAAATGAAGTATGCCTTCCAGGCGTCTGCGGCTTCAGATATTCATCCACTGATAAATGAGAAAAGAAGAGTAAACATAAATTGCTTTGTTTTGATTTAAAATCAGCCAGCGGATCTCATTTCTAATTCAGGTCATATAAAACTTTGATCGTACATAGGTATGCAATCTAGCAATCAAAAACTAAATATTAATTTTCAATTTTAACAATAATTCGAAAGTAAAATGAAAAAACTTACGTCTTCAAAGTGGTGATCTCAAAATTTGAATGCGATTTAAATGTGATATTTGAATTATTCTGGTCAACTTCCTCAATGACACATTAGTCTTTGAGTACATGTCAAAAAGTTAGTATTTTAAGAGGATGGTTAAACTCGAAACAAAAAAAGAGATATGCATGAAATCGTTTGGGAATTAAGCTACCAATGTAACTCAAAATCTATGTCAATTTCGAGTTGAAGACAAAAAATCGGACTAGTGACTCATCCGTCAGAAGCGAAACCATGATCGAACCCTTATGGAGAAAGCTCGGCGAAGTTAACTGCTAATTTTCTGATAATCACCTTAAGGATCCCATTCATAATCAATTTTATTTCTTACTGCTCGTTTTCTTCAATGTTGAGGGTTTAAGCGTTAAAAAAAATTTTAAAGGTGAAAAACAAGAGCTAAAGATAATGAGTTCGCGTTGATCTCGCGCAAAACTCTCGCACAAATGATGCGGATTATTACGCTTTCCGTGTTTATTGTCGTGCATTGTCGACCTTTCAATAAAAATTACAATCTTTCAGGGAAGAAAGGCAAATGATACGCATCAAGGACATAAAGAATTTTCCAGCTTTGATTACTTCTGATACATAGATAATTCCCATTCCCAAAAATCAGAGGGTTTTTTTGAGTTAAAATACAATGTTGCATGCATATCATTTTATCTTCGATTGAAAATGGTCACTCTATTTTTAATTCAAATCTACTGTCACTTTTCATTCCAGAACTACAATAAGTAAATTAGAAACCTGACCTGAACGTCAAACAGACTGACTCGGCCATTACTCTAATGGCTGGACTATAAATCTCCCTAGAGACGCGAACACAATGCATCAAAACTCTCCCGCAGCAAAAACTTAATAACTGCAATTATTCACTGCCGTGTTATTACCCACCCCCCTTAACATCACGTAGCCTTGACTTCTACATCAATACGATCAGAAACTTGATAGACTGAAAGAACTAGTGAACATCCATGCCAATTTTATGAATGAAAAATTCAGTGCACGAGAGGGAGAAAGAACAGCATCACTTCCACCCCTTCACGGTCGAGCCCATGCAACACACTGAGGAGAGACGGCGGTTGCCGCATGTGAAGGTGCATTGCCGTGTACGGTGCATTGGTCACAAGGAGTCTCCGACGCCAAAATTTGGAATCCCCATTTCACAAGTAGAATACTATGTTGTTTTTTGTAAATCATGAAGCTCAAGCTATCCTGACTCAGTGAGGATGTGCTGACAATGTTATTGTTAGTTAAACTTGAAGAATTTCATGAGCAAAAACTTGCAGATTTACTGCTTTGCGCGCTCACATTTGTCAGATGGATTAACCCTATCGCAAAACTTGATTTGGTATCTTCCACATGCGTTGTGTGCAGCGAGATCATTACAAATTCCCTTCTGTCATTACATTCGTGCTTGTGTAAAATGTACAACACTCATTCGCTATACAAATCATCTTAAAGGGAGTGAACACACAGCCACTGGAACGTATTGCTAAGTCACTGCACTGTCGACGAATTAGAACTTTGTAAGCGTCATGGTGAGAGCTGCTGCATCAATGATTATGAAGAGCTACAGCACCTCTGGGCGATTCATTGTCCTCAGTTTGATGTTTTTATGACAGCTGACTTCAGGATAACGAATCAACAACGCGGCTCAATTTCATGGACCAATTACCCCGATTTTAGCATCAGTTTGCGCTGTTACTATAGACTAAATGCTGCAATGAAACTTTGTACTTCCACTTGTTACGAAATACAAAGGATTTACACCCTATACCAAAGTATAGTTTGGAATTAACAATGAGATTCTTTTAGTATACGTTGAAAATTCAATCGACCATTCGACAAACTGTTTAAAATGGATTTTGAAACTCATGATTTACTCATTTTTGACTGTGTGCTAACTTGAAATAATGATGCAAAAGATTTACAACATTAGTTTAAAGGCAAAGCACATTTACAGGTCGAAATATTTCAACCAAATCAAATGTAGATTGATACCGTAAGCATCGATTTCTTTCAAATTGGATTGTCCATTCTATATAAGATAGACTCTAAAATGCTGAAGCACACACATTGGAGACTATGCACTTGTAAAACAATTTATCTTTTCACACATTTAGCCACAAAAAAATCCTACTTTTCTTTATCAACGACTCCAATACCACGTCATGAACGCATATGAACTCCAACATTACCATAATCGTAACAAACAATACGACAATTCTGTTTTTTGTATTTCTTTTGTGATTTAACCGTGCATTTGATGAACAGCACGTGGACTCCACTCTGACCTTGATGCCATTTTTGCTGTATAAGACAGCGAGTAAGCCGTATTAAACGGCAAAATCTTTGTCACTCCTAAAGCATAGGACACGGCATCCTCGTGTGAGAATCTGACCTCCTATTCTCCTCGTCATCATTGCCTGGAACTTCAACACCGGAGTGATTAATCCCTGGAATTAGTCCAATTTGCCGTACAGGAATGAAGGGGGGAACGGCTGATCACCCGTCATCGACTAGTGGAAGAAAGAAGGCTGTAATAGGAAACCATGACTAGTGAAATGCGAACGGCTGGAACTACTGCGCAGTCGGACCCATGAGATAAACTTGATTGCAGTTTGAAAATTCAATGTACTATAATACTTGTGATCATTTTACACTATTTATGTGAGATCTTTAGCCTTCAAAAAAAGACACTGGACAATGTTTTATTTACAAGACAACGATAATGTGCTAAGAAACATTTTTACGTAAAGTTAACGATAAATGGGCGAATGTTGAGTGTACGTAAAAGAATCGAACAACATTTACTTTTGATTTTTTCACTTAGATACTTGAACATTATTCAGATACGTGTCAAAGAAACTAGATTTCAGTAACACTGTACAGCTGTTTGTAAGAACTGAACTCATTCTATCATATGAGACATTGAAATTTACATTGATGAGTAATTGTGCGTAAGACGTTTTATCTCTGGCACAGTAGAATAAATCGAAAGAAATTAAAATCAGTAACATTCGCCATTGCATCACATTCGACCAGCTCTTGTTGGGCTCGTTGGGAAACTGATAAGAATTGCTGCATAGAAAAGTATCGAAACATTTATTCTGAGATGTTGTGCGGTTGTTGTCAAAGATTTTCCGCAGTCAGTTTTGAACGGATTTTCATTCGCCCATTTCTCTTTGCTAAGAAGTTAACTTCTTTTGGAAAAAGTAAATGAAATGTCTACATGTTTGATTTTTAAGATACAGAATTTTATTTGTAGGAGTGCCATGTATAGAACTTTAATGATACATTTCGATGATCTGTTCTTACGCCTAATCTGGCAGTTAATTCTCAAATTTAGCGCTCTACTTAAACATAAAATCAAGATTCCCTATTCGCTTTGTTGGGTTAAACCAATGCCACAAGAAATTATTAACTTCATTTTATATCTGAAATGGTTCCCAAGAAGCTATGCTACATGACCTTTTCACAGTTTCGATATGACTTTCATAATTTTGTATGTAAGATGAGTTTTAGGGATGCATCATGAAAAGATCATTTATCGGCACGTGAGTCATAATTATGAAAAACTTATAAAACGAAGAATTTGAACGCATCTACTAAACTTATATGCCATATTTCAATCAGGTTTCTACTCACTCTGCTGTTTCACACTATTCAAAATCCACAATGCCAATAAATACATGTTCTTGCAGGACATTTGAAGTGCTTAATGCCGGTTTAGTTTTAGGTCAAGTTTTACCCAGCGACACAGATTCAGCAGCGTTGAATAATTTCGGTGTGCTCTAAATTATCCGTCGATGTCATGAGTTATCAAGCAAATCCAGTCAGATTTTGGAATTATCTTTTTTGAGATAGATTTTGTGGCTCTCATCGTCAGGAAGACTTAGGCCAACCAATGAAACTTTACTCGTGAATAAATTATATTTGGCCCATAAATGAATCATGGTGTCTCACTGGCATTCAAAATAAGCTAAGAGTCTTTTGTACTGTGTTTATCGTTTTGCGCTTTATTGTTTTAATATCCTTGAAACCTAGCTGTTATTATTTACACAACGACTACATTAATACCATTTCAGTACAGATTAAATGGTGATTCGAGAAGTTAGATAAAGTTCGGAAAAAGAAAGAATGCCTTCGATGTCGGCATTCTTGTCGATGTCGGCATAATTTGTCATGGTGCCAGAATTGTGAAGGTTATGCCGGAATTTAGTTCATGAGTCAAAAGACGAAGTTATTCAATTGGCCGGTCTTCTTTCGCTTTGTGATTTCTCCCATTTTTGACGGCCGTGGTTCAATGAAATTAAATTTTTTCCATACGTAAAAAAATTCAATCCATGTTTATGTACAGTATTTTCACATAATTGTAAAATTGAAGCTTGTTCTTTTGTGAATTATCTCATTTACGAAAGCATTTTCGTACTCACTTCACCGACATCACAACATTTGTAATTCAACTGGCACTGGCAGCACGTGATGGCTTGTATTGGAATCCATCGTTCTCATTACATTTCATTACCCTTCAAAAAAATACGTGCAATAAAGATATCAAATTTGCTTGACACTTTGATCAAGCGAGCTTAGAATTCACTTGATGTGCCTTGAAAAATTTATCTTTGAAATGGCTCAGGAACTTCATGAAGAGATGGTCTACGTGAGGCTCTTCGCGGCTCTGTGCATCTTTTTTTTTATCTTTAGTTTACACTGTCAGATGCTGCAGGTTTTTATCAAAGACGTCTACAGAGGTCAGGAATACAGCATCACCTTGATATATGCATTGAAACAATACTCCAAAAAAAAAAGATGAATAAAACATCCCACGATACTTTCAATTCATTTCCAGGAATTCTGTTTCCTCGTTTCTAACGCGTTGTGATGCTTGTAGTAAAGAGACAAGGGTATTAATTTTCGCTGGCCCATGTAAAAATGACAACAAAGCATGAGAGACCTAACACGTTTCCCAGCAAGTTAGTCCTTAGCAACTTAGATTTAGAAATATATCAAATGAGACTTACAGATCTTAGCCAGGGTCTTCGGGAGGCAAGTTTACACATCTGTGGGATAGATTCATTGAGAGAAATAATTTCATTTCCATAACTCACGAAATTCGTTGACAAAAAAAGTTCGAGATATTTAAAATTAAACTCTGCTTGCGAATAATTCCTGGTCATGAATTTGGCTGTAATTTCCTACTTTGAAAATATTGAACATTTATTATGGACTTTCATGACGAACAAAAAGTTGATTTTGAGTTTTTTCTAAATTAATTTATGAAGAAAAACTGCTATATTGTGGGCAAAAAATTTTTCAATTATTTCGATGATAGTGAATGACGAAAAACTTTTCGAAATTACTGATTCTAATAATTAAATGAAATTATAAATTGATTTGTTCAATCAATGATGTAACCGAAATTTTTCCAGAAATGCTTTCACTCAGTTAGCAACTGTTAGATTTATTAATATTCACTCCAATCCTAAAACTAGTATCAATTCTCACATTAACAATGTTTATTTATTTGAATTTTTCGTCATGCTCAGCTACGTGAATAGTTAGTGCACATTTGAAGTTAGTTAAATTTTAGTTTTAAATGCCGTAGATTTTTATCAAATACGCACGCCTCTGCTCTGCTCAATGGGTCATTGTACATTTGTGGCATACAACGCTACTTCGGTTTGCAGATGCGTGGGTTACAAAATTGATTAAAAATAGTCTTTTTTTTCCTCTGTAGAAATAAGCGTAATCTCGCAAAGAAGAAGCTTTTAAAGATTAACGTGGAAACGCGGGGATAGCTCAAAAATCCAATGTTACTGATAAAGGGTGCGAATTGAATTGCAGTACGCGATTTAATTCATTGCTGAATTCTGTTTATCTCTACGTTAAGTTCATATTTCAGCATTTCATCATTAAATGCATTTGAATTCCACACATCTTCAAACCTGCATACCGTCCTATCCTCCAAATTATCAGTGGCAAATTTGGCTCACCATGAGAGATTTTGATAAAAGTCTACGGCATTTGAAACTAACTTTTAATTTACTCTCAATTTCTATGAATTATTCATTTGTTGGCTGTGGGTCATATTGCGTAGCAGTGAAATTTTTCATGAGAACAAGAATGTTTTTAACATTCGAGCCTTAGTTTTTATTGACATTTTATCTTTTTACTTGGATTTTACGTACATAAGTTTTACTGAACATCAAAACTATTTCTGTGGACCCACAAATCTAGTCATCAATTTCTGCCAACAAACAAACGTTCAAACTCAGCGGAACTCCTCATTGCCTCTAAGCTCTCACGCAGGCATTTCCTGGATGTTTAAACTCCTCGTTCATTGAAAGAACAAATGACGCAGGAGTGACACGAAGCATGGGAATTCATGCAATGCGAATCCTTATGGAAATTATACAGTAGGTCAGGTTGCACAGGCAAAGCTGTTGTCGAAATGACATCACGAATTTTCCATACCTTGCATTTGAGTAGGGGGTGAATAGAATGGCCTAATTATTTCGTGTCAGTGCGAGTCATCAAACTCGTTACAAGGTCGAGGGAAGTTCGTAAACGTAAACTGTTTCAAATCACTTCACGTACCTGGAAAGACGAAAAAATATTCTATTTTCAGTACAAATTTATAGAATGTATCAGCAACTGCATACATGAATAACAATAAAAGATAAATGAAAGAAAAGTAGAATATTATTATATTATATTATATTAAATCACATTACATTAAATTTTATTATATAATATTACATTATATCATATCATATTATGTTATGTTATGTTATATTATAATAATATTATTTTATATTATGTAATTCAACAGTATACTTTAATTCATTTCATTTGAATTTATAATGTCAAATTTAATATCAGGGATATGTGAAGAAACCAATTCTGTGAAAATCAATGCAATGGTGCAATGGCCTTCAGTTCGTATCTTCAATCATCAACGTGCTGTGATTCATCAATATTCCATTGTCAAAATGACTGATGACTTTTACTAAAACGCTCTTTCATCAATATGATCACATCCTTATCATTGATCGTAAAGTTTTACAGCATTCGTCGCCCCCCATCTTGTTATATCCCTTATATTTTTTATCCATGAGACTAATACATGAGATACATATTAAGTGCTAGAACGAGTTTCTGCACCCTCACTTCATTACTGCTATTACCTACACTCATGTGTTAAGCTTCTGTGCACACCCGAATGAAGTAACGAGCGTATTTGCCCGCGGCGTTGAAAATCACCTGATCTGAACAGGCATTAATAATTAGAGGGAACTATAAAAAACAAACAGGGGAGCCCATTTCGCCTTCATCATCGCTGGAACTATTTGCCAGCGCGCTAATGAAAGAATGAAACTTTGTACCTCGGGAATAAATATAGACAACCAGCAATGCAAATCTTCGTAGGAATGAAGTGACTTACTGTAAAATGAAAAAGATGTTCTTTGGTATTTGAAAAAATATAGTAACACATTTTTGCTTCGAATCATGATGCTGTTGCGAATTGTATGTTTTGAGGTTAGTAAGGTTATTCATTTTGTACTACATTTTCAAGACTCGTTGCGAAAATAAAGAGCTGTTCATTAATGACCTTGAAATAAATAAATATGCTTGCTAACTAATCTGTGATTCACTTAAACTAGATGGATGTGTTTAAGATTATTAGATTGAAAACTCTTATTTTCTTTATCTTTTATGCGTGTCTTCCTTAAAGCGCACACACGTACGGTTGAGCCGGTTTGAGACAGTGTAATAGCTCTGATCAATGAGAAATATTTTCCTCAGGCGTTCGATTGTGAACTCGTTTGTTGCGTGTCAGTCTCGCCAGACCTTCCTCAAGAATGCCGTTTATCTCCACATGTCCTGTGGCCTTCGCCTTGAGCTCTGCACGACAGCCTTCGCCAGAAAGGAGCGCCTAGCTGCTGGAGAAACAAGGCTGATGACAGAATCGATAAATCCAGTTGGAAAAACAACGCTGCGAAGAAAGAACTTAGTTTTGACTTAGTTGAAGATCATCACAGCAAGTAAAATGATTAAAGTCTACACCATTTTGGAGGTGTCCTCAATTATTTATTGTTGCTCTAGACTCTAGAGAGTTCAAATAAATTTGTTTCAAAATGACTGAAGGAAATAATTTGACATTATTGACTCATTATCAAATCAAAGAAATAATTTTAAAATCAAAAACTTACGTAAGAGTCACGTACATAAGCTTCATCCATAATTCGTAAGAAAATGCATTGTTATAATGAAAACAAATCTACTAATCAAGGAATTGTCGCTCATCTTTAGGTTTCTGTAATTTGGTAACATAGTTGAAACTTTAAAACTTCTCGTGTGGGAATAAAATAAAATCTCAATAGGCTCTAATACCCGACCTGCTAAAAAATCCCTAGCTCACCACGAGACGGTCACGTGCTGGCTCTGTAGCGTCATGGAGCGTGCTAGTTTTTGTATCAATAAGCAGTGCCGTCCTGACCGAGGATATTTAGCCGTCCGTCCTTGTTTACAGATAAGGCTATTCAACTACATCGCTCATGCGCCACTGGTGTGGTGACGTAGTTCTATAACGAAGGCGTTCACGTTGGATGCAGCGCACGTTTTCTATTAGAACTGTTCCACAAAGCATAAAATAGGATGTGAAGCGCATGTTTATCGGCCAGGCTAACGTGGATATAGGCAACAGTGCTCATGTGCAGGTTTCAGAATGCATTTGCAGAAGCGCCGAAGTTAAGCAAGAAGCCCTCAACCCCGCTCATGATTACAATTCACTATTTGAAAGAGGAGTTCAATTCAGTGACAGCAGGACACGCAAAGCAGCGCTCGCATCTCCAGATAACAAGGCACCTTGACCGGGATCGAAATAAATGCAATGCTTCAGAGTTTTCTATGTCTCAAGGTTAAGCCTCTGCTGCCACTGACAGTCCATCCGACATCTGCTGCACGTCCTGTCAACGTGATGAGTCCAAGCGCATTAATCATGAATAAATTTAAAACTTGAGAGTTGATGCAACTAAAAAGAAATGTTAAATTTCCCCAGAGCTCCACAGTCTTGTGACGCTGAGTATGAGGAGAGTAATTGCCAATTTGCAAAAAATGCCAATCTTAAGAGCACCATAAACACGTTCTTTCAAAATGAAGAGACCAGATCATTGTTATACTCATCTTTTCCTTCAGAGTTTGTCCGCTCACAATCAATTTTAATTATTTTTAAAGCTCACCTATCTCGAGGCTTATTAGGACGCTTTTTGTTGGCCCCCAGAGAGGTCCATCGAAAAATTCCAATCACGAATTTGAAAATGATTCGAACATACAGTATTTTAAATTCTTCAATTCCAAATTCAAATTTTTACCTTCATAGAGCTCATGTGGAAGATTGGTTGAAAAATTAAAAAACACACAGTATTTCAGCGGAGTATTATTAGTATACGCAGAACGCTCGTTGTATTTCTGAGGCGGATCATTGATTTCCAAGATTCAAATTGCGTTTAACTATGTAAGAGTGAGAGTATGTTCAACATTTCATCTGACAATGAAACATTTGATACTTTTGGGGAAGTTTCAGAATTATCTCGTTGTTGCTAAGCAGTGTTTGCTACTGTCCTGCTTTATGGCTCATATCTAAACACCATCATCAGGTTAGTTAGTACCCTCGCTCAAGTCCAACACTACCGACATGCCGCCCACGTTATGTACGAATTGTATAGATAACTAACAACTGAAGTGATACGGTGATATCCTCGTTTATCCCGCAAAGTTAGGCACCCAAGTTTGAATTTAAAATCCAAGTTTAGAAAACCTTGATAAAATATAAATTAAGCTCCGATTTGCTGATGAGAAAGACAGTTTCAGAACCATTGGCATTCATTAAACTAGCCAGCGACATTGATTCACAACAAAAAAGTGTTGCTTTGAAGGGGTCACTTCGATTGCGCGCAGCATTGGCGAAACCCAGCCATAGTTTCATCGTCACGGCCAGCAACAAGAAAATGGTAATTTCCTCTCTTATAGCTGAGCTTTTGTCAGAGGAATGATCTGTTGAACGGAGGCTTCATTCGTCAAGCCTGTGTACTATCATTGAATGTAAGTCGTCAAAGAGAGTTTGTAAAGTCGAAATCGATGTTTGCGATTATTCTACAGATTTATACAAGCTTTTGTTTACTCCCAGCTCCAGGAAGTGCACTGACAGAATAATTGATGAGACTCAACAATTTTACTCCGTGCACGTTCGCTGAACTCGGTTTGGATTTCGTTGGAGCAAATGATGCGATGGTGTTGCGCCGCAATACTGATTTTATTGAGAAATGTTCTCCAAAAAGTTAAGAACATCGCTGCCGTTTATTAAGAGAATAAGTGTTTTTGTAGGTCCATTCTCCGGTGCTGCAGATGTTAAATGGGAAATTTAACAGCTTCATGTGATGAAATTATTTACGCCAGAGGTCGAGTTCCAAACGCATGCACATTATCATGCTCGTCAAGCCGAACATTTCGAGCATATCCGGGACGCAGGACTTCGCTCGTTATATCCGTCATCGTAATGCACATTCCTCCGTTTAGCAGCCTTCTTGATAAGGACAAACACATTCGCAAACACATTTTAATGGCAAGAAACTATTATGAAGAATACAAAAAGACCATCAAAATGTTTGTCATCCCACGAAATCTCAAGAACCGGACCATTTGATTTATTTTTCAAGTTTGTGTCTTAATTACTCGACTTTTGAATCAGTTGACAGACAGAACCTGATATTTGACTGAAATGGTTTCTTCAGTTTGTACAGAAAAGAACCATAAATCTTTACATAAACACAATATTTGTTAACAACACATGAGCGTGATTTTTTATGCAGGTATACCAGAGTGGGAGCATCGAGTTTTTTTCTGTATTTTTTCCAATCATGTAGAGCTGTTGACGTATTGTGAAATCGTTCTACATAATACGTGCTGGTTGTGGTGATGACGCCGGATTCCACGCAAGCTGAATGACAAATTATTTTAATGAGCAATTTAGTGACGTGTATGGACGGAAGTTGAAATTGCCTATGACTAGAAAATCTATGACAGCAGCTTTCGCGCGTCACTCTAAGATCATAAATCACGTATCCTTTTTCAATAAATCATGCTATAGGATCTATTGGATTGTAATTTGATCGGGTCCATTTACAAATTGAAAACCCAGAAAGAATAATGATTTTCAAAAGAAAAAAATGTGACATATTGTGATGACAAGAGCTGTACTATACGCACCGTAAGCATCTTTGAATGTCGACTCATTAGAAGCTACGTTATTAGTTCTTTCATTACGGCTACTTGAATTTTCAGAAAGTGCAGCGCTTCTGATTTCTAT
>JACJUY010000294.1:207277-238329 GCA_014220935.1 Platorchestia sp. MABIK
TAGCGCTGGAGATAGTTTAGCGCTGGAGATAGTTTAGCGCTGGAAATAGTTTAGCGTTGGAGATAGTTTAGCGTTGGAGATAGTTTAGCGTTGGAGATAGTTTAGCGTTGGAGATAGTTTAGCGCTGGAGATAGTTTAGCGCTGGAGATAGTTTAGCGCTGAAGTTATTCAAGCTCTGAACATAACACTAACGCAGTGCTAGAGACGAGCGACGGTCTACTCGAGAGCTCTCTATTGTATTATTAGATAAAAAAACTCGTTTAAGAAGGAGCAAATTTGTTATTCCAGCTGTAAACTAAACGCAGTTTCGTAACGTAAATTCATACGGTGTTGCTCAAGAGTCCCTTATAAATGGAATTCTGAAAACGATAGAAGGGTTGTTAGTAACAAATGTTTATTTAGGTACGATAGAATGACCCTTTACATAATCGTAAAACATTTTTGATCTTTCTGTCGTTTTACATTAGATTAATTACCTAATTTAAGCTAAGAATTCAAGAGATGTCCTTTTTGGCTTTAACAGCTTGTCTGCGAAGGGTTAACCTGAGTTCAATGTTCAATGCGAATTAGAGTTAATTTTAGAGATTAATTATGAAAATAACGAACATTAAATTGATCGCGCCTTCATTTAGGTGTCGTGAAGTATGTATAAAAATTGAATTTGTGACAGTCAAAGTGTTGAAGCTCTAACATGCAGTAGCTAGTCTGGGTGAAATGAGGCCAATTCAGGTCGATACTTACTTTAGTGCGTTCAACGATTTTTAAATTTTGTTCCCAAGAATCAGTAATATGATAGATTTTAAGACGTTTTACATTAATGACATTTTGCCCGCTAATGCGTACTTTTCGAGATATAACACTAATAACGTTCAGGTAACGTTACCTAACCTAACCTCACCCATCTTTATGTCAATGCCGTATTACAGCATATTTACGTGTCCGTTTCTTCACTTTTATATTCGACGTTCCTATAGCTTCAAAGTTGAATATCTTGAAAATTTAACGAATTTTTTCATGATTAGATTAAATTAGAAGATAGTTTAAGCCTCCCTAGCCATTAAAAAAAACGTTCCGAAGAGAGGAACATGGGAGGCATTATTTAGTGTGAAGATAAGGGAACGCGTAGTCTATGCAGAAGGGTCAGCGAAATGGCAAGTTGGAAAAAATGTTTATGGCCTGGTTTGACTACTAGCACACGTAATAATTCCGAAATCAAAAAGCGTCACTGAAGTTACTCGAACGCTTAACACGTTCACCGCGTTTTCGCGGTTGTTACAGTTGGTTTGGTTAGGTTGCAAGTAGCAAAATTAAGAAATCGGCTTTGCTGCTCGAATACGTTTTAATCTTTCATAAGAAATGAGAGAAATAAAAAAACACGACACCATTTCAGCACGTATGATAACATTTATTTCTTAAAAAGGTCGCGAAACAGATGAAATATCGTTCATTTATATCGGTACGTGAATAAGAAATTTACCTAGTGGTACATAGGCTCTATATGTCTCAATGTGCACGGAACGTGTTAAGTTCCAACTCAAGTCCTATTGTACATGCCAATTCTGGCTCATTTACTTACACTATTGTCATCCTTGAAGCCAACCTGACTCATTGACTTACGCTATGGTCATTCTTGAAGCCAACCTGACTAATTGACTTACGCTATAGTCATTCTTGAAGCCGCAGGTGATGCAGTATGCCTGCTTCGGCTGCGAGGACTGCAAGTCTCCCACGTAGTAAAGGTGGCGCTGGCCAGGCTTGCCTTCCGGGGCTCCTGAGAAATATCTGAAGACACAAAACACAACAAAATTAATCGTATTCACTCCTTGTCATTCTTGAGCAGGCGTGAGCTCCGCACTAAAGAACAAAGTCTAAAGCTTGGAAAACATGCGAAACCTGCAGCAACAAACGCGGATTGTTTGACGGACGTTTCTTCGAAAACTTGATATTCTAGTCAATTGTTACACAAAATGAAATAATTTATAATCCAGGTTCAACTAAATAGTTGATACGTCCTAGAACAATTCATAAAATTCATGTATTCTTTTGCTTAGTAAACAAGTAATTTTTTGTACTTTATCCCGTTACATCAACAATTTACTCTCAAACTGCTAAGGAGACAAACGAATAAGAAAAACACTATTTTTCCAACAAAGGTGACGCGTAACGTATTGTGAAGTTAAAAACGACACGGAAAACCTACATCTTAAAAGAAAGAGCGTAATTTAAACTTGAAAGAAAGGCGAACTAAAACAAACCTACCTCATACTTGAAAAACGTCCGAACTAATTGAAATAATTCGCTATACAATTGATATAATTCGTAGCTTAACATAATTCATGCTTGAAAGAGGGCCGAATAAATGAAATAACAAATAACAATAACAGTAAAATGCCCTAGCGACTCACACAACATGGTTGGCTTTGTCCCAGGACAGGATGTCCTCCACTTCGTACGTCCCTGAAGTGAGAGGCTCCAGCGTCTGGTCAGAGGTGCGCCTCACGTAGATATGCTGTGGTAAACAGTGCAAGAATAAGGTAAAAATTAAAACTCCCCTGTATCCTTAGTATGATGGCCCTTTGGGTATGGTTCACAAGAATTTTTGGTCTAATACTCAGAGTGAAAGAATTGTATCAGAAATTGTACCACACGGGTACGCGACAAAGAAGCAAGATCATTGCATCAAAGAAATATCAATTTTGATCGTACTTTTTTACCACCATGTTTACTCTTAACCTAAAGGGGAATGAAATTGTAAGCTCATGAAATCGAAACGTTTCCTTAGTAGCCTCTCCTGTTTGCTTGTTCAGTTTTCTCACATCACCAGAGAAGCTGTCTACTTTGAGGAATGTTTTGCGTTGTGTTGAACCATCGTCGTTCTTTCTCAAAGTGTAACGCCTTACTCGGAAAGCCACGGAAATGATTAAAATGCAAACAATCTGAATGCCACGGGCATGATTAATGTTGCAAAAGGAAACTTTAGTTCCAAAACCATAAATGCAATGACTTCAATTACCTTGTAGTAGCCATGAGTGCCCTGCTTGCCAGGCAGAACGAGGAGGTACGAGTCTCCAGTTGTGTCAAACTCAGGTGCTGTGTACAGATCGTTCCAGGCGCCATCTGGTGACACGTGCACGAGGTCGTCTACGCACACTCCCTTCACGTTGCACTTGCTGACGATACTTAGATTCTGTGGGCAAAGTTGTCTTTATATTGATTTATGTTCCAATGTGGAGCTATTTCAGAGAAAAATTATTTGCTATTTAAGCCTTCATCATTCAAGATCAGATTTAGAAATAATATTGGTTCAAATATTAATCCACAGAAACGATGGAGAACGAAGGAGATAAACGTCAGTAAAACTAACTCACTTTGGAGTTTCTAGGCTAAGTACTCTTGAAACCCGATATTTTTAATCAACGTACTGAAATAAACACAAGTATAAAAGTTCTTATTTCAATCAAAAATCACCACTGGCATCAAACAACTGAGCAAACACTCGCATACGCTGCACTAAGGCCTGACACGGCAGTATTTAGTATACAACAGGGCAGAGAAATTTTACGGCTAGCTAGAAAACTTTGTTGGCCAGAAAATCTAAAAAACTGTCACCATATTAGAAGAAGTTATCATTTAATTTAGGAAAGCCATTAGCAATAGGTTCACTAATTTGAGCATACGTAGATTCTGTATATTTCATTGCCACCTTCTTCTTCAGTTTTGAGTTTAATTTTGGGATATTCGGCACAAGATTTGTTTTTCTCATCTACCTCCGTGGCGTGACAGGATACATTACCCACTGATATTCGCTGATCACTGCAGTAAAACTAAATTACCAGGGAGCTAGAAGCAGTGTTGACTATTTTGCAGCGTTGGCTATTCTGATTGCTCATAATGGAGAGTTAGATAATTTTGTGCGTCACTTTTCTTAAAGATTAGTTAGCTCATCACGGGAGTAAAAATGTGTTGCAGCATAAATACAATGAATCATTCCTGTTAAATGTTCATCCGGTGTCCGCTTAAAATAATTTTATACGTCATCTATTTCGAAATGATTTTACGTTTACCACAGGACCAATTATTCCTATACTCGGCATTTAACTATCAACAGACACGGGAACAAAGCAACAACGCAAGTTGAATCATGAATTTCAAACCTGATGTCTGTTCATCCAGATGACGGACACGGAGTTTTCATTGCCCCAGCCGACGGCGGAGAAGTAGTGGTCAATGGACGCCACTTGGGAGGGCGGAGGCAACCGCGTCACGGTCTCCCGAGACCCTGACACCAGCGCCCCGATGTCCACCATCCATAGGTCCACGACGGGGTTGTTGCGGCCAGGCTTCATGGTGGTGCAAGGGATAAAACAGCGAGAAGTGAGCGATTGTCATAACGATGTTCAGTAACGTGAACGATGCGATATTTAGGATTCGGTTGAAAAGGTGCACAGAAAGCATGTGTAGAAGAAGACATTCAGTAGAGTGAACGATGTGGTACTTTGAGTTTGGGTGAAAAGATACATATTAAGCATGTTCGGAAAATGATGTTCAGTAGTGCGAACAATGCGATGCTAGGGATTTGGGCTAGATGAAACAGATATAAAATATACGGGAAATGGAACACGAAGAGAGATAAATAATGTTTTTGATATACAGTGGTAACTCGTGTTTTAAATCTGTAAATAACGGTACTTATGAAGGAGGAAAGCAACATTGCATTAAGTAGCCTATTTTACATAGGAAGAGTGAAAAAAATCAATATTTGATCTGATTTTTTCGTCGTTACTTAGTTCTTAAAATTCGGGGAAAAATCTTCTGTAGTGCAAGTCGCATTCAAACTTGGCATGGTAATTAACTAACGCAAGTCAGAAAAGTTATTTCATAAACCGAGAGTCTCATACAGTTTACTCTTTCCATTGGACGCGGTGGTTGTCAATTTTAGAAACCCCGCATCTCCTTTCCCCCGTTGAGGTACTCTGATTAAGATGCCATTCTTCACAGAATTTTTCTACCTTTATAACAATTTCAAAGCAAATATTGTAATGATTTTAGTCGCCCAGCTTACCTTGGGGTACTTGATAGACTGCTGGAAGGGGTACTGGAAGACGAGTTCCCCAGGCTGTCCGTAGAGGGGGAAGTTCATGGTGTCCACGAGGGAGTCGTTGAAGGTGGCGAAGGCAAGACGGGTGCCTTGAGGGCTGAACCACAGCGCGGAGTTCGAGCTCAAAATTTCCTCTGGAAAAAAAAGGTCCTTTCAATGCTGCTTTCTGGTTCTGAGCCAAAGATTTCCTGTGAAAAATAAGGTCCTTTCAATGCTGCTCTCTGGTTCTAAGCTAAAGATTTCCTGCAAAAGTTAAGGTCCTTTCAGTGCTGCTCTCTATTCTAAGCTAAAGATTTCCTGTGAAAAATAAGAACCTTTCAGTGCTGCTCTCTATTCTAAGCTAAAGATTTCCTGTGAAAAATAAGAACCTTTCAGTGCTGCTCTCTATTCTAAGCTAAAGATTTCCTGTGAAGATAAGGTCCTTTCAGTGCTGCTCTCCGGTTCTTCACTTGCGGTGATGCAGGAAAGTGGGAAAATTTTGCCCATGGTTTGTTAATTAAAATGGAGGAACAAATGACTTGCAGTCAGGTGAAAAATTCGTTTATTTATATTGAAAAATGTGCAAATTTTCAAACTCTGTGAGAAAATAGCAAGCAAAATTTTTGATCTTTAAAGATTAAAATCGTATTANATTCATGACGCATTCTTAGCAAGGATGAAATTGTTTTGAAACTAAGAAGTAATTAATACACAAACATATTTCTGGATCTCATTTTTGTATGTGTGAATGTGGGTGCGTACTAAAACGGGTTCAAAATACTAAGAAATCTTAATCCTTCGTTTATACATGGAATAAAAATATTTTTCAAATGAACAAGAATGAATTAAATTAAACTCGTTAAGACATAGATGGCTTGATGTATCCAACACAATAATTTATCCATTATTTCCAATATGTATGGTTTAGTCTTGTGTACTATATTCTGCCAAAGAATTTATGCCTCGTTAAGAAATATACATGAAAACACAATATTAATTTAAGAAGAAGAGTGTTGAGCTTAGAATAATAGATAAATGAATATTTCTCTGGATTTATAAATGAAAGCTTTAAATCTCCTACGTTTAGCAATGCTGATGATATTTTACTCTCGGAAAGCATTCAATATGAAAAATGTATCCTTCCAAGTTGGATCATTTTTGTATCAAATGCGAAAGAAATAACAAGCCTAACAACTGTATTGCAAAAACGGCTACGTGCAGATCTGTCTAAGATCTTCGAATTAAAAACCTAGCTTCTTCCCAGTTTATGATAGAACAAAACAAAGACAATACTTTTAAACATCACCCTCGTCTACCATTGACTCAATCAAGTGCAGTTTCCTTCGTTCAAAATCAACTCAGCTGCGAACCCTTTCGTACACCACCAACTCAGCCGTAATCGCCTTCATACGTTTTCAATTTAGCCACAATCACCTTCGTACACTCTGAACTCAGCTGCTGTTACCATCGTACTCCATCAACTCAGTCGCAGCCACCTTTCTACGTCATCAACTCAGCTGCAATTACCTTCGTAGACCCAATCGGGCACTCCGTTGAAGATTGTGCCGATCTGGCCGGTGCTGGAGATGCGGTACATGGTTGAGAGGGAAGGAGACGTGGTGTAGTAGAGGTCGTTGTGGAACACGAAGGCGATGGCGTCCGTAGTGGGTGCCCAGGTCGCAACTAGGAGTGGCGGCTGGTCTGCTCGACCCCGGACTCGTTGCGGCGCTAAGGGGGTCACCTCACTGCAGTAGTCGACAACGACACGGCATTAAAATGCATGTGAAAACGGAGCAAAAAATGAGTTGGAAGGAGAAACGGGGCAAAAAATAAGTTGAAAGTCACGTCGTATGACAGAAAATGCTCTTCTAACGCTGTCATGTAAGATCATTTCTTGGAACTGCTGAATATGTTTTTTCGAGGAATGTTTTACCTGGATGAGCCAGATCTTCAAAATTATATAACATTTACTCACAAAATCTGCGTAATCCTATGTAAGTTTCAGATTCAGTGAAAAGTGATGTCCCAATTTTTGCGTACTCCGCACATCCGAAATGTTAATGAAATTTAAGTCAGAAATCTTCTGTGTAAATCGGTGATGGGGGTAATATTTTCTTTAAAAAAAATCAGTTTTCAAATACTGGAACAGAGCTTTAGTTTTTTTTAGTGCTGAAGGTTCATTAGTAAATGTGGATTCATGATCCTGGAGCGAATGGAAATAGGGAAATCAGGCGGGTCTGCAAGTTCGAGCAGTTAAAAGTGTCTATAATTATTTGAAGGACTATAGCTTCACGAAAAACAAGCATTATCTAATTAAGAATATTTCAAAAAACGACTGGGTGCTGTCACTAAAGTTGAAGATTGCATCGTCCAGCAAGAGTGTAAACGAGAAAAATATATTACAAAGGCAATTATACGTATTATTACTCAGTACATTGAATCACAAGTCTTAAAAACAACTACTCACAACGTGCTGAAGATTTAAAGTAGCACCACAACAAACACGAAGCGAAATTAAATCCATTGTGAGCATCACCTGTACTAAAATATTTGATTCTCAACATTTTGTCTTTGAATTTAACCTAACAGCTGGAAAAAAGGATGTAATATACTTTTCGTACTGTTTTGAAAAATATGTGTACGCACTCTAACTTTGTTTTCAAAATGTTGACATTGTACGAATGTCAACATTGTTTTATAAGGAATGCAAATTTGTAAAGCAAAAGGTTTTGAAAATTGACAAGCTCGTAGAAAAAAAGACTAGTGCTTTATGAATATTTTAGGTTCGTAAAATAAAAGTCTCAGAAGGGTTGACGAGCTCGTCAGGGACGAGAGTCGGGTATTCTAACGAGATTGCAATCCCTTCGCTGTTGTTTTATCCTAATGTTTCATGTCCGTCGTGATTGTAAAACTGTCCAAGAAATAAACCTTCCACACGGCACGGATAATCTTAAGGTTTTTGCTGCAAAAGCGAGTCGGCTTCTAACTCGGATGCAGAGCTACTAAACAGGATAGCGCGCTAAATTTGAATGTTGTAAATTTGAAACAAAAAATATAAAACACAAATTCAAGAGGAAAGATTTTAGAAACCAACGTTCAACTGTGCTAATTTTCATAAATTACGATTGAGAATTCATGATCTTCTGCAGAAAATAAGTGAGTAATGAAATAGCTTATAAGTTTTGACCCTAAATGGTAAGTTTTTAACTTTGAAAAGAATTCAACTACGTTGAAACTAATTTTATACATTGCACACTCAAGAATAAATACTATATCCCTGTTTGTTGTAGGCAAACAAATGCTTACTCTGTTAATAACACATGCCCACGTGTATGCTGCGAGCGAAGATGTATAAGCATGGACTGAAAACATGCTATGAGTACTCACCCAGTTCTAATATTCAGGATTGTGTGGCGGGCCAAGTAAGAGTAGCGGAATAACTGTGGAATGAAAACAAAACTTGCATCAGGGACTTCTTTCAAAAACGCACTTGAAAATTTTGTAGCAATTATTCGAATTTTATTTCGAATTTATGCATTAAGGGATGGACACAATATCCTTAGAGACATCCGTGTAGTTTGAGATATCAGTTAAAAATATCACTCACCTTTTGAACGTCATGAACCAGAAGCAAATAATTTCTGCTCGGAGATAAAGTATAACTGAACGGTCGCCATTCTGCCTGTAAAATGAAAGAAAACACATTAAATTACAACAAGTAGAGCGCTTGGAGTTTTCTGAGACGTGGAGATTCATAGGAAAATTGTTCAAGTAAAAAAACATATAACTGGCGAGAGTCTCCTAGTTTAAAAAAGTACCATTTACAAATCAACTCTACAAAAAAAAATAATAATTAAGAATTTGGCGAAAATCGGGATTTTCAGTGATTTTTTAACCCTACGCGTGAGATCTTGGCGAAAAACATCCATTACACCTGATTATTATTCAATTTTGAGCGGTTTGCTAAGGTGTTAAATGTNTTCTCATTGAGACGGGAGAAAAGATGTCATTTCTTTCAGAGAATGGGAATTTCACCTCAAATTGTACGTTGTGTGTGTGTGTGTACAGAAGTCTCCTGATACACAAATTTTTCCCTAGAATTCAATTCTTGCACTCAGTGTAGTCGTTCAGCAACAATACTAACTCTCATATAACGTACATTTTCGTTCTAAAAAACGATCTACCTTAAACTGATTTATGATACATAGCATCTACAAGCACAATTCAGAACATCTCCCTAATTATTACTGGCGTTGGATTAGTGCGTCAAAATAAGTTGAGTTTGCTTGATGTTGAAAATACCCTCTAATTATTTTATTGAATTTAACATCTTGTTCGCCACTTAGAAAATTAACAGGTGCACTTGAGTTCATAATTCAAGAGGAATCTGATTGAAATCATTATATAGGGAACTATGTAATGAATTATAATATCATTCGGGTTGTTAGAGTTTCATATATGAAAATGAACTTCGCTTTGCTCCTGCAACCTCACTATCGAAACATAGACTCGCTTTAGTAGACTCTGAAACTCTGAAGTTCAACTAGCGAACAAGTGTAAAGCTCACTGAAACGAGCGAGCTACTCACAGCTGTAAACTCACAGTAATAGATGCAGGAGATAATATTCAATTAAGGAGAACTCCATTGGAGTACATTATTTCCTCATAGTTCTAACACCACACCAACCAATGTCTCAGCATGGTGAACGCGATGCAGTGCGAGTTGCATTAAACAGTCATATTATTCTAGTGTCGGTTTTATGGTCTCACCATAGTCGACGCGGGCACCAAAACTCTGGTAGTAAGCGTTTTTACGTCGAACAGCATCAGCGCTCCGTTCAGGTCTCGATAAGTCATCTCATGATCTGGAATGAAAATTAATTTTTAAATGGGCTCATTGAATGGGTTCTGTCGTACGACTTTTTTGTAACTGTGCAGTGTTTCTTTTGTTTAACCACTCCACACAACGATTCGGACGCATGGAAATTATACTATTTTTCTAAGCACACCTATATTGCACAATGAAATGTGGATAAAATTGTCAAATTATACAAAAAAATTATAAACATTATTTGAATTTGTGCACAAAATTGCACTCATTCTTAAAATTATTACTGTGTAGTTTGTAAGAAAGGATAATTTAAAGATTATAGGGAAAAAACAATAGCCATAAACACCAATTCGTGTACTAATGAATTAAAATAAGAAAAATAAATGGCCCATTGAGTTAGATTTTTAGGAAAATGAAAACTGAACACAAGTTGGAAAAGTTCATTTGATCCGATGAGAGGATGAAATACACCGTTTTATTATTTATGGATGAAGTTTACTTGTTTTTCGAAATAAATTTTTCTTAAATTGAAATGCATCCCTTACTTGTAGATAATTAATTTCCTTGCCTCTACAAAAGAAAGAGCTATTCTCTTCACGTCGTGCTATGAATTTAAAATATAACATTACTGCTTCATAAACTTTCTTTTATACCTCCTGCACCGAGTGACAGGTATACCTCCTGCACCGAGTGACAGGAGCGAGCGTCTCTTTCGTGGCCTAAGGTGTGCACAGATGTTTCTCCTCGTTGAGAGACGTTGTAAAAATTTGTTACATATTAGAAATAGTCTGCGATTTAATACAATAAGAATTTTTAATGTAAAAAGTATAGTCTGCAGATTCTTCTCGTTAAAAACAACCCATTTCAGTATTTACAACCAGAGAAAAGAAATACCATTTTTGCTTGTCTAAACTCCTTTTTGTGGTATTGAATGAGACGAGTAATCAGGAAACTCAAGTTCAGCAGCGTGCAAACAACTTATTTACTTAATTACTAACCAAGGCAACGGAAAGTTACAGTGCGTAGAAAGATTCTAATGAGGACTGAACAGCTTACCAGCCTGAGTCCACCACACGTAAATGCGTCTTTGAAAACATTTCTCTTTACTTCAGAAGGAATTGAATTCTCGAGCGAAATGAAACAATTTAATTGAATTAAACAATTTTGAATGTACATTTTAGAGTTGAAATGTTAAAATTTATTCATGTTCTGCAAAACTTACGACAGCAAACTACATACGTGACTTCGAGTTTATTTTTTGAACCTCAAATGCGTGTCATCCAAATTTGAAGGTCAATGGCAAAAATGAGAACAAAGGGCTCACAAGTTTATAAGTTTTGAATCCAAAAAATACTCCAAAAATCTCCTAAAAGCTTTTGTCATCAAAGATGCCTATTCTAATACGAAACAAAATACGGTCGTAAGTGTTCTGTAACTTTTGGAATGAATTCGTGTAAAAATCCTAAACCAAACTAACACTCCCTACAATGAGTGCAATTAGAAGTGTAAAAGACAGAAACATTCAAGTCGTTGTTATCGAATCCGAAGGAAAGTTGCCAATTCATTTCAAGGTTGCATCTAAAATTTTAGCTCTATTCATACCGCTAGAAAACATTTCTCGCTCTACAAGTAGTCGAACTGAGCCGCATGACATTGATCTTGCATGCAAACGGTAGAGGTTCAATGGAAGTTGCTGGCTTTTGTTAAGACGAAACAATGCGCACACCTCTGCCGCTACCGCCTTCATTCCAGAATATGCGCAATTATCGAGCTTTAAAGATCAAGAAGGTCAGGGCTCGCAAAGCTATATTGGGAATGCTTCAAACTTAAGAGAAACGAAAAAAGTTATTTACTTTTCTTACACACGGAGTTCCCAATATTTCTTTTGAGCGATTGAAGATTGTTCTCCCATAAAAATACATAACGAGTCTTGTCAAGAGTATCGTTTCTAAAGTTTGAACTGGACGATGCAGGAAATTACATTTTCTTTGTTTAGGAATTAACTTCGCTGGAAACGTTAAGGAAATATTCACCGCCATAGATATTATGAAATTATTGTCAAAATAATCGTACAGAAGTGTTGAAATTTCAAACGAATATTTTATTGGCTTTCACGAAATGTTTCTTAGTTATTTCATTAATTTTTTATGCTTCTGAAATGAAATATACCTCGACTAAGAATCTTCAGGTTTGAGATAAAATGAATTTCAAAAAATTCAGCTTAATGCGAATGACAAAAGTGGAATTTTTTCTTTTAAATAGCGTCTCTTGAACTTTACAGTACAAAGTCTACTACACTTCTATTTTACTTATTTCCTACTAAAACTCAAAGTCGCAAAAATGCCCTTGTTGTAAACGTTGTTAATAGGGATAATTTCCATCTCGAAATCTATTCATACACACTTTAGAAGGCGAACATTGATATTTAGCTAGTTTCAGGCAGAAAACTTTAGTTTATGCAATATGTAAGAGACCGAAAAATATTTCGCCGTAAAAAGGTCGCTGCCAAATAAAGCTTTGAAAGTCAGTAGCGAGTATTCTAGTAAACAATTACTCCACTGATTCTTTAACGAAATAAAAAATGGGTTGGCTCACCTGAAATCCAGGTGCCGTTGAAGGACTCGGCAGAGAAGGTGCCATTCAGGACCTCCTCCAGCTCGATGCCTCCCGTGCTGCCTCCCTGCAGCGCCAGCGCCAAGGAAGGCAGGGGTCGCCCACCCCCAGCTCTGTGGACAACCGTCGCGTTATTAAGTAACCAGTGTACACGGCACGGTAGAAGTAGAAGTTTCCTCTACCGTGGTGCACGGCCCGTCAAAAATGACGGTATTGAATATTTTCCTTGAAAAATTTTCAAGATGTGGATGACAAACGAATATAGCCATCCTCATGGTGCCCACGATTAATATATTCTTGTACTTTTGCTTTATCACAGGACGTCTTTGATTCTTAGCTTCAGTTTAGTTCGAGATCGTCGGTAATATTTGTCTAAATGCGTACTTTTTACAATAGAATATTTTTTAATAATGCGGACTCGATCTTTGGATATTCGTTCGCATGAAATTTGTAACGTTTGTGATTCTTGGCTACAATTAAGTTCAGAATCATCGGTAATATTTGCGCCTAAATGTGTACTATTTCTAATTTACTTTTTGCATGATGCGGACTCGATCTTTGGATATTCGTTCGTATGTAATTTGTGGCATTTAATTCCATGCCGTATTGAATATTTAGCAACACCGTCGTTTTTAATGTATTCATCTGTTTGTGCAAGTATTTACAAGTTTCATGACTCCCTGTTTCCCGTTTCAGAAAGAGTATGAATTAACCAAGAAAACTTCTCAATAACACACACTGAAGAATGATGTCCTGCACATCGTATAACGACTGAAAATTTCAACTTTTAACCTATAACTTTTTGGTACTGAAATTCAGTCGCTTATTTTCGAAAAATGTCACTAGGAAAAATTATTGACAATAAATAATTGATGTTTACGTGTATTTTCAAACGTTAGCTAATGTTCTAACTTTATTTTTCTACGAAATTTGAAGGAAAGTTCCTGCTGCGACCTCTGCGTTACAAAATTCACTTAACTTGACTCAATAAACAAGATTCGGAAATTTTTTATTCAAGAAGATGTAGGCTGTCAACCTACTGGTTGGATGAAAATACTTATGCACTCAACTATAGAACTGGATGACCTTGTTCGATAACCTCACTCTTCACCAGTATAAATTCCGTGGATTGGTCTCACACATATTCATGTTTGTTGTAACGGCACGAAATAAAAGAAATCACACGGTTTATGATATTCATCAACGTAAGAGCCAAAAAAATGTAATAAACATGGCGCACAATCGTTAAAAATTCGGCACGTTTTCTTGAGAAGCGAAACCGTGACTGGATAACCTGAAGTCGTGACTCACACACGCTGCAAGACACATTAGATCGCACAAAACCCGCGAGGTAATTTTTGCTTCGGATTTGCATGGCCAACACCATTCGAGCTAATCTCTTGTTTTTACACATAGCTTTGATACGGTGGGGCTTATGTCATTTGATTTTCTCTTCTAGGTTTCTGTAAGCGGACTAAATACGAATATTTGAGACACTGATTGAGCAACGATAACCATGAGAATTTAGAGTTGCATCAAATTAAACACCAACGTTAAGGAAATCGTTTCACTACTCTAAAAAGATGATTTTTCCCATTATAATTCGAGCATTATAACCCTGAGAGCAATTAACCTTAGTGGACTCTGCTTCCATCCTTCAAAAATTCTTCGTCTCCCTTTTCCACAAAAAGATTTAAACATTCAAGCAATAATCGTCCAAAGCATCAGCTCAAAGCTTCAGGACCCTAACAAAAGCGTTTTTGGGCGCGTTTGAATACATTAAATGCTTCCTGAATCTTTTCAGCGAGTTCGGAAGAGATCATGTCCCTCATTTGCTCTCATCCGTCCTGCCGGACAATAAGGTGGGTCTCCTGGACGGAGGTAGCAAAGGATCAGACTCTCAATTTCTGCCAAACATTCTGCAAAGACTTTCGATCAAGATTGCTCTGTAAAGAAACTCTTCAAACGCTTACCACGTTTGCTGGGTGAAATATCGGTTGTTTTCCAATAGTGAAATACAGGTTAGATATTGAAATATTAGGTTTTTGGTCAAGAAAGTTAGTTATTCATATTTCCCATTTTTCAATAAACTCTGAAGAAATAAAGGAGTTTCAGGGAGGGTAACGCTATTATTACATTTAAAGTGTCGGATTGAAAATGTTTTCAGGATGCAATTATAGGTTCAGAAATCTATGTAGTCAATAACAATCAAAATTTCTAAACAATCAGAATGAATGAGTTTTTATTTTTCTTCCCCTTTGAGAAAGTAGTGAGTGGCAATAACGATGCAAATTCATACAAATGGCTAGCTGGCATTAGAATAATTTCGTTTTATAAACAATTCCGCTCATCTATTTTGCATGGTATGGTCTATTTATGGGACGTAGGTTGACACATGTAAACAAATTCACTAAAAGATTGGGCACTATTTGTTCAATATTAAATTCAGCCGCTACACGTCACTAACTCATGTTTATACCGTTACATACGGATCATTCCCTCTCAGAATAATGGTTAATAGGGAAAAACTATGGTTATGTTCTCAAATATAAGTCACTGTTATGCTTCAAAGTCACGCTTAGTCTTTGATCAGGCTAAAGACACTATACTGCTACTGCAGATTGTCTCTGATACACACAGCTACTTTTCAATAACTAAAGCTCATCAGCCAGCAATGAACCCTCATCGCATGATCACACTAATAAATCCATCAATTTAGACTCAAGTTGCCAAAGCCCTCACTGAAGCAAAACAGTATATTCCAGACTCCGAAGATTCATCACTCTGCGCATCCAAAGAGTCACAACCATGCGTCTCCGAAAAGTCATATCTTTGAACTCAACCCTTCACAAAGGAACATGATAATCGATCAACAATCGTGTCAACCCGCACTACAACAATGCACGACCACTGAATGAAGACTCACCGTTTAGTGAGAAAGAGGACGGCGAGGGTAACCGCACACAGCATCATGACGACGACCGTTCCGGCCAGCAGCCCTCTCCAGACTCGCGCTCGGCGACCCGCAGCCTCCTGCAGAGTGAAGCAGAGGGTCAGAATACTTCTGTGAGATGTGTTCTGATACCAATGTAGTTTGGTGGCGAGTTTTGACGACGTGTGAATGTATACTTGGGATGCCTTGTGGTGCCCTATTCTTGATGTACTTGGTGATGCAGTCAATTAAATTGTTGATCACGATCGAGTGGAGTTCTATTTACTTTGTCACAACGTGTTGTTGTCTACTTTATCATGTGTGGCGGTCAATTAGCTTGGTGGCAACGTGTGGTGGTATACGTGTAATCAAATATGTTAATCTAATTGATGGTCAGGTGTAGCAGTCAATTAACTTGGTGATACCGTGGGGTGGTCTACTTGATGATCCAAGGTGGCGGTCAATTAGCTTGGTAACAACGTGTAGTGACCTGCTTGGTGATCAATTGCGGTGCTTTACTTGCTAATCACGTGTAGCACTCTAACTTGGTGATTGCGAACAATTGTTTACTTTGTGATTAAATGTGGCGGCCAACAACTTTGTAAAAACTTGACGTGGTCCACTTGATGACAACAAGTGCTGGTCAAATAGCTCGGTGATACCGTGCGATGGTCGTTTTGGTTTTTGGTGGTCTACGTGGTGATCACGAGTAGCGGTCAAAATAATTCTGAGTGCCGAGATGTGACAAAGCGATAGCGGGATACGTATGATAATTCCAGAGTCTTAATTCAAATCCAAGATATTTTTGAAACAAAAAGGATATCTAAATTGCAGTGTGAGGAGCTCTGTTTTAGAGAAATCGTGCACTACAGAGGTATTTGTCTTGAAGCTAAATGAAGTTTTAAATTATTATTGAGCGTATTGGAGGTTAATATTTCTTAGGATTGTAGAGAACTTAAAGGCTCAATTGCGTTTTTTGAATATTGATGGCTGGTTAAGCAGGTTTGTGGCAGGTAATATGCATTTTGCATAGCGTTTGAGTGGAAATATATTTTGATCATCGAGAAATCGAAAACACTGCAGAAGAACTGCATTTGAACTGATGTAATGTGAACTAAAGGGCATAGAGATAAAATCCAAAAGCAAAGTGATTTCCTGCGGTTAAAATATATTCTTTGGAAGCTATGATTGCGAAAGAAAATCAACACGTATTAAATTCGATTTCAAAATGACGAATAATCAACTTCCAGAGTGGTATCAGCTTTCAAAGAACAAGTAAAGGTAAACAATTGGTGCATAGAAATTCGGAAACGTATCATTTCAACGCGTGCAAGTAAATAGAAACCAAGCAGGTAAACTGAAGCAAAATAAAATGAACAGAATTAACTGAAGAAACATTAAGTCTGAGAAGAATTGAAGCAGATATTATTTAAATTGAATACACCCAAGCAAGCAACAAACCTATCGGTAACTCTAGGACTCTGAACTTTGAACGAATAAGGGCTGGGAGTAAACTGAAAATTGGTACAAATTATTTGTCCATGCATAAGCTTGCTTCTTATAATCAACATCGCTGCAGATACATGTGAGTGTGAAGGATTATAGACAAATCTACATCGATGTTTGCACACATATATTTAGATGCTGTATATAAGATGCATATCCATGTTTTCATACATTCGTAACATTTTCATGTATTTATGATCGCGAAGTACATTAGCACTGATAGTATTAAATAAATAAAAAATTGGTTTTAAAAATGTTTCCCGAGGTTGGCCGCCGCCCAGTAAATTTCCAATTTTGAAGAACGTCCAAATATTCACTGAGGAAGCAACTGTGCTCAATTTAAAAAAAAGTTGTTCAAGACCACGAAGAGAAGTACGAATCTTTTATATCTTTAAAACTTCCAGTTTTTATGTACTGGACTTCGTGACCACGAATACTCGTTCCTTTTTTGTAGGAGAGTTAAATTGTATTAGGGAGGTCAAAACAGTTCTGTGAGATTACAAAGATAGCGGGAACTACACATTTGGCAGGCTCTTTAAAATAGAATTGGTATCACAGATACATGCCAAGGTTCGACGAACAGATGATATTGAAAAATTTTCTAGCTTTGAAGTTAAATTGTGGCTTCTACACTTTATTGATTTTTCTGATCAAACATATACATATTTCTGACAGCTTTCAGAAGAATAATTACAGGTACATCCTTTTTAATATTTTTTATCAGAACGTACAACATTTACTGAAAATAGTATGGTCGAAAGAGAATTAACATGCAGTAAATATATTTTTAATATTATTATTTTTCATTTCGGGTTAGGTTTTTCGCTGAACACCCTGTATATATACACAAATATTGGAATGAAACACAAAAAGTAGGCAATTTTGAAAAACTATTAGACAATATTTACAGTGTATGAAGATAAAAATAACTGCAACATTACCTACCTTCATTTCAAAAAACATAGCTTACTTTCGTGAACTAGAAAATGTGACAGTGAGACAACCGACCTACGTTCATGTGTGATATTTTGTCACAGGTGCAGCGATTTCAATTCATTGCAGAAATTTTCGCGTTGATATATTTGAATATAGACTTCGTTAAAGTTTTATTGAACAGGCAAAATATTTAATTCGATAACCCATTAGAATAGCAATGGTGTCTACTATTCATACTATTCTACTTTGGCCAGAGCATTTTTCCTTCGACAGGTGCTAATGTGTATGGCAATAGGAGAAGGGCGTAGCTGAAGACAATGTTAGTGAAAGTTGTACTCTAAATGGAGCAATAAAAAGTAATAACTAACACAAATTCAACAAATGTTGATGACGTTAATTGGGCACAATGGCATGGGAGTAGAAACTGGGTACCGCAGAAACATACACCATTAACATTAACATGGACCGGCCGGTAACATGTAGTAAAACTCTATTGGCTAGCTTTAAGTTCAAATGCCGAAGCACCGCACAAAACTGAAATTCTAACGCAAGAAACGTTAAGAAATTCTAACGCCAGGAACCAGCCAGAGTATGGCAAAGCTCTACATTGCAAAAGAAAACTTCTTAAATAAAGTCATTTGCAGCTAACAGGGTCCGGAGTGTAGACAGCCATTGATAGAAAGCTCGATAAATGGGAACATGAGTACGATAACATGGCATTCTGAGTATAAAATGGGAATATCACACTCGTGGATACTAGTGATACAACCAAAACAAATACCACACCAAAAAGAAGCAGGCAGTACTCTGCCTAAAAAACGAATACCGCACACGGAGGTACAAGCAGAGCTCCCTACAACTAAAGGAAGGCCATACACGGAGTACAAATGTCAGGTGAGCAGGCGCAAGTAATGTTCTGTGCATCATAAAGAACGACACGAAAGGAATCCCACACACGTGGGCACAAGCAGTACTTTGAACATCGAAAACAAATCAACAACGCAAAATTAATGTCACACACGCGGGTAAAAGCAACACTGCACGACAAAAAAGAACGTCACCCACCCGCGGGTTAAACAGGCCGAAAAGGCAGTGCTTAGGGGGTAGGGCAGAGCAGCAGAGCAGAATAAGACATATCAGCGCAGAACAAGGCAGAGCAAGGCACATTAGGGCAGAGCAAGGCAGATTAGGGCAGAGCAAGGCACATTAGGGCAGAGTAAGACATATCAGGGCAGAGTAAGGCAGCTAGAGCAGCGCAGAACAAGGCAGAGCAAGGCACATTAGGGCAGAGCAAGGCAGATTAGGGCAGAGCAAGGCAGATCAAGGCAGAGCAGCGCAGAGCCGACTCGAGGTCTCGATACGCACGGGGCATCGCTGCCATTATTGATAGCATCCGGCGGCGCTGAAGCGGACTCTAAGCAGCGGTGCATCACTAGCGGCAGTGATGCGGGAATGATGGCAGTGATGCTGAAATGATAGCCATGGGACTCAGATTCCGGTAGTCACACTGAAATGGGAGTAGTGATGCGTGGATAGTGGTTGCGATGCTGTAATGATAGCAATGTTGATATCCTATAGTAATTATACTAAAATGGTAGCAGTCAGCATGAATGATATCAGTGATGCTGAAATGATGACGATGCTGATATTGTGGGTAATAATGAAGAAATGGAAGCCTTGATGCTGAAATGGTGGCAGTGATACTGAAATGATAAATTTGTAATGATACAATCAGGAAATGTAGGCCGTCATGCACTTTGTGACGGTGACAATGGCACTTGAGTGAATGTAGGGTCATAATGATTGGGATTCATGAATGTCGGTCGTGATGTGGACAGCACACGGAAGTGATGATAAAGATGCTGTACATACAGGCATGAAGTTGCAAGAAATGGTGGCAGTGACACTGAACATGTGGACGTGGTACAGCAATTTTGAAATGGTTTAGACATGGGGTTAGCGAGACTGAAATGGTGATAGATGTGTACGCATAGTGACTGTGATACAAAGCTGATTTGAGGCAGAAAGTGAATAAATGGGGATTTACATTAGGTCAGGAAGTAGATATACGAAAGTTGAAAAATTGAAGCAATTGAAAATCGGAACTGATTCTGTCCCAGTGATGTAAAACAACTGACATATTTTACAGTGATGCAATGCGCAAAGAAGCGAAGCTGCTGGCGCTTCACTGGAGCAAAGATTATGCTACTGGTAAATAGTGAAATAAAAATTCAGACTTAGGTCTACATCTGGGTTAAGGTCTAAGACCTAGACCTCAAGAGTTACCGCGCGAGGGTATCTACAATACCTAAATTCCGAGTCTCAGTTTGACATTCAAAACAACCCACTATTGTGTGCACGATTCTACAGTGTGTGTCGTAATTAAAAATGTAATTTGACAACTGTACATCAACAGAAGGTAAATAAATGCTTATCACATGTTAACAGGAACTAATAACGATGCAACAACACTCGAATGCTATAGCTTGAGCGTGAGGTGAACGTCGGTGCAACTACCTACGATTTTGATTTCTGAAGAGATAGTGAACGATTATCAGAAGCTAACAATAGTGCAGCAAAACGCGATTACTTTGTCTTAATTAACCGTGAGTTGTTCTTAGTAACTAACTGCGGTACAGTAACACATGATTACTAAGTTTTAAGCGTGAATTATTCTTAGTAGCTAAGTACAGTGCAGCATCACACGATTATTTTGTCTTAAGCGTGCGTTGCAATAAGAAAGAAGCACTGTGCAGCAGCACATGATGATATCTACCTGGGTCCCCAGAATTTCAAGGATGTGGCGAGCACGGCTGGCAGACAAAATGCTTGACTGTGGAAAACAAAGGTGAATATAAAAAGAGCCTAACTTGCATTAACATGCATTATATATTTTGACGCACAAAGCAACTGAGTATGGCTTGCGAAGCCTCAATTCTATTGGAAATGGCGATGAATTTAATTTTCAGTATTTTAAAGGAGGCTCCACACACAAAAGAAAATAAACGTCTATGAATTCCTGAAGTGTAAAAATATTTTGCAACATTGGTATGCAAGCGCACGCTCGAGGATGTAGGTGGCTCACTTCGAAGCCTACACACGTTCACCGCAGCCGAGGTGGGCATAGAATGCTGAAGAAACGAGAGCTCGAAAGTCATTTACTGGACCAGAACTTTCACCACCGATGCCTGCACAGCTTGAGTCGGCCTACTGTTTGCGACAGTGGACGTTGATATGTAACAAGAGGTAACAGGTTCGTCATAAACAGGTATTAGGTTCGATGGAAACAGGTTTGTTATTGGTAACAGGTTTTAGATAAAAAAAAACTCTATCGGTAAGATAATCGTAGAATTTAATAAAAATAATCTATAGATAGAATGCAACAGCTCGTAAATGGTTTGTCACTGGTCACTGGTTAGACAGTAAAAGGTAATGGATGCGTGAAAGATAGGGAAAACATTCGGAACCAGTGTCAATCAGAGACTGATGATAAGGAACCATAGTTTGTTGCAAGTCATTGTGCAAACCAATTAAAAATAACTTTAAGAAAACGCATCAGGGACTCACACTTAGCAGCTAATGAATTTGTAATCAGTATTTTTTGGCTCATTGGCAACAAGCTTGCATGAAAAAACATTGGTAGCATCAAATGATGTTTTTTCCCTTGGCTCAACCCTCGCGCCTCACTTCAGCAGGTGGAGCAAAAACTGCACCCCGGCTGTAAGAAAACGAACCAAGAACTGGGTTTGTGTTAACTCTCAATGATGTTTCCTGAATGCAAATTTAAAGAATTAACGAAATCGATTCGGTCAACTTTAAGATTAAACATAATTTGTTTTTGACAAAGATTTCGACTCATTTAGAACGTGCTGAAGAATATATGGATGTTGCTGAAGGAATGGCGGGAATAAGTTATTATACTCGATTTCTATAGAGGGAGGAAATGAACAATAATTGAAACAGTGTAAATAAACACTCTGGGTTATTCTCAACAAATCTGTTTGAGTACGTTATCCACATTGTAACTTGGCTACTTGACGTGCCGCAGGCTTATGTCCATAATGCAATGTTTGTAGAGTTCACTCAAAACAAAAAACAAAAAATACCAAAAAAAAAGTAAGCTTCAACTAACATGCAGTGTGAATAATAACGAATGCAAAAGAAGCACTTGATTAACGAAGAGCGAAGCAGAAAACGAGGGAAACCGACTTCTCGCAGAAGGGGAAGAAAATCAACCAATCAAGGGAGATAACAAGTGTCCCATTGGGTCTAATCAAAGGGGGGCGATCACACGCTTCGTAAAAGGTTAAGCCAAATGTCGTCAAGGTTTGGAGGGCGGCACTCGGTCAGTCGTGTCTTAATTGAGCGATAAAGGCGATAACGTCAATGCGCTGGATAAGTTGAGAAGAAATAAACTTATGCAGCAGAACCCACGCTTATAAATATTACTTCAAACGAGAAAAAAGATACCAGAAGTCACGAGCGAACCTTTATACTTTCACACCGCCTGCAAACCTTCGCTCGCCAAAATTGACCTTAGACACGAGGCCGGATTTTGTGAGCGAGCTCGTTGAAGTAGTGTTGTTAACTTCAATGAAACGTGTTGCTTATTTTTTGTGATTATTTCAGCGATCGGGTGCAACTTTAAGAATTTTCACTATAAAAATGCGTTTTATAAATATGCTAAAAAGTAAATAACACTTGAAGCTAGGTGAGTTGAAGAGTATGATTAAGGTACGAGAATTCTTACGCTAAATGGGAAAGGAATGGAAAATTTTGTAGGCTTAAATAGCAATCAAAGAAATTACGCTTCAGTCTACTTGGACCACTCGGCATCAGATTTCATTGCTAAAAATACGGGAAATTTCATCATGTGGCATCACGTGACCAAATAATGAAAAACTTTGCCTCAGTAAAAGGTGCCCCAAGGCTGAAGTCAGCACTGCGCTCACCTGCTACTGCCTCATACTCTAATACACTCAAATGGTTCAAAAGTATTGCAGACATGTGAAACGGTTACGAACGTAATGTTCAAGAATTGAAGTGATTTTCGAAAGGTAGACTGCCTTGTATAACTTATCCATTACTATTGTCACTATTGTTTTAATCCTGGTTTAACCACCGTTACTCATATTTTTTCGAACAATTTTTTACCGCCTATGTAGGTTTACCAATAAAAAATCTTCACCTTAAGACATTTTTAAATCCAACGATTATTATTACACCAACTTTCTCGAAAAGGAACTCGTTTTTCTTTTTTTCATCATTTCTCTAACGAATGACGCTCAGCGCATCAAATTTGACTTTCAAGTTAAGCAATGCGTGCGTGTCGGAAATCTGGAGTCCAGGGACAATGTTTTTTGCATCACGCTGTTTTGCAGCGTGTAACTCAAAATCCAATGTGAGGGATGTTCTATCTGCTACAAATACTTGCCGTTTTCTCCAAGCTAGAAAATGACTAGCTGAAATATACCGAAATTCATTCATGAACTTTGAGTTGTTAACTGGAATGTGGTCAGAGAAGTTGATGTGAGAATTGCATTCCAGAACCAAAAGAATTCCAAACATTAAGAGCCAAAAGAATTCCAAGCCAGGAGTGCCTATACGGAGAAAATTTCTCCAACCAGACGCTAATTGAAAATTCCAAATCTAGATTCGGAGGTAACTGCTGAAACTGACCATAGCAAACCCCTTCATTTCTCCTCGCAGGAGGAACCAGTTTGAGAAGAATGCGTCTGAAACTTTCCAATTTAGGTTTGTTTTCAAAGACGGTACGGCGGCCACACTGAAAATAACATCTCAAATGAGGTCTGATGAGAAACCAAAACACATTAAACCAGCTAAAAAGACAGGCCATCTCGGCCAAGTGGACACAAACACGTGAATAACAGAAACGTCAGAACCAGGCCTAATCAGGGGAGATGTGTGGAACAATTAAGAGCTGAGATGGTCATGAATAATGAGAAATTAGGAGGGACGAACACTTCTTGACCGCTGTACGTATAATCAGCACCCCAAGGCCAAATTTTTTCATAATTAACATCGTCGTAATGGCTAATAGCATGTTCAGTGAGTTCTTTCAAAACATGTTGAAAAAACTCCTGCTCCCAGCGGTTTCGTATCAGCGAATTATTGTTTCAAAATCCTTCCCCTGAATTTCATAAAACACAGCAGTGTCCAGATGATCCCGATGATCAATGGATACTAAAAATATTTTAACTCAGAACATAATGATACGTACGTACAATACGGACAGAACATAATGATACGTACAATTTTAAGACATGGATGAAAGGAGTAAGACTCTAAACAGTAAGCTTTCTTGCTAGTCTGAAAAGCATTCCAGCCCTAAATCTGAAAAGAATCCCAGACATCCCGGATGCTTTTTAGTCCGACGAGCAGGAACCAAACTGCCCAGCTAGTCCGACAGCAGAAATCAAACATCCCTTCTAGTCTGGAAAGCAGGGAAAAAACAGCCCAGATAGTCCTACGAACAGGAACCAAACAACCCTGTTAGTCCAAGAAGCAGGAGGCAAACAGCCGTGGTAGTCTGAAATGCATCCCAGCCCCTAGTCTGAAAACCAACCCAAACATCCCTGATACTTTTTAGTCTGACTTGCAGGGACCAAAAAGCCCTGCTAGTCCAACGAGCAGGGACCAAACAGCCCTGCTAGTGCGACAAGCTGGAGCGAAACACCCCTGATGCCAGCTGGTCTGCTACCACGCGCTACGGCCCCGAAGCCCGCCGGTCTAGCGCTGAGGACCAAGGAGTGAAAGTGCAGCAGCCAGCGCAGTGAGAGTGATCTCTGCACAGGCCCTACTTTGCACGACACGCCTCTTGTGGGCCGCTCGGTTGCTGATACGAAAGGGAATTTTTAATTTCTAGGTGTTTATCATAACTCAATACAAAAAAATGAGCAACGGAGATAAGGAATGATGGATTGCTGCGGTGTGCAATAGGATTTCATGGCCTAAATTTAAAAGCTTTGAAGTGGTACGAAATGGTGGCGATAGCGGGAAAGTTTGGGCACTATTTAAGAACGATTTTTAGGATTCGTTTGGTAGTAAACAAGGAGAAAAGCAGCCGGGTATCGTGCAGTTTATGACGTAAAATTCAATGATCGGAAGAGAAAATTCACCTCAAAAAATAAACTTCATTCTGAGGTTAAAATTCGATCAGTTGATATTGCATGCTTTTCAATTCAGTTATTCACCGAGATAATTAATAGTTAATTATTTAATCAAAGTTATTAATAGTTAATTACGGCAAATGAGTTCCTGAGCAAAAGTATTCAATGAAAAATGTAGAGGTTACTATTGTAGTAAGAATGTATAAGAAATATATTGAAAATACCGTTATTACAACTTCACTTTTCCCATTAGAGCCTAATGCAGTACAAGCCATGACAGGAGGCTTATGAAGCGACATGTAGCTGTCCATTCAGCGGATATGAGCTTGTGCATCTGTCGATGCACTGCACATCATGCAGACTAGCTTCATGTACATTGAGAGGCCAAGCATTCTACGAGTTATGTTTAACAAACATACTGAAACATTTTGCATCAAGTTTTGTCTATAAAATGTTGATATCCCTGTAAAATTCAATCGTTTGAATCGAAGCTCAGCTCCTGATCACTTAAGAAGATGTGATCAGGAGAAGTTTACTCTCATTGAATCGCTTGCACGTCTACATCAGTTCAAAATCGGACATCAACCGGAGAAACTATTCAAACTTGAAGAAAATATAAGGTGGCTCAAGCGTGGACGAAAGCTGGCAATCACTGAAACGTTAAAAAGAGCGAGTCAGAGCAACGGCTAAAAGCAGAAAGGGACGCTGTCTCCGACGAGGTCAATCAGGGAAGAGGCAGATCTTGGAGGCCTGCCTTTCTCGGCGTCCGACAGTCCAAATAGAGCCACTGGACCACGGCTTAAATAAACCCAGGATTTTCCTGTCCATCGACTTCTCAGTTCACGGGCTTGGATGTGCCCCGGTTCCAGAATGAGAAATCCAAACTTTAAGGTTTGTTTACGCCAAGCCAAACGTTTACGTGAGACTGGCAAGGAAAGCGAATGCTTAATTTCCCTGAATCGGATTTTTCCATGAACTGAAATTTTTAATAGGAGGAGAACATGAAATAGTTTTTTTTCCAAATATAATAGCGTGCAATGACAAAGACGATATCGTGAGCGCATGGACATAATTTCTAATTTTCCGAGTGAAAAGCAAGTAGTTTGAAAAGTTCTATTACACTGAGAGGGTAAATGCCATGTTTGTAATAATAATTAATTGGCACCGCCAGAAACGAATACCGTACTAACAGGTAAAGAAGAAATACGTCAATTGAACAACAAAGCACAACAGAGACAAAAATATCGGCTTATGCAACACTTTTGCTTGGCTGATAAACTCATCTCAATGATCGGTGTTTAACTGAGCGCTGTGGATTAAGGAGATGAGTGCATGATGAATGTTTGCGGATTTATAAGTTCTTCTCATGGGCGTGCAAAAAGTTAACTGTTTCAAGAGTTAAAAGCAGCAGAGATGTAATAACCACTCACGTGCTGCGAGCAACTGCGTTCTCTTTTTTCTGAAGTGACTTGTAAATTCTGACACGAACGAGGCATAAATTCACAGCATTTCTAGGGAAAAAAGCTGGAAAATTGCATTTAAAATATTGGGAGCCAGTAGTACTCATCTTTGTTGAAGTAACCGAGGTAAACGTTACTGAACTGAAAACAGGAAACAGAAAGGATGTCTTCTGTTATACCATGATGAAACAATATAAAAGTAAGGCGTAAAGCGATATTTGCTTTGGCGAAAATGAATTCAAATGTGAGTGCAAGCGCAGTTTGCATGGCTAAAACACTTAAATATAAATTTAAAAAATGACATTTTTCTGTAACAAGACGCACTTAACGGACAACACTGTAGAGTTAACAGACATACAGTGCTTTTTATCGTCAAATTTTTACTCGAAAAAATATACAATGTGACTAATTTTTATCAAGGAAATGGCCGTCCTGGCAGCACAGGGCGCAGGTAACGGCCATTGCGGCCCCTGCTGACATTCGCACGTCCTGGAATGACACACGGAGTTTGCCCTTGCAGTTTTGCTGAGTCAGCGTACATTTACGACGTGGGGCAAAGAGCATAAAGTATCCGCAAAGACGCTTTGTTTACAATTTTGTCACAGAATAAAAAAAAATATTCTTTTGAGTTTCAAAGACATGTTTATTTCCTGGCCTTTTGTTTATAAATTTATTTCAGAACGACAAAAAATAGCCTACTGTTTTTCAAAGACCACACTTTATTTCCTGACTCTCTGTCCTTAATTTGATTCCAGAGTAATAAAAAACATCCTTCTGATATTCACATGCCAAGTTTGATTTACTGAAACACACAACACACAGCAAGTTCGGTTAGGTCATTGGAAGCAAAGTCTCTGGTGCAAATTCTCCCTGCGTCATTAATTCTCATTAAAATCTATGAAACTACCATCAAAGTTCTTGTGTTGTTCTATCGGAGTTATACTTGCGATGGACTCTCCATATACACCTCTACACACACTTCTGTGCCTCATGTATCATCAAAGTTTTTGTGTCGTTCATCGAAGTTTTTGTGTTTTTCTCCAAACATTGAAGGTGAAGGTATACTTGGAATAGAATCCTTATTTACACTTCCATATACGTCCATGCATCACATTTTTTAGGTTGTTTTCTGAAAATTGAAGGTAAATTTGATATGGAATCCCCATATATGTTTCCAGACACTTCAGTGCCTGACACATTTTTCACAGAGAAGAATAGCGATGAAAGCTAGAAGAAATTAGTGCCGAGTCATGAGTCTAACTCACACGTGGTCTCAATGTACAAGTCTTCCTCTTACCTCACGCACGCATTACGATCGCGTGCGTAGAAAATCGTTGCTCCACGCATAGTCTCGAGATCGTTACGTATTCGTAAGATCCAGCGAAAGGTGGCCGGAAGTGTATGAAGATTGAAATATTTACATGACTTCCAAGCTCCATATACATTAAAATCTCTGTAGCAGAGATAATTTTCTCAGTTAGTTAACAAACCGAGGAGTCTAAATGAATATTTATGGAATCAAAATGAAGTGATCCAACTTAATGAAATTGATACATCACAAGTTCAAATACACAAGTAAGACAAACTTAAGAATGCATTAGCAGGGCCAAAGAATGATATATGTTACAAGATCGAAAAATATATTTAAGAGTAACTTCAACCGGACAATATCAAAATCCTATCAAAATGCTGCGATGTAAATTCCGAGTTACATGAAAACACAAACGCTAGGGTTGATGTTCACGTCGACTCGAGGAATGATCAGCGGAAAATTATCAAAATAAGTAATCGACTTCCTGAAACTTGGGGTGAAATATAAGTGCGCAAAAAATAATGTTAAATCCCAAAACGTACGACGCTGCTTCAGGAATTGGACTACTTTGAGCCCCTTCTCAAGCTGCCACTCCTCACTCCGAAGGTCTTTCCAATTCTAATGAGTAGATCTAAGTCCTTGGACTCAAGGAAATGCACTAAATTAGCAAAGAAGTTGTTCCCACAGCAACAAGGCAAGAATGGTCGCAGGCTGTCACGGTCACTGAGCCACTTTAGTGGCCGCAAATTAAGCTAATGTTGTCCACCACATGCCATGACGACGACGCCATTATGGCTGGTGCGGAATTGTACTTCGCAATTGACAGAGTCATTGTAGTCAAATGGTCATCCGAGTGGAATAGCAAACGAGCGTGAAAACGAGAACAATTGATGCACAGCTAGCTGGATGTGAACCTTTTTCCTATCATGAAGAATTTTTGAGTCGATACACATATTGATGAACTTGTTAGATATTCTATTTGTGATAATTGTTAAAATGAGCGTTAAGATATAACGGGACAACGTACACTTTTGCTGAGCCGTACGGGAAAAGCATTTAAAAATAGCGAGAAGTTGACCACAAGGTAGCACTTATAATCAATACAAAATTTGTGAATGCAATTCAATCGAATTGAATAGAAATCATGCTAAATGATGTCATGTTAGTTTTTATAGTTTTGCATAATTGAGGATTTACACTGAATGAATTATTGATTGATAGTCATGCCAAATCTTCTATACAGACGAATTAAAACGACAGAAATGCCATGCATCACTTAGAGGGTGTGCTGGTTTTTGTGGAAAACGAAAACTCTTTAGCCAAATGAAGAATTCTTCAAGTTGTGAATTCAAATAGCAATCTCTAAGCACTCTTTTAAAAACATCTTTTATCACACAACATGCACAAACCAAACCCAAACTCGGTAGCAATTCTAAAACGTTTTATATTCTGACATCACGATTATGAATGCACGATCATGAATATACAACAATAATATGAAAAAACACAGAAACGTGATTTTTAACAATCAATATCAAATGTCATTCAAGAGAATGGGAGGCAAGCACACTCTGCCCCAATTCGTGGTAACACTTTGAGACAAAAGCTTCTTAGTCGCCGATTTTGTTTAATTCAAACCACATGCATTGCTACTAACATCGGAGACGTGCTTTAATCTTTTTAGTCTCAAATGTGTATGTAATAAATCCTTTATTGTAAAATTAAATGAAAATCTTGAACTTTTGAAACAGTCTAAAATTTAATTAATAATTCTCATCCACCAATCAGAGATTGCTTGCATCACATGGAGTTATCGTTAATTAAGACGACGGAAAAATACGACGGAATAAAACTCAGCAGGCAAAAACTTGTGGACTTTGACTTTTCACACCAACACGGAAACTCGCAATGAAATTGCACAAGATTGCAAGAAAAATCCCTGCAGAAAATGCATTCACCATGAAAAAATTACCCGTTAAAATTCCGGAGGTGCACAATACAGAAAATCTTCCCGATCAGGAAAGAGGGAGCGGCTCAAGAAAGACGATATTGTCTCAGAAGCATAGGTCGTGACTCAGAACAACAAAAGACAAAGCCGCTATCGAACGAACAATTACGGCGCTATTGGGCAACTTCATCGTTGAACGCCACGTAACGAAAATCTGAGAGCGGAAATCCATCCAAGTGTTCAATTCGGAGCACTGAGGCTAAATGACAGCGATCCGCTGTCGCAAGACGACGGGATTGATTTGGTTCAATGCAATGATAGGAACGAAGTTTGACCCCGGCTTTTCTAAGTCAAACTGCGCCATTTGAAGCAGATAGCGCAATCGCATGAAATAAGAGCGCTAATTTTATGACCATGGAAGTGACAGTGGGCAAAGTTTGAGATACTGTGATACCGTATAAAGAAAGTACTGTGATGTACTGCTATTCATATCAATCGGAACTCTATCAGTTATATATCACATATTTTACAGTCACTAGTAAAAGGGGTCAAGGTTTTATGCTATCGAATTTTAAAGCCAGAAGCAATTTCTTTGCAACACTGCCATTAATCAAACTTCAAGACTTCTGTATTGAGCTCGGCAAACAATAGGAAAAAATATCCAAGTAAAAGTGAGTCCTTGAAGAAGAGACAAGAAATCCGACGCAGACACTGGAAGATGGAGGGGAGAGAAGAACAATCAAGGAAGATGACAATTCCCGTTCATTTTTTAGGGCGTAGAAAAATAAAGGCTGGCCTATTTGAAGACGGCTTTAAAGATGAATTTTGAACTAAAATATGATTCTGCATATTGATCGAGTTGTATGATCTGGGTATGTAAAACAGCTAAAAAGAGGAGGTGAAAGAGTTGGAAGGCTCATCACGTTGTATAGGACAATTGAGTTAGCTTCCACGCAGAGCTTTAACTTATTGGTTCTATCACTATTTGCTCTTTTGATACTTTGAATAGATGCACTTGTGGAGCTTGTGGGGTATTGTAATATCTGGAAACTTGGAGGGACAGATTGAATATTGTGAGAAGAGGTTGTTCTATGCAACCAAACACGCTACTAAAAATGTCTTCGCTTATTTAGAAAATGTCATTTTCATTTACACACATATTTCATTCAGCTTGAGAAATGAACGTAACAAATGATTAGCTAAGATTCCTGGTTCGTGCTGCCAACGTTTATGAAAACAGGTAACTACTGAATGTTCATTTTAGATCATCAGTTATAATTGGAATTACAATTTTTTCCAGTGTGAAT